>CM035106.1:3197549-3797549 GCA_020205505.1 Panax japonicus | reverse complement strand
AATGTAAACATGCATAAAATCCTGACTTATATACTACTAATTAAAATTTAATTACCTTTTAAAATTAAAACCATGATCGTCACTTATTATTTACAATAATTTTATTTTTTGTGGAATTTATTTAGTTCATTAATTATACAATAGAGTATGATTTAAACACTAAATTTATTACACTTTTAAGTTTCCACTCAACTTTAAACTCTAATTAAAAATGCATATATAAATACGAAGGATTTATTATAAAAATTAAATATTAAATTTTGAAACTATATAAAAAATTAATATTAAATTAAAAATACAAAAGAATCACATCAGTAATACTCGATCTATAGTTATTCGTTTTTAAGAA
Organism: Panax japonicus; assembly: GCA_020205505.1. Classification (NCBI taxonomy): domain Eukaryota; kingdom Viridiplantae; phylum Streptophyta; class Magnoliopsida; order Apiales; family Araliaceae; genus Panax; species Panax japonicus. Next base: position 3,797,200 of record CM035106.1, on the reverse strand, counting down.
AAATATATAGTCATTCTATAAATTATAAAGATAATTGCAAGAATAAAAATATGTCGTTTGGTCATCGGTTTATATATTTAGCAAAATGGTCTCCTGTGGTATACCACAAACAAATCGGGTCAAATTGAATTAAATTTATCCAAACAAGGTCTTAAACCACTAATTCAATAGTTTCTTCTTTGGTTCTTTTAGTCCACCACAAGGCTCACTCAAAAAGTCGTAATCAAAAACACAATTGTTAGTAACTTAATTAATTCTTTATATACAGACAAATATTTCTCATATGTTTCGATGTGAGACTGGACTGGAGTGTTACACAAACCGTGGACAAATGTACCACAAGGACCGTTTTACTAAATATGCAAAGTTTGAACCACAATTAATGTCAAACTCAAGAGACAATTTTGCATTATTTTGTGTTTAATTATTATTATTATTATTATTATTATTGGTCTTACTCAAGTTAATTAAGCAATCAACCAAATTAAAGACTATTTAATTATACACGATCTATAAGTATATATGTTTACCTTTCTGGTTTAGCGCCCCAAGTACATCAGCTTTCTTTCTCAAAGCAATGGCATTTTTAAAATAATCAGTCTGCGTGAATTCCTTTGATTCTGAACACCTTCCATGTTTCTCCCACTGGTATTTCCAAAAATCTTGATTACTTTCATCATTTTTGATAGTAGGCCAGAATTCGTTCAAATCTGCTCGTAAGGGACCCTTTATCTGTAAATTCCCAAATTATAGGAGAGAAAACTAGCTACTTAGTTAGTTTAACATATATATATAGACTGCATAGAGAATTAATTAAGTCGAAATTAAAAGGCAAATGCACATTTTGAGTACTCACAGAGTTAGCATCGAATGTCGGTCCCCGACAAGGATCAATTGGGTTCCACGCCTTATTATAGGGCCAAAGGCCATGAATGGTAAATGAGTCGGGGAGAGGGGTACTTTTACACGTCAATGGGTTGAGCTCGCAAAATGCAGCCGGCCATTGAAGGTTAAGGCGAAATCCGGACACTGAAGGAGCCGGAATCTGAGCATTCCCAACCCAAGACCAAATGCTCAAACTCAATATAATGATGATACTAATAATATCTATTGCCCTCATTATATATATAATCTCTTCAAATTTTCCGTCATCTCTATACTTCTATGCTTACCCTTTTATAGTCTCTAGCACATAATATATATACATATAATAATTAATATACCTTGAAATCTTAAACATGAAACATGTTGTTACAATAGGGACTGTAGGAGATAAGATGTGAACGTATAGAATTTGGACCAGATTGAGAGGTGAACATACAAAGCATATTTTCAATATATATATGTAACCACGTCCTTCACGTGCGAAAATCATACATTTTAAAAAATATTATTTTCACTTTTTAATTTTTTATGAAGAACTAGCTTAGTGCCCAGTACTTCACACGGGTTATTTTCTAAATAAAAATATTTTTATTTTTTAATTTATTTTATATAGTAATTATAATATATATATTTTTTGAATTTCAAATTGACTTAATTAATACTATTATTAGAACGACTATAAATTTTTTTTATAAACGAATGACTACAAATCGCATATTGACTGTTACTAAAGTAATTCTTTTGTATTTTTAATTTAATATTAATTTTTTTATATAATTTAAAATTTTAATATTTAATTTTTATAATCAATCCTTATTAACTTTTAAATAACAGGAAACTCAACATTCATTAAAAAGACCTATATACATGTGGTAATAAAGCATTTAAATCTATATTTTTGGGGTATTCTATGAATAGTAAGGCTTCTAGATTTCTTGATTTACATTAAAATAGAAAGGGATGCTATTTATCATCTAATGTTTCTGATTCATTAAATAATGGTGTGATTGAAACTGTTTCTTCGGAGAATAATTAATTTCGAACATGAGCATGTTGAATTGAGGAGGAGCAAGCCACGTAGGATTGAAAAGGATTTAGTGTAAGACCCCGATTTTTATAAAAAAACAAAAATTAATTTAATTTATAATTATTATTTTAAAATTATAAAATATTAAATTAATAAATAATCAAATTAGCAATTAAACGGATAAATGAACTAATAAAAGAGGGGAATTAAATCTTCTAGAAGGGGAGGAGGCGGCTTGTATTTGATTAGTGAGTTAAAAATGCTGAAAATTATTTCTCTAATACTCCAAACATTTCCCCAATTTTTCTTCACCTACCTTCATTTTTATTTGTCACTTTTATTTGGGTGGAGCAATGATGTTGGCTCATTAATTTAGCCTTAGCAATCAAAATGTTCAGTATTTTACTCTTCTTATTCCCTCATACTCCCTCCCGCAGCCCAAGTTCAGAAAAAGAAAAGAAAGAAATAAGAAAGAAAAAAGAGAAAGTAAGAAAGAAGAAAATAGAAAATAAGAAAGGTAAATTTCTTAATTTTTGTAAATTTTTGATTCCATATATGGATTTTATGTACAGAGATTATGTATATGCTCGTTGGGATGATCTAAACTTTTATAAACAAGAATCAAACAAAAGAAATCAAGAAATTAAAGAGATTAAGTTTTGCCGAAAAACGTACTTAGATCTAACATTAATTGGTGGTTTGTTTTCAAATCTAAGACCATGGTTGGACTCCTAAAATATAGTAGATCTGATCTGGGCAGAAAATTTAAAAAAAAAACTCGTCGAAAAAGTTTTGGATCGCCGGAGAAGATGGCCGGAAAATCGTCGCCAACGAATTTTCCGGCAGAGCCCATTTCAGTCATTTTTCGTTCGAAATTTGAAAAAATTTTCTTCTACAAAGTTGTAGAGAATTAAATTTCACATAGAAAAGATATAAGATCTGTAATTTTCTGATAAAAGAGCTAATTATTATGAATTATTAAAGATTTTGAATATTAGAAATTATAACTAAATTATCAAAAAAATTATTTGGGCTAAAATATTTTGACAGAAATATTATAATATCAGTTTAGAATTTTTTAAAATTTTTGACGAATTATTGACAAACAGAAGTAATTATTATATTTTTAAACTATTTATAATTAGTTTAAAAATAGAGAAAATTCATAGAAAATTCTATGAATAATGAAAAATTATTAAACTTGGTAAAAATCTTATAATATTATTTTATAATTTATGGACAGTTTTGGAAAATTATTGAATAACATAAATATTTATTGTATTTTTAAGCTATTTATAGTTAGTTTAAAAATTGAGAAAAATCATAGAAAATTCTATGAATGGTGAAAATTATGAAATTTGCTGAAAAATATTATAATAATATAATATTTATATTGATGATGTTTTAAAGATATAAAGGTATGTGGAGCTAGTATTTATATTTTGAAGCTATTAAATGATAGTTTTATAAATAGAAATAATTATAAAAAATTGTCGGATAATTTGAAAAATGTGAAAATTATATGAAGTGAACAGTTTGTCAGAAAATATTCATTTTTTCGTGGAATATTCTTTTTGTCGGAGAATATTCGTACGACGATGCCGAAATAACCATGAAACAAAATAAAAGCAAGTAAAACTAATACATAGAGAAAATGGGAAAGTGAAGAAACAAAATTTAATAACTTACAAAAAAAAATTGTTACTTCCGAGGGAAACCAAGTAAATTAAAATTATAACATAAGTTATGTAAAACTACAATTTTTTATGTAAATTAAGTAAAATTACAAATAACTACGTACACCATTGATATAGCTAGAGAGGATCATCTGGCAGATGTCGACACGTACAACTACTCTGGTGTCTAAAAATTATTGTCGTCGTCCTCATGCTCATAATCTCTCGACATTGCTACCTTGTTGATACAATAAAAAATATAACTATTAGTACACATGAGAATTAAAAAACAGCTAGATGATAATTAAGTAACAGAATACAACTTAAAAAGAATAAAATAGCTAAGGAAGAGCGAGTCTGAGTTTAGGTCCGAGTTAACAACAGCCCAAAAGTCTTTGTCACGAGGGTAGCCACCATTCGTAGGACTTCGTCGTGTATCGCAACGTAGGACTCCAAAGGGATACATATATTATTAGTGGTCGCCTATGTTGCAATGTCCTGAGCAAACAAATATAGATTAGCATGGGTAGGCAATACATGATCTCGAAATATTGAATTAGTAGCACACGTCTCTGATCAAATGGTCTAAGTACATGTGATCTCTTACCCTAACACTGGCTAGAACTTGTGAAAATAGAAATAACTTTAGAAAAAATACAAGCATATATAAATCACAAAATAACGAAAAACATAAAAAAAAATGAATACGCTGGTACCAACATGTAATGTATACGCTGGTATCTCAGGCTGACCCAACACTCGATACATGTTAGTAGTACTGTTGAGGGATCTTGATACTCGATCCAAAGAGTCATCTCTTCAATATATAAATTAGTTTGTTAACATTATCAATATATATAAATATATGCATATATAATAATTGTTTAACTAAGATTCATTACTAATTAGATTTATAGTTTTCTCATAAAGACCATCTTATCTAACATGAATTTTTACTATTTACATCAAAATATAAATATAATAACATATTCCAGTTTATCTTACTTGATATTAAATTACTAATATTATTAAAATAAAAGTATAAATATAATAACATATTATAAAATAAATTTATGTACACAAAACTAGTCCCCATTAGCCTGGGCCCTGGGTTGCTTGTGGGGGGAGGGTGCCACGACGAAATAAAGGAATGAAAGGTCGATCATTTAATATTATTTTCTTACTATTATTAAATATAAGATTAATAACAAGTTAGATATTTTTATTTGAAGCAAAAAACAAAAAACAATTTTTACACAAAAATCGTAATACCTAACTTGAATTTATTATTATTATTAAAATATATGTATGTAAGAAATGAATTAATTGTGTTAAGGGGGCGTCCGGTACAAAATGTATTTTTTATTTTTTAACCACAAAATGTATTCTTGTATTTTTAAGTTTACAGTATTTTTTCAATAAAAAATATATATATTTTATAATTTTTTGTTCAAACTTGCTCAATTATTTTTTATTTTTTTATTCTGATAATTGTGGTTAAAAAAATAACATTGTACAGGACGACGTCTCGTACAACACCTCCCCCCAATTAGAATTAATTGGAAGAAAGTAACCACCAAAATAAATGGTGGAAACTTAAGTCATTAAGTTGATTTAATGCAACTTAAGTTACTGAAATGTAAATGTTAATTGGTGTTGTTAACGCCAAGATCTGCTGTCACGTCCTAATCACGTAAGACGTCCAATCCTGCACAGTAAACACGATAAACACCACAAGCTTGACGGCTTCGACCGTCGGGGGATAGCTCAAGCGTGAGAGTCAGTATACGTGTTTACAAGGTTAACAATGGAGGATGTCATGTCTAGTGTATTGAGAGAGAGATAATAAATCAATTTTACGTGTGTGTGTGTTTATATGAATGTGAACATACCTGGTTGTGAAGACTTGGTTGATAGGTTATACTCTCTTGCCCGGTTTACCGTGCCACCTACTACTAACTGACACAGCCCCCTGATCTGATGAGTTCTGCCGACTGCATGTAGTCTATCCACTACCTTTGGTCACTGTTTATGCCGCCGGCCGGCTATAATCTCATCCACATTAATGCATGGCAGGTGTCTTAGTCAACTGTCATGTTTTTTCATCATTACAAGTCAAAGTAATAGATATTAAAAAGATCTAATGGGTTAGTTTAATGAACCGACTCAATTTTATAGAGTTCAATAGAAACAATATGGTGACTAGGCCCAATAACTTTCAAAGTTCAATAATAAAGGCCCAATAAACTAGTTAAATAAATGAGCCCAATTCATTCGGCCCAAATAGGAGAAATATCATGACCCAACAGGTGTTATATATATTTTGTATAGAGAGAGCCGCAGTGATAAGTTTGGGCATAGACACCACATCCAATAAATTGATTTGATATCAAAAGAATTATGGATGACCACTTGAATGCAAAAGATTATTAATATATCTATTTTGTTCTCTTCTTAATTTACTTTATCTATCACTTCACAACACGTTATCAACACGGAGTTCTACAGAATTTTGGAAAGAAAATTATCTTTAACTCACTGTAAGTATTATTTTATTAAATTTGATCATGTATATATAGTATTGTTTTAGTAAAATTAAATATGATAAAACATAGTGTGTGTGTGTGTGTGTGTGTGTGTGTATATATATATATATATATATATATATATATATATATATGTATATATATAAAAGATATGTAACATGACAAAGTATGTCCATATCAATGTTTTTATCATTAATAAATATTAAAAATTACAGGCATATATATACATCATATATGTATATATATGTTACTACTATATATAATAGTATGTGTTATGCAGTAGGCTATAAATCACCTGACCTGAATATTATATCTACCATCATTTTTTGATATTTTAAATTATTACTAACTAGTAGTATTTTATATTATTACATGTGTTTTTTTAATAGATGACAAATCTTACAAAATTTGAATTTGCTGCCTTTGACATCTCGGACAAGAATTACCTGTCATGGACCCTTGATGCTGAGATTCACCTAGAGGCAAAGAATCTTGAAAATACAATTAAGGTTGGCAATCACGCATCCTTACAGGATCGTGCAAAATAAATGATTTTTATTCGCCATCATCTCCATGACGAATTAAAATCTGAGTATCTTACTGTGAAAGATCCTCTTGTCTTATGGAATGATTTAAAAGAGAGATATGAGAATCAAAAATCTATAATCCTTCCAAAAGCTCGTTATAATTGGTTGCACCTGAGGTTGCAAGATTTTAAAAGTATGAGAATACAATTTTGCACTTTTTAAAAATAATCTCACTATTAAAATTATGTGGGGAGAAAATCACTGATGAAGATATGTTACAGGAAACATTTACTACATTTCATGCCTCGAATATGCTCCTGCAGCAATATCGAGAGCGTAAGTTCACAAAATATTCTGAACTAATATCATGTCTTCTAGTGGCTGAACAAAATAATGAGCTTTTGCTGAAAAGCCACCAATCTCGCCCGACCGGTTCTACTCCATTCCCTGAAGCGAATGGAACCTCATTTGATAAACATAAAGGAAATTATGTTCGTGGTCGTGGTAATTATCATTGGCGTGGAAGGAATAATCAATATAAAAAGGATCGTACTCATAATTCTTCAAAAGGGAATAACACACCTTACCATCAGAAGAATAAAAATGGCAAGGGTTTACAAAATAAAACATCAAATGGCCATGAAAATAAGTGTTATAAGTGTGGAATGGAAGGTCATTGGTCACGTACCTGTCTTACTTCTAAATATTTAGTAGAATTGTACCAAGCCTCCATAAAAGAAAAGGGAAAAGGAATTGAAACAAACTTTATTGATCATAATGATGTTGAACATCCTGTTGCTCATACACATACTCAAAATGGTTTAGCTGAATCTCTTATTAAGAGATTTCAAATTATTTCTCGACCTTTGCTTATGAAATCAAAATTACTAGTTTCTGCTTGGGGTCATGCTATTTTACATGTTGCATCATTATTTCTCATTAGGCCAACTGCTTATCATAAATTCTCACCATTGCAACTTGTGTTTGGCCAACAATCAAATATTTTTCACTTTCACACATTTGGTTGTGTTGTATATGTACCTATTGCACCCCCACAACACACAAAGATGGGTCCTCATTGTACTCTTGGAATTTATACTGGTTTTGATTCCCCATCTATCATTAGATATCATTTTAATGAAACAATTTTCCGACAATTAGGGAGAGAAAAATTGTTACCTGAAGCACGACGTGAGATTACTTGGAATGTTTCGACGTTATCTCATCTTGATCCTCGTACAAATCAATGTGAACTGGAAGTTTAAAGGATTATTCATTTGCAAGGAATTGCAAATCAATTACCGGATGTATTCACTGACAATAAGAAAATAATGAAATCTCACATTCCAATTGCTAATACTCTAGCAAGGATTGAAGTCCCAGTAGGACAGTCAGTTAATACAGCAGCAAATGAATCAAAGCCACACCTGAAGCGTGGAAGACCGATCGGTGTTAAAGATAAAATTCCTCGGAAGAGGAAAGTACAAGAAAAACAAATTACAACCTATAAAGAGGTTATACCCATTAAGCAAACCGCAAAGATAATTGATCAATTCAAAACTTAGGAACAAAAATTTCCTGAAAATAAAACTCTTGAAGAGTTATCCCTTGAAACAGATGAGTTATCTCCCGAAGAGGATCAGGCACATGAAAATAATGAGATCTCAATACATTATGCACATACAGGAGAAGTATTGGATAGAAATAAAATTGTTGACGATAATATACTTTCATACAAAGTTGCTCTCGATATCACCAGAAGTGATGATCATGAATATGAACCACAAATCGTTGATGAATGTCAAAGAAGAAATGATTGACCAAAGTGGAAAGAGGCAAATCAAGCAGAATTAAATTCACTATGTAAACGTGAAGTTTTTGGACCTGTAGTCCGAACACCTAAAGGTGTAATGCCTGTTAGATATAAATGGGTTATTCGTACGTAAACGAAATGAGAAAAATGAAATTACAAGGTACAAAACGCGACTTGTAGCACAAGGTTTCTCGCAGAGACCCGGTATTGATTATGAAGAAATATATGCTCCTGTAATTGATGCAATTACATTCAGATTTTTAGTTAGCTTGGTAACAAAAGAAAATTTGGATATGCGATTAATGGATGTTGTTACAGCATATCTGTATGGATCATTAGATAATGATATCTACATGAAAATTCCTGAAGGATATAAAATGCCTAAAACATATAATTCTACACCTCGAAGTATGTATTCTATCAAGCTACAAAGATCCTTATATGGGTTAAAACAATCCGGACGCATGTGGTATAATCGCCTCAATGAATATCTTTTGAAAGAAGGATTTAAAAATAATCTAATTTGTCCATGTGTTTTTATCAAGAAATCAGAATTCGAATTTGTTATTTTTGCAGTATATGTTGATGATCTAAATCTTATAGGGACTCCAGAAGAGTTAACAAAAACAACAAATTATTTAAAAAATATAATTTGAGATGAAAGATCTTGGTAGGAAAATTTTTTGTCTTGGCCTGCAAATTGAATATTTTTCGAATTGAATTCTTGTTCATCAATCAACATACACAGAAAAAGTTTTGAAGCAATTTTACATGGATAAAGTTCATCCTTTGAGTACTCCAATGGTGAGTCGGTCACTTGATGTTAAGAAAGTTCCGTTTCGACCATAAGAAAATGATGAAGAAACATTTGGTCCTAAAGTACCATATCTTAGTGCAATTGGTGCTTTGATGTATCTTGCAAATTTCACACGACCTGATATAGCATTTGCAGTTAACTTACTAGCAAGGTATAGTTCTACACCAACTCAAAGACATTGGAATGGAATTAAGCATATTTTTCGATATCTTCGCGGGACTACTGATTTTGGATTATTTTATCCAAATGGATCAAAATCACAGTTAGTTGGATATGCTGATGCGGATTACCTTTCTTATCCACACAAAGGCCGATCACAAACAGGATATTTATTTACTTATGGAAATACTGATATTTCATAGAGATCTATTAAACAAACAATTTTCGCTACTTCTTCAAATCATGCAGAAGTTATTGCAATTCATGAAGCGAGTCGTGAATGTGTTTGGTTCAGATTGGTAATTTAGCATATTTGTGAGAACTGTGGATTATCATCAATCATAAATAGTCCAACAATATTATATGAGGATAATGTCGCTTGTATCACTCAAATTAGGGGACGCTATATCAAAGGTGACAGAACCAAACATATTGCACCAAAATTCTTTTATACACATGAGCTTCAGAAGAGTGGTGATATTGATGTAAAGTAGATACGATCATGTGATAATTTGGCTGATATGTTCACTAAGCCATTATCAACTGCGACTTTTAAAAAGATGAGGCACAATATTGACATGCGTCGACTTAAGGATATTTTTACCATGAACAGTGGTACTCATGAGGGGAGTAAATTTTCTGAAGGATATGAGCTGATTGTACTCTTTTTCCTTCGCTAAGGTTTTTTTTCATTGGGTTTTCCTTTACAAGATTTTAATGAGGCAATCTTATGGCACTAAAAGTTATACAAGAATATTGTACTCTTTTTCATAGCCAAATTTTTTCTTATAGGGTTTTTCTTTGGTAAGGTTTTTAACGAGACATATTCTTAAGAAGTGGTCATCCAATGAGGAGTGTTAGAAATGAATTAAGTGGAAGAAAGTAACCACCAAAATAAATGGTGGAAACTTAAGCCATTAAGTTGCTTTAATGCAACTTTAAGTTATTGAAATGTAAATGTTAGTTGGTGTTATATATATTTTGTATAGAGAGAGCGGCAGTGATAAGTTTGGGCAGAGACACCACATCTAAAAAATTGATTTGATATCAAAAAAATTGTGAATGATCACTTGAATGTAAGAGATTATTAATATATTTATTTTATTTTCTTTTTAATTTACTTTATCTATTATTTCACAACACTCTATACTTGAAATAATATTTCAAGTATAAGTAGGATTTTATTGTTACTTCATTAATTTTAGACGTAAGTTATTTTCTTATAAGAATCTTACCTAATATTAAATTGATGAAGAAGACTGAAAAGCCAGAGTCAGCCAACCTTAGGCTAGGGTGGTCCATTTCGCCTTACCAATCCATTGTAGGTGTAACAACTGTAATAAAATCTCAATTTCCTATTATTAACATTTAAGTATAAATGTAATTTATTGACCAATTATTAAATTACTAAATAAAATTTTTAAAAAATTACTCTATCCAATAATATATTTATAATAAAAATTTTAAAATTATCTAACTCTAATATAAAATCGTGCTTTGTACGGGTATACATGTTTAAATGTGTATTAATTTAAATTTATTATTATTAAAATATAAATATAATTATATCTCAAGTATAAATAGAACTTTGGTAAATATAATGTAAGAAGGAAACTATTATTTTCTTATGAGGACTGTATCTATTATTAAAATATAAGTATAAATCTAATATACTAACAGAACATATAATAATATTATTTAGAAAAACAAAAACTTTGTCATTAAAAATAAATAATTAATAAATATAATGTAAAAAAGAAAATCAAAATACTAACACGTAAAAAAACATAGCATGTTAAGTCAAAATTAATATTATTTATTTTATTCAAAATATTATATAAAAAAATTAACCAAAATAAATATAAAATTTAATGACATAGAACCAATGGAATGTACTAAAGTGCGGGGTATTTTAGTCACTTTGAGTCTGCACTTTAATTAGTTGTACGGGCTCTTCCAAATTAAAGTGTAGGTGGGTGATAATTGTAAGAATAATATTAAATTTAAAATCTATCCTCATATATATGTTATGACTTTCTTGTCCTCGTAATAATAATATATCCTCATCTATGTATTACATTTTGTTATTTGCCCTATATTCGTCCGCAGGAATCAGAATAGTGGAAATGGAGGCTTTTTAGAGATTTAGAGAGAGAAGACAAAAATGGAGGTGTCGAGATTACCAATATCAGCATCACACAGAGGGAAGCTAATATCTGCAGGCTACACTTCTCTTTCTTCCCTATCCTCTCTCTCTCCTTCCGATATTGCTCGAGGTAATAATGATACATATATATATATACACACAATTATGTATTATACAACTCGTACTTTTTTTGTTTGTTTAAATTAAATAATTGATGCTTATGAACTTACAAATGCTGTATATTATTACTCTCACTGCTTGAAATCGATGGTTTTATTTTATTGATTGATTGAGTTTAGTTATTCGCCTATCAACTGTTTGATATAATTACGATTTGAGTACTGCTGCAAGCTGACTTTATAGTTACAAATTCCTGAATAGTTTCTTTATAAATTCAGTTTTTTGGAATGTGCAAATGAAATTCCGATAAGATTATACTTGCCAGTGATTCTGATAGCATAATATTACATTGTGAAATGTTTTTTAATTGTTGCAATTTTTCAATGAAATAAAAAGGTGTGAGGGGCTATAATAACAATAAGGTGCAGTGCCAACAAAGCCACCCACCCTATTTTTGTAAGTTAACCTCTTTAATTTGTTGTGATTTCTATTTGGGTAGATCTAAAGATATCAGAAAGTGAAGCATTTGAAATATTGAAGGTTGCATCACATAATGGTAGATCGGACAGCACCAATGGAAATCATGCCATTGTTCATGGTAATCATTCTATTTGTATATGCTTGTTCTTATGTAGCTTATAATGACAGAAAATTTAAATGGAAGCTATGAGAACCACATTTGTTTTATCACTAAAGCTGTATGTTAATATTGCAATTTGTTTTGGTTCACTTCTGAAATCTATTTATTATTCTCATATCTGCAATCCATATAAGATTCTTTCTCTGCTTCTTCCATCGTAAACTGAACTTTTGCAATCTCCTGAAGGTGGACAGACAGCCTGGGACATGCTGCATGAGGAGGAATTGCTTGCGTGCATTACCACATCTTGTTCAGATTTGGATAGCATCCTAGGTGGAGGAATTAATTGCAAAGAGGTTACTGAAATTGGTTAGCATATCTCGCCTCTTTTAGACCAATAAAGAACATGCAGTTATTTGTTTCGTTCATTTTTGCAAGTTCTTTGAAACTGAACTCAGATACTAGTCTGTTGGTGAATAGATTTTCTTTTCTGATCTTATTAGGTGGAGTACCAGGAATTGGTAAAACACAACTAGGGTATGTTATTCTCATTTTGTTTTGTTCTTTTAAGTTTTCTTGTAGTAATGATCTAATATAATTTACAGGATTCAACTTGCAGTTAATGTCCAAATTCCAGTTGATTATGGTGGTCTGGGAGGCAAGGCAATATATATAGGTATGTTGCCTTCATGTATTTGTTATTAGTTGTCACTTTCTCTATTATTTGCATCCTTAGTATTTTATGCTTTTGTGATGCTCAGATACAGAAGGCAGTTTCATGGTGGAACGTGCTTTGCAAATTGCAGAAGCATGCCTAGAGGACATGTCAGAATATAATGGATTTCTACGAAAGGACTTTCATGCTAGCAAACTTAAAAAGCAGCCCAAGGATCTTCTTGAAAATATATTCTACTTTCGCGTCTGCAGTTACACAGAGCAAATTGCCATGATAAATTATTTAGAGAAATTCATTTCAGAACATAAAGATGTATGTACAGTTATGTATTTGTTGGTCTAGAATGTGTGGTCAATCTTCTCACCTAAAGTTGTAGCGCCTGTTCTTTACATGCCTTTGAATTATAGGCAATTGATGTTGGACAATTTTAGGAATCTTTATAGAAATTTGTCTACAAGTGGTTCCATGGGGGGTTAGGATCTATCAAAGCTTCAGTTGCTAGGCTTTTATGAGGCGGAAGAAGGGATATCCCCTTTTTAGTTGTATCAGGTTTAAATTTAATGAGGATTTCAAGTATATAGTTGTAGCATTTTGGAAGAATGTGTGCATGAAATTCTAAGACAGCTAAAGACTAGGTCGATGAGGAATGGATTTGGCAGGGTTTAACCCTAAAACAAGGGATTCTTTGGATATGTGAATAGTAACAGGAGAACAATTTCAGGTTTTTTGTGTATTTAACGCTCCTAGGATAAATACTATTGACTAAGGAAAGGTCTGGGCTTTGTGGAGAAGTTTTGAGGTTCAGAGGGAGTTGTTAACAGTGACTGGTCTCTAATCAAAAGTATAGAAATAAGAGGAAGAAGAATCTCTGAATTTGACTTAGACTCTGTAGGAATAACCCCCAAGCTAAAGTTGTGATTGAAGCAGTAAAGCACACAAGGTTTAAGAGCTTCTCAGAAAAATAAATAAAAAATCAAGTATTCTTAACTAGCGAAATGTGATCATATTTTTGGGAGTAAGACTAATTCTACTAGGCTGCAAGATTTCTGGGGACTGCAATCGAAGAGTTTCCCGCAAGCTCCGGGTGCAAGACCCTTAAATGAGGGGTAATTTCCCCCAGGCTAATTACTGTAGTCTTTTGTGAATTGGAGTGAAATTATTTTATAGGTGACATAAGGTTTTGCACTGTGTACAATTGTTTATACACACGCTGACATGTGCAGCATACCTGTCCTGGATGTTCAAAAGATGCAGCTATTTGGAAAATAAAATTGATAACTGCTTTTACTTGATACAATGAGATTTATTTTCTTCATGTACACTGCAAACACACATTTACATATCCATAGACATATATGTACACACACCCACACACACACCCCTAATATGCCTTTGTTATTCTCTCCATGTCTTACTTGACTTTGGGACATAGTATTGCTGAAGGAAAAGTCTTGGCAGACATGAAATTGGGACCGGAAAATAGGACCGGTTCAAATATTTTTTTTTTTATTGTGACTCAAAAAATGTATAGTATTTATTCCAACAGGAATTTTTACAAAATATAGTGTTTTGAGTGTAATTTGAATACATATACAAATTGTATATGTATCTGTATAACCCTGTATTTGTATTTGTATACATATACAAATTGTATATGTATCTGTATAACCCTGTATTTGTATATGTATCCAAATTACACCCAAAACACTATATTTTGTAAAAATTCCTGTTGGAATAAATACTATACATTTTTTGAGAGTCACAATTAAAAAAAAAAAAATTGAACCGGTCCAATTTTCCATTCCCAATTTCCTGTCCGCGTAGATGGACTGATTAATGAACCTCTAATTAAGAATCCTCTAACACCTTTAATGATAATCTGTTGTATTAGCTGCTATTATTTTCTTTATGAATGCAGTTTGTTCTTGTGCCAATGTTTTTATGTTACATATATTATGAATTGCATATTCTCATATAACCATCTTGATCTTTTACAGGTTAAGGTTGTCATTGTGGATAGTATCACTTTTCACTTCCGTCAGGATTTTGATGATATGGCCCTTAGAACTCGACTACTCAGTGGAATGGCCCTAAAATTGATGAAACTGGCTAAAAGTTTTAGTTTAGCGGTAAGCCAACTTACGCTCGTGTCAGACGCAAGATAATGTTGTTTCATTTGTTGTGCCAATCCAAGTGGATGCAATGGCATTGACATGGGAAAGAAACTTTTATATCTAGGTTCTTCTCTCTTGATGTTCATTTGCCTTTCTTTTTGTTTGGTCGTATTCATTAGGAAGCATACGTCTTTATTTAATGATTATTAGTACCTTAATAGAAAATCATCATCTATGAGATACCTGTATTGGATTTTTTTTAATATATTTATTCACTGATATTTTTCTCGTGCTCTTGGTGTTATTTGTACTTTGTATTCTATAATTTACCGCCTCGTCTCTTTCATTCATAAACCTTTTAATAATAATTGAGCAGGTTGTCCTATTTAATCAAGTAACCACGAAGTATTCAGATGGTTCATTCCACTTAACTCTTGCACTGGGTAACTTTCATTCTCAATAAGCTTTTCATTCTCTTGTAGTTTTCCTCTTCTTTAGCAACAAGGGGGAAATTTTTTTGATGCACTCGTCTCTCTACCTTATTGATATTATACCAATTATGCTCAATTTTTCCTTGCGATAATTATTTGGTTTATAATTCGTTGTTGAGTCATGTTGAACAGGAGATAGTTGGTCGCATGCTTGCACGAATCGGATAATATTGTACTGGAATGGCAATGAACGGTATGCATACATTGACAAGTCCCCCTCTCTCCAATCGGCATCTGCACCATATTCTGTGACAGGTAAAGGAATCCGGAATTTAGTTTCAGACTGTAAACGGACCAAGATGATGTAAGTTGTTACAGATGAAAGGTTGGCTAACTATGTTTCTGTATTGTTTCATTTGTTTGGATTATACAAAGCAAAACATCTATTCCCACGATTCAAACTTTGAAGATTCGCTGAAGTCTTTTACTGAACTTTTGATTAATTTGGTTTTCAATGGCTGTTTGACATCAACTGCAAAGTCTGTGCAAGACCGAATCTTATTTGTTGATTCTGAAACTATTTGAAGAAAACTTTCTAAACTCGCAAAAAAAGTTGAATTTTGGAATAAATGAAATTGAACTTGTGAGCCATGTGTGTATACACATGTATATGTATCGCCTATTCCTTGTTTAGCCAAAACGAACACGCCTGTTACCTAGTGTCCTGTACCTTGACCAGGCATTCTACTTTTGTCGAATCGAAACCAATACATTGTGCTCAAACAGTTGAGCGGCCGTCGGCCAGCAATTAATGTGCACAGATATAGATTCATTCTTCGTACCTAGTCCAACCTCACAGCCCTTTGCGGGTTGATAAGAAGTCAGTTCAACCGAAACAAATTACATAGATAACTGCTCCTCTGCTTCTTTGTCTTTAAGGCGAACCACCATGAAAGAAAGACGACCTCACCTTCTCGTAGATGGTGTCATTGAGAGCCATTTTAGTATGTATATGTACATGTATATGTATAAAGGAAATGTTGAGCAACAATGAAGTGCATCATAATGGAGTTGTGACTTACTGGTGGTGGTGGTTATAATTTTGAAATTATTAGCTTTCAGACTTTCAGTTGATATTAAAACCTTGCCTATGACCTCGGTTCCTTTTCCCTTGCTCCAAAATGGCTGGTATTGTATATGTTACTTGCAGCTATAAATTGTCTGCTTTGTGTCTGTTTGGATCAATGACTCAATTCAACTAGATTCAGTTATCTCAATGACTCAATTCAACTAGATTCAGGTATCTTGAATAGTGTAATTTTCTTGATAACACTTTGGCAAGAAAAGTGGTTAAAATTTTCTCTTTTTCTAATCCGGTTCATAACTCAGTGTTAGTAACCCTGTTATGGTATATTTCTTGGTCATAAAATTTTGAGATCTCTTTTATTTACATATATTTATTAGGAGAACATTATTTCTGCACATATTTTTAATATTAAAAGTAAATATAAAAATATCAGTTCTCTATTAATTATTGTGGATGTGACTTATTATTTTAATACTTGCATTTTAAGTTCAAAGAATCTTTCCATATATAACCTCATCATAAATGTAGAGTTTAAAAAATGAAGTCAGCATTCAGAACAATTTCTCCAATAAACTCTTTATCCTTAACTTTGAATAATACATCAACAAAGTTTAGGTGCTGTTTGTTTACATCTGATTGCCTCTTAATGGACTGTCTCTTATTTGCTAAGAGTAGGGGTGGGCAAAATTTTCGGTTTTTTCGGTTTTTGGACGAACCGGACCGGTCCGAACCGACCGGTTCGGTATAAATATAAACCGGTCCGGTTCGGTATAAAAAAACCGGTATATACCGGTTTTTCGGTACCGGTTTCGGTCCGCCACTTTTATGGTTCGGTATATACCGAACCGAACCGGTATATACCGGTTTTCTATTTTTTATTATTATTAATAATTTATTAATAATAATAATAATAAAATATTGATTATAATAATAATAATATTAATAAAAATAATAATAATAATAATAAAAATAATAAAATATTAATAAAAATAATAAAATAATAGTAAAAATAATAAAATAATAATAAAAATAATAATTATATTAATTTTCGGTAAAAACCGGTACCGAACCGGTACCGAACCGGTACCGCCGGTTCGGTAAACCGGTCCAACCGGTACCGGTATCGGTATCTAATTTAGACTGAATTCGGTAACCGGTTCGGTCCGGTTCGGACCGGTTCGGTCCGGTTAATTACCGGTGCCCACCCCTAGCTAAGAGGCATGATGTTGTTTGTTTTTGTTTTTGTTACCTCTAAATGTCTCTTAATCGGTAAGACAGAAAATGAAATCTTAATCATTAAGAAGTACATCTTAATGAATTTTTTTTGATAATTTTTTTATATAAATATATTTGTAAGACCCCAACTTTTATGAATAAAAATGAATTTTCTATAAATATCATTTTTGAATATTATGGAATAAATTTGATATAATGTTATAGTTGTGGGTAATATTTATAAATTTTACAAAGTACACAAGTTGTTATATAATATTCGATTGGTCGGTGAATATTCGTTTTAAACAAAGAATATTCGTACGATGGCACAATCATTGGTGGACCCCACAACGGAATTATTGTCGGATTGAGAAAACGACAAAAATATTTTTTATGAAAATAACGGCGAAAGTTTTACCGTTAACTGTTGAAACACCCGGTGTTAAAAGTACAGAAATATGCGTGGTTGCATAGTAGCACGCGATATTGATTATTGATGCTTACGTGAGAAGCCATTCAGTTTTGTTCAATTATTGCTTCAGTAATTGTTGCATAGTATTTCACGTTAATTGATTCAATTATTGTTGATATTTTATAATTGAGATAACAAAGTTATTAATATTATTATTTGCAATATTAACGATGTCTAGAAGTTTTGCCAAGAAAAGGTTTGGTCACTTAATTGCGCGTCAATAGGGAGAAATCCTTATTGGAAAGCCCTCTCTTTTTTGGGAACGACCTGGTCGATTAATAGTGTGAATAATAATAATGATGATGAAGTTTTATTTTATTAGTATTATTAATGTAATAAAACAGAAAAGCTTTTTATATAAAACAGAATACTTTTATAAAGTTATTCATTTTATTAGGCTAATAATAAAATCTTTTTATATAAAACAGAATACTTTTATAAAGTTATCTATTTTATTAGACAATAATTAAAATATATTATATTTATTATGCATAGTGTTTGCATAGTAAAATCTTTTTATGTAAAATAGAATACTTTTATAAAGTTATTCGTTTTAATAGATTATAAATAGAATATATTATATTTTATTGTAAACCAATGTGGACCGTCCGTTTAAAGTAAATCAATCTAGACCGTTCATGGATTGGTTACTATTCAGTCCATTCTTCTATAAATAGAAGTTCATTCCTTCATTATTTCTTACAAATTCACTAAAACTCTAGAGAGAGAAAACTATAGACAGAAAGAAGAAAAGTATTCTGCTACTTCACTACTTCTATATCCAGTTTCTTTTTTATAAGGTAAGGGGTATTTTTTTTCATATTCATGAGGAGAACTTCTGTTATTTCATTCTTTATTATTCTGTTGGAATTGTAAGGCTCCAACTTATTATTAATGAAATTTAATTTTCTCTATTTATTATTTTGAAATAGTAAGGGTTGATTTGATTAATGTGGTTAGTTATGGGTAAAATACGCAAATATTTCGAATAAACAAGTGGTTATAAAATATTCATTGTTGTCGGAGAATATTCGTTTGGTCGTGGAATATTCGTACTGTCGGGGAATATTCGTACGACGGCGCAGCCATGTGTGGGCCCCATAACAAAAAGCGATTGGATGAAAAAAACGACAAATATAAGTTGTTTAAAAATAACGGCGTAGTTGTTATCGTTAATACTGTTAAATTACTAGGTGGTTAAAACACAGTAGCACACGGTATTGCACCAATTATTGATTCTTACGTAAGAAGGCACTACTCAATAATGGTTACAATAATTACTGTTCAGTATTTTATTGTATTGATTTAATAATTGCTGCGTTGATATTTTATACTGTTGTTGTTTCAATAATTGTCATTACACAGTATTTTTTATTATCGAAGCAATAATTCATATTATCTAAATAATATTATTAGATAACATTATTGGCAATGTCTAGAAAGTTCTGTATAATGAGAGGTTTGGTCACCTAATTGCGCGCCAGTAAGGAGAGACCTTTATTGGAAAGCCCCCTCTTTCATGGGAACGGCCTGGTTGCCAGTACTGTGATTCTGTAATATTATTTGTGAATAATTAATTATTGATTTATATAATGAGGAAAATATTGATTTTATGTGGATATAGATGGAGAAAATTTTTAATGTGACAATTGTTGAAAATTAATATTTTATCTTTTTCTGATAAAATAATTCCTTTAAATATATTATTATATTTTAATAATATAATAATGATGATATTTTTACGATGAATGTGGGATATATGAGTATATGTAGAAGAGTATTTTTGTTACCAAAAATATTTAAAGCATGTTTTATGTGTCGGTGGACCCCATTTCTTGACAGAAATTTGATTATAGCCTGTAAAATCGTCCGTTTGTGGATTTCGGTCAATTTTTATTTGGAATTTGGAAAAACTTTCTTCTGTAAAGTTCTAGATAATGGAATTTCCTATAAAAAAACGCGAGACTCGAATTTTCTGGCAAAAGGGCTATTTATTGTGAATTATTGAAGTTCTGAAGCTCCGAAATAATTAATTTTTGGAAGTTTAAAATGTTTTAAATAATAAAAACGTTTTTTCAATGTTTTGGCATGTGTGCTGATGTTGTGGGCTGGTAGTGGACGTATGAGTTTGAAAAAAAAATTATATTAATATTTTTATTAAATTTTCTACTTTGGTGTTCTAAGCATTTTTCTATAAATAGGGTGCTTATGTTAGAATTAAAAATCACACCAGAAACTGAAGTTTTCTCTCTATATATTATCAAGCGTATTCTTATGAGTATTTTGAGTATACTTTGAGTATTGCTATACGGTGCAAGTTCAAGTCATAGCCTATATCCGATGTTTCAACTAGAAGTACCGTCTTTCGAGGTAAGAGATGTTATTTTATTCGAAAATGATATTATTTCTTCAATATCATTATTCCGAATTATTGGTTAGAAATTTTTATCAAATTTGAAACTTTTTCATGTCGGGGTTACTATTCATGAGTTACTATTCATGAGTTATTATTCACGAGTTACTATTCACGAGTACTATTCATGAAGCATGATGATATTTTTTATGAAATTTCTATCTTTTGGTGTCGGAGTTACTATTCACGTATACGGCACTATTCACGAATACGTCACTATTCACCAAAAAATAAAATTTCTTCTTTTCGTCCGGAATATCTATTATGGATACTAGCTATGTCTGTATCCATGTTTTGATCATTCTTGAATTTTACTCCACTTTGTTTATTTATGAAGTATTTTTGAACTTGGATTATTTAAAATACGAATCCTTAATATTTGTTCTTTTGTTTCACTGGATTCGTTTCCTTTAAAATATTTTTCATCATCCTCAGTCCTAAATGATGAAATTACTGAATATCTTTGGCCTGTAGTGCAAAGATGAATGATTTCTTGATGAATATCTTCGGCCCGTAGTGCAAAGATGAATGATATCTTGATGAATATCTTTGGCCCGTAGTGCAAAGATGAACAGGTGTTGAGATGAACATGACCGACTGATTAATATCTTTGGCCCGTAGTGCAAAGATGAACAGGTGTTTAGATGAACATAACCAACTGATGAATATCTTTGGCCTGTAGTGCAAAGATGAATATTTGATTTCAGATATATATTGATTGATGTTACGGGGATAAAATATCGACGATGAACTTTTAAATTCATATATAAAAGATAGTAGTTTGCATTCTCTACTTAACTCTTCTAATGAATTGTTGTTTTCGCTGCAGTTGTTGATTTAAAATTGGTTGTTTATTGCATTCTGTTAGATTTTTCCCTATTGAAGACTAACGATAATTTGTTGTATATTATCTTAGTCATAATATTCTTTACTGAGCTAGTTGAGCTCACCTTTTTCCTTTTTGTTCTATTTTTCTTCTCAGGAGGCGAGAATGTAGCGAGTACTAGTCGGGGTATGGAATGAAGGTTCTAGAGAGAGTTGTTTAGTAGTCCTCACCATTTTTGTAAAATAATGTATCAATAATTATGATGGGGATTTATTTGCGTGTGGATATTGTCTAGACGGCAATATCTGTATTTAAACTCACAGTTTATATGTTGTAATATAAAGTTGTAGTTATTTCTGTATCATGTATTTGGCGACTCATAATGGGTTGGATGGAATTGACCTATTTTGGGGGCGTCACAGTTGGTATCAGAGCTTGGGGATATGATCTCTGGCGGAGATCGGGAAATAGAACTAGGAGGGGAGAGACGAGTAAATCCTTCACTAGTGTGTCCTACCTAAGCTTATTTGTTAGTTGGTCAGTATATATGGATATTATGTGATATATTGATTTTCTTAATTAACCCTTGTTTTATGACAGTATTTGAGAATGTCGACTGAGAATATTAACAGTGAAAATGAGACCGTGGAGACGCCTATACTCACCAACGAGGAGAACGTGCAACATGCTGGCAATGTACCTCCTGTGAACAACACCACTGAGCAGATAATGAACGAGGGAATGTTTAGAAGCTTTTTGCAGTTCATGCAAAATCAGACGAAGGAGACTCGTGTTCAAAATACAGGAGGAAATGATAGCAATTCACGGGTGGTCACAACTAAGCAGTTCAAAGAGTTGGGACCACCAGAATTCTGGGGAAAGCCGGATCCGATTAAGGCGGAGACGTGGGTCAAACAAATTACCAAGATATGCGATGTCTTGGGATGCACGGAGGAACAGATGGTTCCATTCGCCATCTTTATGTTCCGTGGCGAGGCAGACTACTGGTGGGAGTCTGTGAAGCGTACCCATCCAGCTGCACTCAGTATGTCATGGGAGATATTTCAGAAACAGTTCAATGACAAGTACTTCCCTGAAAGTATTCGTCATATGAAGGAAGTGGAGTTTATTAGACTGGAGCAGAATAACATGACGGTGTCCCAGTACGAGGCGAAGTTCGCGGAGTTATCCAGGTTTGCACCTCATTTGGTGGAGAATGAAGAACGTATGACGCGGATGTTTCTGAGAGGTTTGAAACCCGACATACGACAATATCTCATTTCTCATAAATTTTCTCTCTATTCAGATGTTGTAAACAAGGCTCAATTATTAGAGCGAGATAACGAGTTCGGTCAACCGAGGGACCACAATCAGGATTATACCAGAGATAGCAGTCAACAAAACAACGATAACCAGCAGAGAAAGAAAAAGACGGACAAAAATGGTAACCACTCTGGTGGTAATCGTGACCATGAAAATAGAAGAAACGAGTAGGGAGGAGATTTTAAAAAGAGGAGATTCAACAACGACCATGTGAAGACGTCAGCGCCAGTAGCAACTGGTTCCAAGGGAGGAGAAAGACCATCGGTCGTATGTTACAAATGCGGGAAAGAGGGACATATCAGTCCAAACTGCCCACAACAGTTTAAGGTATGCTATAATTGTGGAAAAGAATGACATATTGCTCGAGATTGTACGGTATCGAAACTCAGTCCAGCGAGAATGTTGACTTAAAAGGATGTCCCAGAAAATTCAAAGTCAACGGTTCCTGGAAGAGCGTTTGTCGTGACCGGTCAAAATGCGAGGAACCCGAACGAAGTTAGCACGGGTTAGTTAATTATAAATTCTTACGAAGTTTATACCTTACTAGATAATGGTTCTACCCATTCTTTTATCTCTCTTACTTGCGCTCAACGTTTGAACTTGACTACGGAAAAATTAGACTTTGACCTATTTATGGAGACTCCGTTAGGAGAAACTTTCATTACATCCGTTGTTTAGAAATCTTGCTTGATTCAGGTTGGCACTATCACATTACCTGTTAACCTTATTTCAATAGAGATATTTGCTTTTGATGTGATTTTAAGGTTAACTACTCATCATGCCGAAATTGATTACTTTCGTAAGGTTGTTAGTTTTCATATTCCTAAGCAACCTGTTATTCGAATTCAAGCAATCAAACAATTGTAGTCAAACATTTTCATATCAAGCCATGAAGTCATTCGTTTATTACGGATGTCAAGTTTTCTTAGTCCATATTATAGATTTGAATAAAGACACATCAGATTTGAATAATATTCCTGTTATTATTGATTTTTCCTAACGTATTTCCTGAAGAATTTCTTGGCTTACTCCCAAAGCCTGATATTAAATTTTGTATCGACTTTGAACTCGGTACAAAACTCATTTCTAAAATCTCATATCGAATGGCTCCTATTGAACTTCAGGAGTTAAAAATTCAATTTTAGAATTTGGTACCTGAGCCTTTATCTGGTGACTTCCTTTGTGGAATGCACCGAAGCCAGACTCTCTGTAGGGGACAATATTCGTGCGATAGTAAACTGATTGGTGTCATTGTAACGTGTTATCCAAGGTTGGGATATGAGTCACAGTTGAAAACAACCTAAGTCGGTAATCGAAATACGTAGCTTTCTAGGCTTAGTTGGTTATTATCGGAGATTCGTTGAAGGATATTCTCGAATCGTTATTCCATTAACGCAGCTGACTCGTAGAGATACAAAGTTCGAATGGAGCAAGGAATGTGGGAAGAGCTTCGAAGAACTCAAGAGGAGACTCATTTTAGCACATGTTCTGACCATGCCATCCTGGAAAAGCGAACGTGGTAGCTGACGTGTTGAGTAGAAGATCGTATACAAGTACGAGTACGATATTGTTAAAGACTCATTTCGTATAATTTACAAATAGTAGAGATGGAGATGAAAATTCTAGGTACCCACGTGATGATATACGAGTATAATCGACTTTAATCGATAAAGTTAAAGTTGTTCAAGCTACACACCGGAGCTGATGAATTTGAAGAAGGAGGTGCAAGAAGTTGTTATTTCAAAAGCGAGAATCGGTGAGGTGAGGAAAGCTCAAACCTTCGATTTATTAATCCATTTGAAATTCTCTATCGAATAGGAACTGTGGCCTATAGACTCGTTTTACTGCCAAGTATAATGCGTGTTCATAACGTTTTTCACGTATCGATGTTACGTAAATATGTGGACAATCCGAACCACGTCATTGAGTTAGAACCGGATGAGATAGCCGAAGACTTAACGTACGAGGAGGTACCTGTCAAGATCTTGGATAGAAAAGAACATGTCCTATGTACCGATGTTATACCACAAGTTAAAGTTTTGTGGAGAAACCATGATATTGAGGAAATGACTTGGGAGTTGAAAACGGAAATGAAAGCGAGGTATTCTCATCTTTTCAAAACACCAGGTACGTACGTCAATTTCGTGGACAAAATTTTATAAGGAGAGGAGGTTGTAAGACCCCAACTTATTATTAATGAAATTTAATTTTCTCTATTTATTATTTTGAAATAGTAAGGGTTGATTTGATTAATGTGGATAGTTATGGGTAAAATACGCAAATATTTCAAATAAACAAGTGGTTATAAAATATTCATTGTTGTCGGAGAATATTCGTTTGGTCGTGGAATATTCGTACTGTCGGGGAATATTCGTACGACGACGCAGCCATGTGTGGGCCCCATAACGGAAAGCGATTGGATGAAGAAAACGATAAATATAAGTTGTTTAAAAATAACGGCGTAGTTGTTACCGTTAATACTGTTAAATTACTAGGTGGTTAAAACACAGTAGCACACGGTATTGCACCAATTATTGATTTTTACGTAAGAAGGCACTACTCAATAATGGTTACATTAATTACTGTTCAGTATTTTATTGTATTGATTTAATAATTGCTGCGTTGATATTTTATATTGTTGTTGTTTCAATAATTGTCATTATACAGTATTTTTCATTATCGAAGCAATAATTCATATTATCTGAATAATATTATTAGATAACATTATTGGTAATGTCTAGAAAGTTCTGTCTAAGGAGAGGTTTGATCACTTAATTGCGCGCTAGTAAGGAGATATTCTTATTGGAAAGCCCCCTCTTTCATGGGAACGGCCTGGTTGCCACTACTGTGATTCTGTAATATTATTTGTGAATAATTAATTATTGATTTATATGATGAGGAAAATATTGATTTTATGTGGATATAGATGGAGAAAATTTTTAATGTGACAATTGTTGAAATTTAATATTTTATCTTTTTCTGATAAAATAATTCATTTAAATATATTATTATATTTTAATAATATAATAATGATGATATTTTTACGATGAATGTGGGATATATGAGTATATGTAGAAGAGTATTTTTGTTACCAAAAATATTTAAAGCATGTTTTATGTGTCGGTGGACCCCATTTCTTGACTGAAATTTGATTATAGCCTGTAAAATCGTCCGTTTATGGATTTCGGTCAATTTTTATTTGGAATTTGGAAAAACTTCCTTCTGTAAAGTTGTAGATAATGGAATTTCCTATAAAAATTGCGAGACTCGAATTTTCTGGCAAAGGGGCTATTTATTGTGAATTATTGAAGTTCTGAAGCTCCGAAATAATTAATTTTTGGAAGTTTAAAATGTTTTAAATAATAAAAACGTTTTTTTCAATGTTTTGGCATGTGTGCTGATGTTGTGGGCTGGTAGTGGACATATGAGTTTGAAAAAAAAATTATATTAATATTTTTATTAAATTTTCTACTTTGGTGTTCTAAGCATTTTTCTATAAATAGGGTGCTTATGTTAGAATTAAAAATCACACCAGAAACTGAAGTTTTCTCTCTATATATTATCAAGCGTATTCTTATAAGTATTTTGAGTATACTTTGAGTATTGCTATACGGTGCAAGTTCAAGTCATAGCCTATATCCGATGTTTCAACTAGAAGTACCGTCTTTCGAGGTAAGAGATGTTATTTTATTCGAAAATGATATTATTTCTTCAATATCATTATTCCGAATTATTGGTTAGAAATTTTATCAAATTTGGAACTTTTTCATGTCGGGGTTACTATTCATGAGTTACTATTCATGAGTTATTATTCACGAGTTACTATTCACGAGTACTATTCATGAAGCATGATGATATTTTTTATGAAATTTCTATCTTTTGGTGTCGGAGTTACTATTCACGTATACGGCACTATTCACGAATACGTCACTATTCAACAAAAAATAAAATTTCTTCTTTTCGTCCGGAATATCTATTATGGATACTAGCTATGTCTGTATCCATGTTTTTATCATTCTTGAATTTTACTCCACTCTGATTATTTATGAAGTGTTTTTGAACTTGGATTATTTAAAATACGAATCCTTAATATTTATTCTTTTGTTTCACTGGATTCGTTTCCTTTAAAATATTTTTCATCATCCTCAGTCCTAAATGATGAAATTACTGAATATCTTTGGCCTGTAGTGCAAAGATGAATGATTTCTTGATGAATATCTTTGGCCCGTAGTGCAAAGATGAACAGGTGTTGAGATGAACATGACTGACTGATTAATATCTTTGGCCCGTAGTGCAAAGATGAACAGGTGTTTAGATGAACATAACCAACTGATGAATATCTTTGGCCTGTAGTGCAAAGATGAATATTTGATTTCAGATATATATTGATTGATGTTACGGGGATAAAATATCGACGATGAACTTTTAAATTCATATATAAAAGATAGTAGTTTGCATTCTCTACTTAACTCTTCTAATGAATTGTTGTTTCCGCTGCAGTTGTTGATTTAAAATTGGTTGTTTATTGTATTCTGTTAGATTTTTCCCTATTGAAGACTAACGATAATTTGTTGTATATTATCTTAGTCATAATATTCTTTACTGGGCTAGTTGAGCTCACCCTTTTCCTTTTTGTTCCATTTTTCTTCTCAGGAGGCGAGAATGTAGCGAGTACTAGTCGGGGTATGGAATGAAAGTTCTAGAGAGAGTTGTTTAGTAGTCCTCGCCATTTTTATAAAATAATGTATCAATAATTATGATGGGGATTTATTTACGTGTGGATATTGTCTAGACGACAATATCTGTATTTAAACTCACAGTTTATATGTTGTAATATAAAGTTGTAGTTATTTCTGTACCATGTATTTGGCAACTCAGAATGGGTTGGATGGAATGGACCTATTTTGGGGGGCGTCACAAGAATAACCTGTATACGCGGTCTACCCTATATTTGGTGAAATTCTTCTGTTATTCAATTATTTATTATTCTGTTGGAATATCCCGTCTGTGCGTTTTACGCCGGACCTGGTTCCGTCTTTATTATTCTGTTGGAATATCTTGTCTGTGCGTTTTACGCCGGACCTAGTTCTGTTATTTATTATTCTGTTGGAATAACCTGTCTATGCGAAGTACCGCATGCATGTTGATTTCTGTTGTTATTCCATTCTTTATTATTCTGTTAGAATATCCTGTCTATGCGAAATACCACATGCATGGTGATTTTTTTTGATATTCCATTCTTTATTATACTCAGTTGGTTAAAGTTTTAACTTCTATACTCTATAAAATTAGTGAAATATCCTTGATATTTGCGTTTCATCTAGTATCTTTTTGTGAAAATATTCTTTTGAACATTCTTGAATCTTACTCTACAAAGAAGTATCATGTTGACAATTTGGACGTTATTAGTTCCTGAATAAATTAATTCTTGAACTTGTTTTTATTGAATTCTTATATCATTGTCATCATCCTCGTATTTATATTTTGTTGAAAGTCATCTGTGGCCTGTAGTGCATAGATGGACTTGGTATGATTATGACCAGAAATTATTCGGTGTAATCATAACCGTAATGTTACAAATGATGTGGTAAAAGTTCTCATTGGCCCGTAGTGCATTGATGGACAGTTGTTAGCATAATCATGATCATTGATGAATACACAAATATCTTTGTCCCGTAGTGCATGGATAATTTGTGGTTGTGATACTAATGAATATCATTGGCCGTAGTGCAGGGATGATGTGAATTATTTATTAAGCTGAGTCCCAGCGATAAAAGTGATGAAAAACTTTTTAAATCAAAAAAGATAGTAGATTTTATTCTCTACTTGACTCTTTTAATGGATTGCATGTTCTGCTGCAATTAAATTTGATGTCTATTGTATTTTATTAGTTTAACACTGTTGAAGACTAATTATAATTTATTCTGCATTATCTTAGTCATAATATTTTTTACTGTGCTAGTTGAGTTCACCCTTTCTTTCACTGTTCTCTTCAGAAGTCGGGACTAGTCGGGGAATGGAGTGACGGTCTACATGATAGTATTAGTAGTCCTCATTATTCTGTTAAATAGTGTGACAATAAATGTAATGATGACTTATTCTGAGAGTGGATATTGTCTAGAAGATAATATTTGTATTAAAACTCACAGTTCTCTTGTTGTATATTAAAGATTGTATTTGTATTATGTACCATGTATTTAACGACTCAGAATAGGTGATGTATACATATTTTGGAGCCGTCACAATATTCAATAATATTATGCACTCATTTTTATTAAATTGAATATTTAAAATTATTAAATTAATTTTTACCCTTTAAAATGGGAAAATAGTGTCATTAAGAGACAACTTACTTATTAGTTATCAAACAATTTTTTAAATTCAGACCTCATAACCATTTAGATGATCTAATTTATTAAAATATCATAATCATTCAGATCTTAATTCTTAGGTTTATCAAACAAAACCTTACTTGTCCTTATTTAAGTCTCTATTTTAATCTCTATATAGGATTTTACTCCCGAGGTGATGGAGTCAAAATAGCGTTATCTATATATGCAAAATGATATTTCGTACCCTTATTTAAGTGAACAACCCATCAATTATACACATCTTGACATTATTGTCACATTACTTTTTTACTACTTCATTTTCAAATTATAATTTAATATTGACTTATTTTTTAAAATTAATTTCAAACATATTCAAATTTAAAATTGATATAAATTTATTTAATTTATGTCCATATAATTATAAATATTATAAAAGTACTACTCCCTCCGTCCTAGGATAAAAGTCCTGGTGGACTTTTCACGCATATGGCATATTAAAAAAAGAAATGAAATGATAAAATTATCCATAATAATATGTCATTAATTATTTTCAATGTAGGTGAGAGAGTGACTTTCTAGCTATTCAATTCAAAATATTCTCTCTCCATATTTATTAAATATGGAGAGAGAATTAGAATAAGAAAAGTATGAGATATTTAATGCTATAAGCATAATAGGAAAAAATATGTAAAATTTTGGTTATTAAAGGAAAGTAAACATTTAACATGAGACTACTCAAAATAGTAATAAAGACTTTTATTGTGGGACAAATGGAGTATTAATTATAAATTTTGTTATTTTCTAAATTTAAATGAATCATATTTAAATTTAAAAATATCATAAATTAACTTTTTAAAAGTTAATATTGATCTTATGTACATTTACAACTATAATCCATTCAATACTCACTCCATAGATTACTTAAAATTTAAAATAAAATAAAAATCATCTTATAGTGGAATACAATTAATAAATTATACTTTCTTTTTATAAATTATAAAATTATTATTAATTTTTATAACTCGATTTGATGCATTCACAAACTTAATAATTTTGTTAAGAATTATAAAAATAATAAATTTTATAAGTAGTAGTATTTTTTTTCTAAATAAGTTACAATATGTATTAATTAAATTTATATTAATTTTAAATTTAAAAATATCACATATTTCAAAAAAAATTAATAAATTGATAGTGATTTTATAATTAAAAACAAGAGGTTGTAACCAATACAAATGTCAAATAATTACAACTGAATGTTTGAACTTTTAAATTTTATTATTTAAAGAATTAATATAAGGAATTTATTGAATATATAATGAAAAAAATTAAATTTTTATCCTGCAGAATGACATAATAACACTATAAAGTAGGAATAGAAATAAGAAAATTATTGTAAATGCTCTTAGCATCACGATATCTGTTTTATGACCAATGTTGTCATTTGACTAGAGGCTGCTGAATCTCAATAAATAAATCTAATAAAATACAAATGACTTTGAATTTTCCGCTCACTCAATAAATCATCTGGGCCGTCCAAAGTTTAGGATAAATCCCACCGTTCATACATCTATCTAATAAAATACATCTATCTATCTAATAATCTAATAATAATTTAATAAAATACAAATAACTTTAAATTTCTCGCTCACTCAATAAATTATTTTGATCGTTCAAAGTTTGAGATAAATCATATTGTCCATACAGTACCGTGCCAGCTAGTACTTTATATTAAAGGGGTGTGGATTTTTTTGGGAGTTTGAGTTTGACATTTGAATACTTACATTGCCTAAACTTCTCAAGTAATCTAATCATATTTAACCAATTTTCAAATATGCTCATCATGCTAAAGTTGACCAACAACAGTGACCACCTACCTCCATTGCTTTTCCATAAAGCCATGTTTTAGCTCGATAAATGGTTTTAATTTTTATTTTTTAAGTTTATGTCATTAAATATATAAATGAATCGGGTCGAATCGAGTATTGAGTTATTTATATTTGATTTATAAAATTTATCGAATATAAAATAAGATTTGATTGAAGTTAGTTTAGTTACCGAGTCGAGTCTCGAGCAATTTGAACTTTTCGAACGAATCCGAGTATCAAAATAGAAAATTATAATTTAAAGAAGTTCGAGTAATTTATCGAACTTTAAAATTTGCTCATATTTAAATTATTATATATTTATATTTCAAATCGAGCACGAGAATTGAAGTTTTAGTCGAGCGTGTACGAATCGAACCCAAATTATTTGCTCATTTTATAGCTTTATATGTTGCTAGAAAAAGGACAGTAAATTACTACTAGTATGTATTTTATGAGAAGGGTTAGAAATTACTCTGATGAAGGGTCCTAATTTGATTTACCTTATTAAAACTGTCATAATTGAGTCTGATGATCTTGAATTCACCTTATTTTTAAAAGTTAAGAAAATAATAGTGCAATTATCAATTGTAACGATATTTACAGCCTCGTTTACACAGAGGGTCTTTCAACAACCCAAAAAAGACTAATATTAATGGTCTTTAATTTTTTGTTTTAAATGATATGAAATTAAATAAGATAAAATATAATTAATTACAACAAATTTATCCAATCAATATTTTGATATACATCAAAAATTTGAAACCCCTAATATTAAACAATACGAACATGAAAGAAAAGATATTTCTATTGTGAATTTATCAATTTTTTAAATAAATTATTACTCTTTCTGTACTTTAATATAAAATATTTTAGAGAAATATTTTTGTTTCTTAATATAAGATGTTTTAAAATTTTGCATTAAATGCCTAATTTCTAATATTAGTCAAAATATTAAATATAATTTTAATTTTTTCGTTGTTTTTAATTTAATAAATAATTTTTTTAAATATAAATATTTAATATTATATAATTATTTTTTTAATATTTATGCTCAACTCTAAAAGGTGTTGATATTACGTGGTACTACTTTGCAACTTTTCTCGAGGAAAAAAGACGGAGATTTGAAAATAGGGATGTAGTACATTTTAATTCATAAAAATTTGAATAGCATTCATTTCCTACCCTTAACAAACGGCCCAGATCAAATCTCCATCATTATCGTTCCCTTACCCGCTCCTCATTTCTCATCTACAAAGGGGGAGACTTTATCAAGACCTCTCCCTCTCTCTCTCTACTGTCAGCCATGGCAGCTTCTGCATCTCTAACTCTTTCTCAAGCCATCCTTTCCCGCTCAATTCCTCGCCATGGCTCCAATTCCTCTACCCAACAAACCCCATCTTCTTCTCTTTCCTCTTTTTCTCACGTACCCACTTTCTCCACCTCCCTCAGATCCTCCTCTCGCCACCGCAGCTCCGCCGCTGGCCGCCAGGTAGTCCGGGCCGCCGTTGTGGAGACGCTCGACAAGACGGAGACCTCATTGGTGGAGAAATCGGTGAACACGATTCGGTTCTTGGCTATTGATGCAGTGGAGAAGGCTAATTCGGGTCATCCGGGTTTACCCATGGGGTGTGCCCCGATGGGTCATATATTGTACGATGAGGTGATGAGGTACAACCCCAAGAACCCGTATTGGTTTAATCGGGATCGCTTTGTTTTATCCGCTGGACATGGGTGTATGCTTCAGTATGCTTTGCTACACCTTGCTGGTTATGACAGTGTCCTGGTCAGCTTTTCTTTCTCTCTCTCTTTCTATATATATATATATATATATATATGCATATGCATGTATGAGTCTTATATACTTATGAATTGCATTATTTTGGATCTGGGTATTTATAGCTTGATATGTGAAAAAGATGCGTTTTTTGGCTAACTTATGCGGTAAAAGGAGGGAGAATTAGTCATATATTCTCAAAGGTGTGTTTTGTGTGTGTGAGAGAGAGAAGCAAGAAGTTTTTACCATAATTTCTCTTCTGATGCAACAAAGGCAATTTAGAATTAAAGATATTCTTTTTATACTTTTAAGTTATTGATTAATAGGAGATAGCTTATAAGTTAGTTTTTTATATACCCACTATGATTTTAATGTATCAACTAAAACTACGTCAGACAGAATTTAATGGCAAATTTCGTTTCCAATTAATTATTTGGGATAGAATTGAAACCAGATTTTCCTTTCTCTGATAAATACAGTGTTATGTAATTATATACTAGGAAGAAGATTTGAAGTCCTTCCGTCAATGGGGGAGCAGAACTCCAGGACACCCTGAAAACTTTGAGACCCCTGGTGTTGAAGTCACTACAGGTTAGAATCTTGTCTTGAATGTTATATTTTAATGCTTGCTTGCGCTATTAGAATTGGAGATAATTTTTTCGTCACTGCATATCCTTAAATTGTATGCAGGTCCTCTTGGTCAGGGTATTGCCAATGCTGTTGGTCTGGCCCTTGTGGAGAAGCACTTGGCTGCTCGCTTCAACAAACCTGACAGTGAGATTGTTGACCATTACATGTAAGATGTCTTCTGAGGTTAATTTTTGTTTATTAAGTTCTCTACATGTCTGTAGAAGGGCCTTATGTTAAAATGCTTCAGATATGCCATACTTGGGGATGGCTGTCAAATGGAGGGGATTGCAAATGAAGCTTGTTCCCTTGCTGGACATTGGGGACTTGGAAAACTGATTGCTTTCTACGATGACAACCATATCTCCATTGATGGTGACACGGAGATTGCATTCACTGAGAGTGTTGACACCCGTTTTGAGGGTCTTGGGTGGCACATTATCTGGGTGAAGAACGGTAACACAGGTTATGATGACATTCGTGCTGCCATCAAGGAGGCAAAGGCTGTAACAGACAAGCCTACTTTAATCAAGGTCAGAGACTGACTCAATGCATAAAATCTTCATTGCAAAGAGATCAGGAATTATGACTTTTGTGTCTTTTCATTTTAGCAGTAATATATGTTTACTCTTGCTTTATTAGTTCAAAAACTTTTATTGAATTGTTCAAGTATCCTTGATCTTTTTAGTGTGCATGTAAATGTAAAGGCTTTATTCCTCGGAATGAGGATTACTTAAAGTAACTAAAGGTTTTTCTGTCCTTTAATTCCATGATGGGTGTATGTGTCTAGAGAGATACCAGCATTTTTACATTAGTTCAATTCAGAGTATATGCTTATTTGGAGTTCTCACATCTTACAGGTGACCACGACAATTGGTTTTGGATCACCTAACAAAGCAAACTCGTACAGCGTCCATGGAAGTGCCCTGGGAGCTAAGGAAGTCGATGCCACAAGGAAGAACCTTGGGTGGCCTTATGAGCCTTTCCATGTACCTGAAGATGTGAAACAGTATGGACTTTCTATTCTCCTTCCTGGATTGATTAATGTCTAGATATTGCTTGAAAATTTGTTTGATTTCATTTCATTTTCTTCACTGCAGGCATTGGAGCCGCCATACCTCCGAAGGTGCTTCTCTTGAAGCTGCATGGAATGCCAAGTTTGCTGAGTATGAAAAGAAGTATGCAGAGGAAGCAGCAGAATTAAAGTCTATCATTACTGGCGTGCTACCTGCTGGTTGGGAGACAGCTCTGCCAGTGAGTATTAGTTTGTTCACTTACGGTCTTTGTTTAAGATTTGGCTTATTCTCAAAATAAATGTGAATGCTTTCTTTGCCACATTTTGTATTAGAGTGTAGTGGTTCAGGTATTGTCTTCAGAAAG
This sequence comes from Panax japonicus, assembly GCA_020205505.1. NCBI lineage: Eukaryota > Viridiplantae > Streptophyta > Magnoliopsida > Apiales > Araliaceae > Panax > Panax japonicus. The sequence continues at coordinate 3,762,366 of CM035106.1, read as the reverse complement.
ATATATATTTTTTAGCACTTAAATGCATCCCTGCTATTAAATTTCTTGCTTAAAACACTCCCACTTGTTTGTTTTAGAAACAATAGGCGGACAACTACAATAAAGTCCCTTCCTATATTTTATGTAAATGTATGTTCATAAGTGACGTGATATCTATTCTATATATTACATATCACAAGAAGTGGTCTTGCCTGTGTTTCTAAAACCATGTTGCACTTTCTCAGACATACACTCCAGAGAGCCCTGCTGATGCCACCAGAAATCTCTCTCAAACATGTCTGAATGCCCTTGCAAAGGTTCTTCCTGGCCTTCTGGGTGGCAGTGCTGATCTTGCTTCCTCCAACATGACCCTGCTGAAAATGTTTGGGGACTTCCAAAAGGGTACGCCAGAAGAACGTAATGTCAGGTTTGGCGTCCGTGAGCATGGTATGGGAGCTATCTGCAATGGTATTGCTCTCCACAGCCCTGGCCTCATTCCCTACTGCGCAACTTTCTTTGTGTTCACTGACTACATGAGAGGGGCCATCAGGATCTCCGCCTTGAGTGAAGCTGGAGTTATTTATGTCATGACCCATGATTCAATTGGGCTGGGAGAAGATGGACCAACTCATCAACCTATCGAACATCTGGCCAGCTTCAGGGCAATGCCCAACATTTTGATGCTCCGTCCAGCTGACGGAAACGAGACTGCTGGGGCATACAAGGTTGCAGTCCTCAACAGGAAGAGACCATCAATCCTTGCCCTATCTAGGCAAAAGCTGCCCAACCTTCCTGGAACTTCCATTGAAGGAGTTGAAAAAGGTGGGTACACAATATCAGACAATTCATCTGGTAACAAGCCAGATGTCATCTTGATTGGAACCGGTTCTGAATTGGAAATTGCAGCCAAAGCTGCTGATGAACTCAGAAAGGAAGGGAAGGCAGTTAGGGTCGTCTCTTTTGTGTCTTGGGAGTTATTTGATGAGCAATCAGATGATTATAAGGAAAGTGTCCTACCTGCAGCTGTAACTGCAAGGGTTAGCATTGAAGCTGCATCAACATTTGGTTGGGGGAAACTTGTTGGAAGCGAAGGGAAAGCTATTGGGATCGACAAGTTTGGAGCAAGTGCTCCAGCTGGAAAAACATACAAGGAGTATGGCATTACGGCAGAGGCAGTTATTGCAGCAGCTAAAGAACTTATCTAGAGCTTCATTACTGAATTCCATTTGGAGGCTGTCAGTTCAGCTGAAACTAGTATTTTTGGAGTTTGGAGTTTTGGTTGGAGAATTTACACCTAGGCATTGTTAAAAGACTCATCTTGATTCAGTACCTCTTAAGATTTCACAATAACGAAGATAAAATTTTCTTTTGTTGCTTTTCATTATCTTCAGCGCTGCAGCTGAGGCTGCAAAATAAATCGAGATCAAAAGAGATTAGATTTCATTAACGTTCATGAATTTGTATACCAATACTTGAACATGTATCAACTTTTGTACTTTTATGTGTTGGATTGTTAGTGATGTTTATATTCCTCCACAATGTACCATCTTTCAGGATAGTTAAGAAGCAAGTTGAGCTTGTTTCTAGTTTTAATGGTGGTTTTGGAAAAAAGCTCAGTCTTTGGAATATTGGTTAAAATGGTTCATGGAATAAATCAAAAACAAACTGAGAGTTTAGCAAATGTGGCTTACAAATGATTTGGGGCCTATTAATCCTTATTAGTATTTTTTTTCTTGTTTGTTTTTGTTTTTGTTTTTCTTTGCAGCTATCAGAAAAAAGCTAGTTCTTGCACTTTTTCTTGGAATTAGTTTTTCAAGGATGGTATTTGAATAGGATATATGTGGATTTTTCTTACTGAATTGGATTGAATGGTGTATTGAAGCCATTTAAAAGGGCCAAGGCTATCTAATCACTTCATGGTATATGTACACATTGATGACCATGTGGTTGTTGAATCTCTGCCTCTTAGCCTACCAACCTATCCACAATTGTTTTCCTCCCCCATCCTTAGGTTTGGATTATCCTCACTAAATACATCACACATCTTTGTTGTTAAAGTTGATGATGAAAGGTTGGTGTGGGCAATGGAAGTGAGGGACCCATGTTGGTGAAGAATTATGCTGAAAATTTTAGCATATTCTCTCTCTCATGTTCTTTTGTGTCCCATTCTGGTGGTAAAGGGTTCTTTCAAGTTTCAAGTAGAGAATTCATTGTGTGTTTTTTTTGGGTAAATAATTGTTAATGTTGGTTATAATGTTACTATTTATAAGACTAAGGGAGTGTTTGTTTAAAGCTGAATGATTGAATAGCTGAATGTTACTACTTTTTTTAAAAAAAATTTGGTTGTCAAAAGATGTATCCTCTATTATTTAATAATGAGAACTAATATTTCTGCAATAATTTTTAGATTTCCGTGGAGCTCACCTTTTAACCAAATATGAAATTAATATTTTCGCAACACTTTAATATTTTTACACGTGGGACCTATTTTTTAACCAAACTAATATTAATATACGGTTAAAAAGTGAATCTCACATACAAAAATATCAAAAATTACTACGAAAATATCAGCTCTTTTTAGTAATATCTACAAGTTGTTAACTATCAAAAAGAATAATCTATATAATAAAATAGAACTCATTTTGAATCTTTCATTTGACAAAACACAAGAACGGTTCAGATTCATTCTAACTTAATTCTTCCAACTTAATCTAAAGGCTCATATTTCTTCCCGCCCAAATCAAATTCACTCCTACACCCTACTCTCTCTCATATTCACACACAAAATCTTTCTATCTCCTCTCTTTTTCACACACACAAATAAATAATAATAATAATAATAATAATAGTACAAATAATAATTATAATAGTACTACTAAAAATAAATATTATTATAATAGTAATAATAATAATAATAATAATAATTATTATTATAATAAAAATAATTATAATATCTATATAATAAAACAGAACCCATTTTTGAATATTTTATTTAACAAACCACAAGAACGGTTCAAATTTTATCTCAATTCTTCCAACTTAATCTAAATGCTCACATTTCAGCTCACACTAAAAAATTCCGCCCAAATCAAATTCATCCCTAAAAATTCCGGCCCAAATCAAATAACAATAATATTAACAATAATGATAATAATTATAATAATAATTATTATAATAATAGTAGTAGTAATAAAAAGAAAAATAATAATAATAATTATTATAATTATAATAGTAATGAAAATAATAATAATAATAGTAATAATTATAATAATAATAATAATAGTAATAATTTTAATAATAATAGTAATAAAATAATAATAGTAATTATAATAATATTAATATTAATAACAAAAATAATAACAATAATTATTATAATAATAGTAATAATAATTATGATAATATTAATAATAATAACAACAACAACAACAATAATAATAATTGTTATTATGGTGGTGTGGTGAATTATGAAAATTATTATTGATTATTTTTAAATTTTGTAAACAGGTTTAGATTTTTTTGGATATCTATTTTTAAAGAAAAATAAATTATTGTGGAAGTTTGGTGAATTATGATAATTATTATATCTAATTGTATGTTATTTTAAGTTATAAAAAATCTTTAGGTAATATAATATTTTTTGAATTTTAATCTAATTTTTCGTTGCGCACGGACAATTATTAGTAAATAAATAAAAGGTAAGGTTGGTGGAGGATTGGAATATCAAAAAGAATTACTAATAAATAAAAGATAAAGTTGGTGGAGGATTGGAAAGAGCAAGAAAGTGAGTCAATGTAAAGCCAAACAAGCCCTCGATGGTATTGAGTAGGTATTGGGTAGGTTTGGTTGTAAACGAGCTAACACTTGTTGCCAACTTCCGAAGGCCCACTCATAGTCTATACCATTTACCATTTCATTCTTTCTCTCAACCAACTAAAATAGCCTCATTTATAAAATTTTAAAATATTAAATATATATTCTCTTTTATTTTATATTTATTTTTAATACTAAATTATTAATATAACAATAAAATATAGGAAATTGTTAAATCCATAATATAAAAAATTATTTTCACAATAAAAGTGTCGCTATAGATCCTATAACCGCGCAATACATCTACAACGATACTTTTGTTGTAAAAATAACAAAAAGTCCTAGGTTTGATTCCTTAAAAAAAAAATTGGCAAGAGAAGTCGTAGGTTCAATTCCTTAAAAATAAATAAATTATAGCTGCATATAAAAGATTATGTTATTTGTTTAAAGTTTTCATCAACATGTAATTATAAATATTACCTTACTCTAAAAAAATAACCATTTTTCATAAATTATTAAAATTTGAACTCTACATACCAAAACATGGTTGAATTTTTTTTCAAATAATGTTAAAAGTATTAATGTTTAAGGAAAGAAATATTAATAATTAATTATTTTTATAATTAACCATAATTGGCAGAAGTGGGTAGGTGAGGTAAGTGATAGTCGAGACCAAATAACATGAGCACCCCGCCAACCCCCAAAATCAACTTCTGAACTTCCGTCCTTCATTTGTGGCAGAGGTAGGTGGTGACAATCAAAAGCTCGAAAACCTCAAGAAAACCCAAAATCATTGTACCCCATAACCCCAAAACAAGAGAGATAACTCATTTCACTGAGGGAGAAGAAGAGAGAGAAAATGGCGCATGTTATCAACATGGCTAAAGGGGTCCAAGGTACCCATTTTTGTACAAATATCAATAAACCCAAGACCCCCAAATCTCTAAATTCTGTATCTTTTGGATCAAATCTGAGAGATTTGGCAAATTCTTCTGGGTTGTACCATCAAAGGGTTGTTTTTAATCCTTCGGTTAGGCTTCAATGGAAGGTTTCAGCTTCAATCGCCACCGCGGAGAAGCCGTCAACGGCGCCGGAGATTGTCTTGCAACCCATTAAAGAGATCTCAGGCACGGTCAAGTTGCCGGGCTCCAAGTCGCTTTCCAATAGGATTCTCCTTCTTGCTGCCCTCTCTGAGGTAACTTAATTTTTATTTTTATTATTATTTTTTACCATTATAAATGTATAATACGGATTACGTGTGTTTTAGGATTTCATTTATATAAGATGAGAATGCAATATATATTCTGTCTTAAGCTTTTAATGGGGATTGTTAAGGAGAACTTGGAGGATGCAATATTTGGAAAATGGGTAATTAATTTAAATGGGGTCTTAATTTGGTTTTTATAAAAATAAATAAATAAATAAATTGGTATTAATGACTGCATTTTAGTACATTTAGAAAAAAATATAGAAGGTAGGAACTGACGAGTGTCTTCTACAGCCGAGTGATTATATTTTTTGTGTAGAAGCCTTTTTGATTGAGTTCAGTTTTAATACATGTTATTGAGGGTGCATATGCCATGGGTGTTTTGTGGACATAAAATGGCTCAATTTTGTTTTCTAAATTTGAAGCTATGTATATAGTGTAGACTTCAAACAGTGATTATTGCGTTTTAATGTACAATGAGTGTTGTGGTTTGATCTTTATCTTATGCAAGGACATCATGCACGCATAGTTGGGATGAAGTTACTCAGCTACCATAAATAGACTACTGAATGTAGCCTTAAATTTTGAGCCTGCGTGATGTGCATGTCTTGCATCCCGTAGCGTTGAGTTCTACATTTTTTTATTTGGGTAAATAAAAATATTGGCTTTGATGTGGGCAGATCTCATGTTAGATGTTTGAGGCTATTACTTGAGTGTTTCATCCAAACATCTTATACTTTGTAAAATTTTGAATGTAATTAATTAACTGCATATAAGAGTAGATAGGAAAGAGCATCATAAACACCGACTTTGAATTAATTTTAGCAATGTAAAAGGTCAATAAAACACATGGGATTAGGAAAGAGTGACTCACAGATTGTTCCAAGGGAACAGTTTGGTTGGTGCTAAGCCACTCCCAACACCTAATAGGGTCACCCCCTCTCCCTTGTTTTTTAATTTACTAAAACAGAAACGGCCTTTTTAAGGTTAACGGTGATAACTTCCTTGAAGAATGTATAGGAAAATATTTGAGTTTGTCTAAGATTGTGTGAAAAACTGGTTATAAAAAATGCTTAAAGCTTCTTCCAAAGTAAAAACATAATATTGAACATTCAAATTGTGCTCTTGTTATTCGTTGTCCTTAATCATGGTACTTGGAGGAAGTTGGTGTTTTAGAAGTAAACAGATGGGCATACTTGAACTAGTCAGGCAATAATATATTGCATCAACATTGAATCATACCAGCTAAAGTGCTAGAATTTTGATATGTAATGTCTAAGATCACCCAATTCAAGCTGGGCGAGGAATTCTTAGTGCACTTTTAGCTAAGCTGTGTTATCCGTCTCAGACTCCATCCCCTGTTTGGTTGATACAGCATGCATGATGTAATGTTTCAAAACTTTTTCCTGGACTATTTATGGATGATCAAATTAATCAATGTGAACTTAAGCCAAACTAAAATTATTTTATAATAAGGCGTGTCTCCCTTATTAACATCTCACCTTATACCTTGCAATTTGAAATGTTTCATGATGTAACTTTGAAGATTGTGTGACCCATCTTTTACAGTTATTCTTTTTTGGATAGATGATTGCTTTTGTTTTCTTAATTGTTCTTTCATGTTTTACCATTCTTGTGAAAACAATCTAAATGGACTCTACTTGTCACTTGCAACTATTCTAGGGAACAACTGTTGTAGACAACTTATTGAACAGTGATGATGTCCATTATATGCTTGGTGCTTTGAGAACGCTTGGCCTACGTGTGGAAGAGGATGGTGCAAGTAAAAGAGCAATAGTGGAAGGTTCCTCTGGTCTGTTTCCGGTGGGGAAGGAATCTAGAGATGAAATTCAACTTTTTTTGGGAAATGCAGGAACAGCAATGCGTCCATTGACTGCTGCACTTACTGTTGCTGGGGGAAATTCTAGGTTTGTTAAAATGTTATATTCAGATAAATGTGTTATTGTTATTGCAATACTTGTTTCAAGGAATGTTTGAAACTTGCTGTTCTGTTTCCTCGGCAATAGGTTGAAATTTGGTTGAGGTCCATTTGACACTAAAGTAAAAATTGCCTGAAATTTTGATAGATTTTTGACATTCTGACCTACATAAATTATATCACAAAACTGGAATCTTCTGTCCTCTCTTACGTGGTTGTCAGAGAGACGACACTGGGACTGTTAGATGCAATCCCAAAAAATATAAATCTTATTACCTTTGTCCTTTACAGAAGGATGTTAAATGACCATCATATTGTTTTCTCTTATCATATTTAATGTGACAACTCAACACCTCATAGGTTCAGCGTATGGCTAGGAATATGAATGATCTTCTCTCCCTTCCACACTCCCCCCCCTCCAAAAAAAACAGCACGACAACATCCCCAAAAGAAATATACTACTTTTGTTGTTGACTCTTTAATGGCTATTACTCTGTCTATATGCTTCTGCTGACTGTGAAACCTATAATACTTCAGCTACATACTTGATGGGGTGCCCCGAATGAGGGAGAGGCCAATTGGTGACTTGGTTACAGGTATTAAGCAGCTTGGTGCAGATGTTGATTGTTTTCTTGGCACAAACTGTCCCCCAGTCCGTGTAGCTGCAAAAGGAGGCCTTCCCGGTGGAAAGGTAAAGTTTGATGTCAATTTAGCTATACTATTTTACCCTAAGTACTGTCCATTGAAAGTTATAGAACTTTCAATGAAATACCAGTTACTTGTATCATTGAGATATCCTCATTGTTAACATAGAACCTCAATCTGTTTAACCAGTTAGGATTTTGCTGGTTTTATTTTGAGAAAAAAGATGTGAATTCAAAATAAAAATTCACCCATCTAATTTATGCATCCCTTATGTCATGTTCAGTTTTCCCTTGTCAGTGTGCATATGAATAACTGTGGTTGTGACTGTTCAAAAATCATGGACAGAAGTTTTTACTGTTCTTATACCATAAAAAAATTGTTTTTTCTCAGTAAGGCTTGGATATTGTTCCATTGACAGGTTAAGCTCTCTGGATCTGTTAGTAGTCAATACCTGACTGCTTTGCTCATGGCTGCTCCCTTGGCTCTAGGAGACATCAAGATTGAAATAATTGATAAATTAATTTCCATACCTTATGTTGAGATGACCCTGAAGTTAATGGAACGATTTGGTGTCACCGCAGAGCATAGTGACAGCTGGGACAGGTTCTTGATCAAAGGAGGTCAAAAATACAAGTAAGTGTTCCTTACATTGGTTAACATAGGTTTATGAAGCTTGATCACATTAGAATCTAATGGAATGATACATCGACTAGGTCCCCAGGTAAAGCTTATGTGGAAGGTGATGCTTCAAGTGCTAGTTACTTCTTAGCTGGTGCAGCAATCACTGGTGGAACCATCACCGTTGAAGGTTGTGGGACAAGCAGCTTACAGGTATTGTCCACACCAACATGACATCTTTGTTGCCGTTCCATTCCTATGAAATAAATCATTGTAGTTCAAATTACTTACCTGGCTTTAATCCACGAGTAGAAACCTGAAAACACTGCATAGTTTTTATATTTTGTGGGATTTCACACATTCATAGAAAGTATATTCTTATCATTTTACAAATTATACTACTTATAATGGCAATTGCCAAGTTTGGTGTGCTTACTAGGTTGACACTTTTTAAAACTATAAGGAAGAAAAATAACTAGCCAGCCACATGAAGAAGTTACTACCTCCCATAATGAAGAAAATGATTATCTATTTTGCAGCCCATGCGCATCGCATTGGCCGTGCACTGACTAATTTTTGGTAATCCAAATTAAAGGATTTCTATTTATTTTTCTGGCATGATTTTGGGCTTATTGGGGTTCAGTATTGACTTTTTTGATAAACTAGCATATTCTTTTCCAATTCCTTTAGTTCTCAACTACCTGATAGTTACAGGGGCAAAAAACCCTACTCAAGCTTGTCAGAAGATTTTGAATGGCTTTCTGTTATGTATTTCATTTCATGCTCTCACAAATTGAAAAAGTTCACGTTCTTTTTTCCTCTTAATGAAGGGTGATGTGAAATTTGCCGAGGTTCTTGGGCAAATGGGAGCTGAAGTAACCTGGACTGAGAATAGCGTCACCGTCAGAGGGCCACCTCGAGATTCTTTTGGAAAGAAACACTTGCGTGCTGTTGATGTCAACATGAACAAAATGCCAGATGTTGCCATGACTCTTGCTGTGGTTGCACTTTTTGCTGATGGCTCGACAGCAATAAGAGATGGTATGTTTTAGTCTCTTGTTGATATGAGAATGAAAACTGGAAAGAAAATAGGAAATATAGGAATGATATCATGTACATAATGCCGTCCTTGATAATATTGTTAATAGTTCATATCAATATTATTTACTCTATCCGTATACACACACATAAGCACCAATATTATTTTTGTGGTTTTTTGATAGAGTTTTAGTTAAAGTAAGTATATTTTGGGTCAAGTTGTGTTCAACAATTATATTTATGGCGTTTGTTGTGGATTCCATAACAATAACATGAGATGTGAGTACATTCTTTGTAAGCATGATGAGTTGGAAACTTCTCTAAGATTATGTTTCCAAATTTTCAGTTGATGAATCCAACTTTCAGCAAGTAATGTGGAAATTACATTGTTTTCCTTCTACATTAACACATAAAATATAAAACGGGAATAGGAATCCTTTTGTTTTATTCTTCTCCTTGAGTTAAGCAATATAAACATAAGTTGATCTTTTCTATTATCTTCTTTCAGTTGCTAGCTGGAGAGTTAAGGAAACTGAACGTATGATTGCCATCTGCACAGAACTCAGAAAGGTAGGGTTTGCAGCAATATAACTATTTATAATTCCTGGCATAGTCTAATTTGTTAACACTTATCCCTTGCATTAACATTTGGATTCAACATGTCAGCTAGGAGCAACAGTTGAAGAGGGACCAGATTACTGTGTAATAACTCCCCCGGAGAAATTAAACGTGACCGCCATAGATACATATGATGATCACCGGATGGCCATGGCATTCTCTCTTGCTGCCTGTGCAGATGTTCCTGTCACCATTAAGGATCCAGGCTGCACTCGGAAAACCTTCCCTGACTACTTTGAGGTCCTCCAGAGATTTGCGAGGCATTGAACAGATATTTTACATTTATTACAAATCAGAGAAAAAAACATGGAAAGACCGAGCTTGTATTTAAGAGACTATCTACCACCATATAAATTGTAGCTTATGGAAGGGAGAAAAGGGATTTACGCATCTCACTTCCTCTCATTATCAATTGCAATGTTTTGAGATCTTGTTTCCAGACAAAATTGGTTCTTTACAGGATTGTAATTTTATTTTAACTTGAAAGTCTATTGGTTTGTTCACATGTTCATTAACAGAGTGCAAATGTAGTCATTTTGATTCCAATCTGTGCCACTGTTTATTCTATATGGTTGCTTAAATAAGATGGATCTAAAGTTTCATTTCCATTTTCTCCTCATTTTATATGTTCTTACTTTCAGATCTTGTTCTTCAGGTTTCCATTGTTTGAATCTCAATAAAAGAAATGAATTCTAACTGGGAATGGCAGTTATTCATATTATCACATGCTACACTGCATAGAAATTTATTTCTGATTCCTTGAATTTTTTTAATAAATAACCTATAAATTTCTCTTCTTTGAATAGTCAAGAAAAAGATACAAGGGTGTTTGGACACAAACTAAAGAAGGAAAAAGTTCAAAATGTACCCTAATAAATTCTTTAAGCAAATTCTTGAAATGTGTAAGCAAGTGCCACTGGTGTATATACAACTGTGATTGATTAAGAATAAGGCCATGTGATTAAATAATATATGGCTGGAGGGGTTATAATGATGGTATGATGAATATGGAGATGGGATACTCAAGTTAAGTAAGGCTTATTTTTCTTCAAGCCTACTCATTTTCTTTCCAAGATACTACTAACTAGAAAAAAACAAGTTCAATTTCTCTGTGTCATTATCTTATATGAAACAGTCACTCTCTCTCGTTATATTTATTCTACTACATGAGCTTAGTATGACTACGTTTGAATTCAAAGAATGGAATGGAGAATGGAATACTTCATTTTATTCTAATTGGAATGAGTTGTTTCATACTCTCCCTCTCTCAAAGGATAAAATTCATAAATTTGAAAGAAATAAGGATGCTTCAATCCATTCCAATAACAACCAAACACATTTTTTTTATTTCATAGGAATGAGTCATTCCATTCCTACCTTCATTACTCCAATTCAAACGTAGCATTAGAGTTGAAGTGGTTTAAATGTTTTTTTGGTCATTAGACTTTACACTTACAAGTGAGTCACTCAACCGTTTTTTCTTACAGTCAACTCACTATAATTTACTTTGCTATCAAAAATTTGAATTTCTGTCAACGAGGTTAAGTTTTTGAACGGGAAAGTGACGTGGAAAAAAATATTTACTGAATCCTAGTCATTACTCCCTCCGTTTCTTAATATAAGTCATTTTAGAATTGTGCATAAATATTAAGGAAATAATTATATAGCATTAAATATAATATCAATTGTCTATATTACCCTTGTATTGAAAAAAGAGAATGTTATTTATTGGTCAAAAAATAGTGAGAGAACCAAAGTTATATTTATTACTTGGAGTAATATTGAAAAGTAAGCAATTAATGCTTACTTAAAATTCTCAAACGACTTATATTAAGGAACAAAAACAATTCTCTAAAACGACTTATATTAAGGAGCGTGGGGAGTATACAAATAAACTATAGCCCACCAATCAAAAATAATTAGGGTTATTAACATTTTCTAGTACATTTTTAGAAAAATTTACAACAAAAGTGCATTTCGAAAATGTTTATAGAATTAATACATTTTTAATATTTTATTTATAAAATTAGTGTATTTGGTATTCCTTTAATTTAGTTGAGTGTTATAATGGATTGCTGATGTGGCAAATCAGTTTTGTAATTATGTAACTATTCTCGGTTGTTTCTCTTCGCTGTGACAATTTGAATTGCATGTCAAACCCGAGTAGTCGTGCATTCTATATATAGTGTAGTTGGTAACCAAACATTCATACAAAAGTAACCATTTTAGTTTATGTGGGTAACCAAATAGTTATAAAAAAATTTCAGAACAGTTACCAAGTGTTACATGTATTTTTTTTTATTTTGTTAAACCATGATGAAATCAGAGAGTAGTCGCATGATTTTCCTCTTACTTAATGTAAGAAGAAAAAAATACAAAATATTATTTAATATTGTGTAACACAATCTCAGTTATCTTACATCAACAAAAAGGTACAGTTGGTAGCCAAACCTTCATACAAAGATAACCATTTTAGTTTTTATGGATAACCAAATAGTCATAAAAAAAAATTTGAACAGTTACCAAGTGTTACATATATTTGTTTTCTTTATCTTGTTAAATTATGATGGAATCAGAGAGTAGTCGTGTGATTTTCTTCTTACTTAATGTAAGAAGAAAAAAATATATAAAATTATTATTCAATATTGTATAACATAATCTCGGTTACCTTACATCAATAAAAAGGTACAGTTGGTAGCCAAACTTTCATACAAAGGTAACCATTTAAGTTTTTGTGGGTAACCAAATAATCATAAAAAAATTCAGTCTCGATTGAACGAAGAGTCGTCGAGAGGATACTGAAGCTAGAAGGCCATCTCGTCTTCCTGCACAAATAATTAATGGTTTGTTGTTGTTTCTTCCTCCGATCGAAGCTCTCTTTGCTCGACGGAGGCTCTTTTTTCTTGTGGGACGAATCTTCTCCTTTTTCTTATTGGCATTTTGGACAACGATTTCGAGTTCTCAATGGCGACAGAGGAGGAGGAAGAAGGGGAGGAGAGAGGAGACGACAGAGGAGGAGGATGAAGGGGAGAAGAGAGGAGGCGGAAGATGATTGGAGGATGAAGGGGAGGAGAGAGGAGAGGACAGAGGATCGGATGATGAAGGGGAGGCAGAGGAGGAGGATGAAGGGGAGGAGAGAGGAGGCGGTGAGAGAATGGGCAGATGAGAGGTGTAGGGTTTAATATGTTTGGTTATTGTGTTGTATTCTTGTTGTAATTATTTTCTGGATGCACTAATCTTGTTATTAGTTTCTAATTGTTGTATAGTAGTGTAAAGAACCCAAATATTTATACCCATGCCCACCCAGCCCACCTAATCCGACCCAAAGTATTTCATCCACGTTAAATAGAAATCAGACATCAAAAGTGATTTAACTTAGGGTTACAAAAATAAATTTCATCTTCTTCATCTGAGTTCTCATTGTTCATTATCTTCTTTGAAGAATAAAAATGTGTAGCAATAATACAACAACCCAATGTTAATCATCTTCTTCAAAGAATCCCTATGCACCTTATAATTCATTTGCACAACATTATACTCCATATTTTGATTTATTTTAACGTCCAATTGAGTGATACAACAATCAAAGACTTCCGAATCAAAAAAACATAAAAATACATAAATAAAGTATTCTTTTTCCTCTGTCTCTACAATCAAATGAAAGAAATTCTTCTAACGATTGTATATTTTTATTTTTTTAACGATCTATGACTAGCGCTAGAGAGAGGCAAAAAAGAGATGACCCAGATCTACAAATGATTTTGGGTTTTTGGATAAATAAATGAGCTCTTACCGATGAATTGTAAGGTGCATCGAGATTCTTCGAAGAATAAAAAAGGCACCTCAAAGAAGATGATTGCTGTGACGCCCCCAAAACAGGTATACATCACCTTTTCTGAGTCGTTAAATACATGATACAAAATACAAATACAATCTTAAATATACAACATGAGCTGTGAGTTTTAATACAAATATTGTCTTCTAGACAATATTCAAACTCAAAATAAGTCCTCAATACATTTATTATCACACTATTTCATAGAATAGTGAGGACTACTAATGCTATCATCTGGACCGATACTCCATTCCCCGACTAGTCCCTGCTACGTTCTCATTTCCTGAAGAGAATAATAAAAGCAAAAGGGTGAGCTCAACTAGCCCAGTAAGAAATATTATGGCTAAGATAATGCAGAATAAATTATCGTTAGCCTTCAACAGTGTTAAATTGACACAATATAACAAACATCAAGTTTAACTGCAGTGGAATAAACAATCCATTAGAAGAGTCAAGTAGAGAATAAAATCTATTATCTTCTATGATTTAAAAGGTTTTTCATCACTTTTATCGCTGAGACTCAGCTTATTAAATAAACCACGTCATCCCTGCACTACGGCCAATGATATTCATTAATATCACGACCACAAATTATCCATGCACTACGGGCTAAAGATATTTGTGTTTTCATCAATGGTCATGATCATGCCAACAACTGTCCATCAATGCACTATGGGCCAATGAGGACTTTTACCACATCGTTTGTAACATTACGGTCGTGACTATACCGAATAATCCCTGGTCATAATCATATCAAGTCCATCAATGCACTATAGGCCACAGATGACTTTCAACATAATATAAACATGAGGATGATGAAAATGACATAATAATTCAATAAAACAAGTTCAAGAATAAATTTTAAAGATTTATAAGTTAATTTATCCTGAACTCAAAAACATCCAAATTGTCAACATAATACTGCTTTGTGGAGTAAAATTCAAGAATGCTTAGAAGAATATTTTCATGAAAAGATACTGGATGAAGTGCAAATATCCAGGATATTCTACTAATTTCATAGAGTATAGAAGCCAAAACTTTAACCAACTGAGTATAATAGAATATATGAAACTGCAAATGGATTTTCTCCCGCCATGCGGTAATCCACATAGACAGATCATTTCCATAATTTAATAAGGAATGAATACAAAGGATCTTTCACCAAGCATGTGGTAATCCACATAGACAGGTTATTCTAACAGAATAATAAAGAATGGAATAACAGAAGAATTCACCATGCATGCGATAAACCGCACAAACAGGTTATTCCCAATAGAATAATAAAGAATGGAACCAGGTCATGCGAAATCCGAACAGACAGGATATTCCAACAGAATAATAAAGAATGGAATAACAACAGAATTCACCAGGCATGCGATAGACCGCACTGGCAGGTTATTCTAACAGAATAATAAATAATGGAACAAGGTCATGCGTAATACGCACAGACAGGATATTCCAACAGAATAATAAAGAATGGAATAAAAGAAGAATTTCACAATGTATGAGGTACTTCGCATAGACAGGTTATTCCAACAGAATAATAAATAGTGGAACCAGGTCATGCGTAATACTCACATACAGGATATTCCAACAGAATAATAAAGAATGGAATAACAGAAGAATTTCACCATGTATGCGGTACTTTGCATAGATAGGTTATTCCAACAGAATAATAAATAGTGGAACCAGGTCATGCGTAATACGAACAGACAGGATATTCCAACAGAATAATAAAGAATGGAGTAACAGAAGAATTTCACCATTTATGCAGTACTTTGCATAGACAGGTTATTCTAACATAATAATAAGGAATGGAATAACAATAGCTCTCTTCATGAAAATGAAAGAAATAATACCCCTTACCTTAGAATAAAGCTGGATACTGGAATAGAGAGGTAGCAGACTTCTCTTCTTCTTTCTCTTTATAATTTCTCTCTATAATAATTGCTTTATAACTTTAGTGAATTGGTGAGAAATGAAGGAATAATGAGCTTCTATTTATAGAAAAATATAATTTCGATAATTGCACGTTTTGGGGCTCAAAAAATTACAGTACAATACCTCAAACTTTTCTTTCATTTTTAATTTAGTCCTGCAAGTATTATCAAACTTGCACCACATCCCCTAACAGTAAATAATGTGAATCAATAGTTCAATCATGTGATTCAATAATTATAATTATGTAAAAATACGAATAACAGTATAGTACCTCCATATATACTTTCATCTTTAACTTAGTCATGCAAGTATTATCAATCTTGCACCAACTCCCCTAATAGTACATGAATGTGAATCAATAGTACACACATATGAATAAATAGTTATAATCATGTGAATTAATAGCAATTAATTCTTCATTTATCGGATTAATTACCCGATAACTTCCAGACATCAATTATTATTGAAATAAATGTCAATTTTTACTAACACTAATAATTATAACACAATGGAACTATCAATTTCATCTTTAATCAACACGAACTTATTCATCATTAATATTATAATGCACAATATTTAACAACCAGGTTGTTCCCAGAAAAGAGGGGGCTTTCCGATAAGGATTTCTCCTTATTAGCGCGCAATTAGATGACCAAATCTCTCCTTGACAGAACTTCTAGACATTGTAAATATTGCAATTTAATAATATGAATAACTTTGTCGTCTCAATTATTGATTTAATAATATATCATATTATACAGATGATACTGTGACAATAATCGAATCAATAATATGAGAGATATGATGCAGCAATTACTGTAACAATAATTGAGTATAACTGAGTGACTTTTCACGTAAGCATCAATAACCAATATTGTGTGCTACTATGCAACCACGCGTATTACTGTACTTTTACTACTGGGTAGTTCAACAGTTTTAATGGTAACACTTTCGCCGTTATTTTTATAAAAAGATAATTATGTCGTTTTCTTACTACGACAATACTTCCGTTGTGGGGTCCACCAATGATTGTGTCGTCGTACGAATATTCCCTGTTAAAACGAATATTCCCCGACCAATCGAATATTATATAACCACTTGCTTACTTTGCAAAATTTGTAAATACTACCCACAACTATAACACTATCTCAAATCCACACCATAATTTTCAAAAAAATATTTCAAGAAAATTAAATCTTTATTTATAAAATTTGGGGTCTTACAATTGTTTCTCTGTTTTTTGTAGCTTCTTTTTTTCTTTCAGATCTATGACTAGTACTAGAGAGGCAAAGAAGAGATGGTCCAGATCTATTTTTGAATAAATAGACGAGCTCTTATCGATGAATTGTAAGGTGCATCAAAATTCTTCGAAAATGGCCCTCAAAGAAGAGATGATCGAGATTTTTCTATGTATAGAATGCATATATGTAATGTCAAAACAAATTTATAAATATGAATGTATATAAAATAAATAAGAATTATAAAATCAAATTTATAAATATGTATGTATATAAAATCAATAAGAATTGATTTTTAATTTCAACATATTTTATTTTTATAATTTCTAAATAATTATACTTGTTATTAATTATCTAAAAATTCATTTTCTATTAAACACAAAAATAAGTACATTATTATTTTTTATTTTTGTATTTTTTGCTAAATTTTCTAATTTTATTTTACTTTTTTAAAAAATTCTTTCATTTCCATTCAAGAGTGGCCACATCATACATAGTCACGGTCACGTCGGATCATCATTGACATATCAACTCTTTTTTACAACTCAGTAGCTTATGTGTCTTTTTCCGTTTAAAGTTAAAGGACTTAACAATTTTACGGTTTGTTAGCAAAGTAAAGTATAGTGAGTTGACTGTAAAAAAAATGATTGAATGACTCACTTGTAAGTTAACCTAAAGTACAGTGACAAAAAAAACATTTATCCCGAGTTGAAGTTAACTGACCTACTACTCAATCCTTGTGATTTGTATGATAATCCACTCTAGTGGTAGCCTAACATATCCGGTTACCTTTAAGTTAACTTTATGATAAGTTGATCAATTGACCAAATACAGTGCTGACACGCAGAGAGAAATCACCTCACAGCCTACGTGTCAATACTGTATTGATCAATTGAACAAAGTTAACTTTATACTAACCACTCCACTCCTATTAGGAGCAAAAGACACCAAATAAGGGTTCTTGAAAAGAAGCTTTTGCCTTCTTTTCAAGTTTGTTGCACTATTTCCACATATACTTACTGTTGCCTTCTCTTGCATTAATCACATACACCTCACTCAAGAAAAACAAATTTTTATTAATTATTCAATATTCTGCACTTTAAAATTCAGTATTTTGATTTTAAAAACATGAATTGTTAGATATAAATTTTGTAAATGTGTGTTCTTGTTTTTTTTTATATATTTACCATGTATTTCAATTTTGTTTATTACATAACCTAGAGAAAAAGAAAAGGATGATCAATTTTAACAATGTTGGACTAAAGAGGGAAACATGTGATTGTGAGGGAAGGAGGTGTTTGTCTTTGGCATTACATCCATAATACCTCCATTTCTTAAAAGCATAGTCTTCTTTATTTGCTTCAATGTTATGGTTTTGTTTTTTCCAACAGTAAGTATAGTGGTGAAAAATATTTACTATGTTTAACATGTAGTTTCATTATGGTAATTTTTATATTAGAATGAAGAACATTATAATTCAGCTACTTTCCATATCATGCTTTTGTATCTACAAGAACACTCTATTCTATTTTTTGGGGTAACTTAAGAATATTCGTAATCTTAATTGGTGTAAGTCTTCGTCTGAATTTGTTAAGCCCTAGTCAGAATAAGGTGGGTTTTGGTTGGATTATTAGGGATGAGTTTGGGTCATTTGTTGCAGCTAAGAATGGTTTATTAAATGGGCCCTTTACATAAATATACAACAATTAGAAAGTAATTACATCATTAGTGCATCAATAAAATAATTATAAAAAGAGTGTAATTAGAACTCATATTACAAAAATAGTACAATTCACATTAATAAGGAAACTAAAATCAAGGAGAAATAATTGCCAAAATAATAATTCAAATTCAAATATTTGTGATCCAACAATAAAAATAAATTCAAATTCAAATCTTCATCTCCCTTTCTATATTTGTTCTTTCCTTTGTAACTAAGAAATTCCATCTAGCTCGTTCATGGTGTATGTGTAGCAGATCTGAATCTGCATCTTCCATTCTCTAAAATAACTTCAGATTTCTCTCCAATATTTGATTTGCGTACTGATATATGAAAGACTTTTTCACATTCTGCAACCCATGTACCAGAATTAGCAACTATTCGCAATCACCATATGCTAAATAGCCAGACAAAACACGAACAACCAAAACAACACAAATAGAAGAAGAAGAAGAAGAAGAAGAAGTTGGAGTCACCAAAACAAATCAAAGAAGAAAAAGTCGGAGTTACCAAACCAGCAAGTCGGAGTAGCCGAACAAAGAGGAAATCACGAACAAATTTTTTTTATGAATATTTGGTTACCCACAAAAACTAAAATAGTTACCTTTGTATGAAAGTTTGGCTACCAACTGCACCATATTGTCGATTTCGTTCACTCATTCATCTCTTCTGGAGAAAGCACGAAAAAAAAATAGAAAAAGAAAACATGCTTCAGGCGATTAAGCTTTCATGCTTGTCAATTTTGCGATGTCAACCACAAGAACAATGACCCTAAATATTACAAAGTGGAAAGTGAACAATTGATAACCCAATTCAGTGTTGTAAGAGAGTGATGTGTAATGTAATGTTGATAACCAAACCTTCTTAAAAAGTAACTAAACTTTTATACCAAGGTAACAAAATATTTATACCAAGATAACCAATCTACCTCCACATCTGCAGTATGAATTGGTTACCTTGGTCTGAAAGTTTGGCAACCAACTGCATGAAGGTTTGGCTACCAACTGTATCACATTCAAAAATAAATTGGTAACCTACTAATACTGAATTGGTTACCTTGATATGAATATTTTGCTACTAACTGCACTCTAAAAAAAATATCAAACAAAGCATGAATAGCACTTTTGAATCATTGAAGTTAGACTCTGGGAACTACAAGATGTCTCAGAGATCTCATTCTCCCCTACTCCATGCCCTTTACCTACAACCCACAACTTATTGAAAATTCTCCGTGATCGAGATGGAAGCAACTGTATAGCACTTTTATTTTTGCTGCCATTCTTAAGTAACTTGCCATTTTTTCGAAAAAATCTTGTCTAATGTAATATGAAAAACAAGATCGATTGAATACTTGATCCCATAAAACAAATTCTAACACTGATCTTATAGTTCTACCTATATATATATATATATATATATATATATATATATATATATATATATATATATATATATATATATATATATATATGGGAGCGGATCAGGTGCGGACTCCCGCACCTGGTTAAAATGCGGACTTTTATATTTATTTATTTTTTTGCTTTTTTTTTTTAAAACAACTAAAAAAAAATAAATAAAAAATTATGGAATTGAAATTTTTTCATAATACAGTGTTTTGGATGTGATTTGGGTACGTATAACAAAAATATGTATGTACAGTCTGGACAGACTGTACCACCACTTTTTGGTATAGGTATTCAAAACACGCCCAAAACATTATATTATGGAAAAATTTCAGTTCCATAAAATATTAAATATTTTTTTTTAGTTGTTTTAAAAAAAAAAACCAAAAAAAAAAAAGAGTCCGCATTTTAACAAAATAAGGGCTCCCTTACCTGATCCTGTCTGATATATATATATATAAATATATATATATATATTCTCTCTCTCCCTCTCTCTCTCTCTCTATATATATATAGATTTAGACATACGCAAAATTTGTATGAGAGAAAAATGCAGGCGAATAAAGTGAAGAAAAATGTGGATAAAGTGAGAGAAAAATGTGTATGAGAGAGAAAGAGAGAGGTGGGGATAAAGTGAAGAAGATGAAGATGAATATGACAGGCGGATAGATCTGAAAGTGGGTGTCCTCTATTTGTAAATATATTACTTTGAAAATTAATTGTAGTATGTAGATAGTGACAAAAAAAAAAGAAAAGAAAAAGAAAAAATATAAATTACACTCCAAAATTAAAGGAAGCATAAATATGTACTAATAATGAAAATAAAAATTTAAAAGTATTAGTTGTGTAAATATTTTATGAGTGCACTATTGTTGTAATTATTTTTTAAAATGTAATAAAAAATGTAATTGTTCCTTATTAAATTGTATTCAAGATCCAGCTCTTGCTGAAGCCCTTTCTTGCAGAGAGGCCCTCAGTCGGCTTAAGGCTCATCATTTTTCCAAAGTTGTGATGAAAACTGATCGTCAGGTTCTTCAACAAGCTTTAGCCCGTCCAACTACGGATTTTTCTCTTTGTTTGGTTTGATTACTCGAGATTGTTCTTAAGCTCTTTCGGCTTTGAATAATAGTAGTATTTGTTTTGCTAAACGATCAGCTAACCAAGCAGCGCATTTGTTAGCCAAAGCTGCTGGTTTACAGGCTGGTCCGGAAGAATGGGGTCCTGTCCCTCCTTCGTTTATTTTCGATGTTCTCGTTTCTGATTTAATATAATTGGTTCCTCTTTGTTTCAAAAAAAAAAACTGGGCAAAAAAGATGAGCATGAGACAACTTTTATTTTTTGGACAAAATATATCCTTAAATTTTGAAGTTGTGGTACCCATGCTGATTTTAATACAAGGAAAAATTTGTTCAGTAAAATTTTTTTTGACTTCTTTATCTTGTTAATAATTATATGGGTTCTTTTCTCACAAGGAATGGCTCTTTTTGTTTTAAAATCCCACTTTTTGAGAAATACAATATAATTTCATAATTAAGTACATTATCACTATTATAATATCAAGGATCAAGTAAACAAGTAAACATGAAAAAGAAATAAACTCACAAATAAGTCTCGCATAAAGAAGAAATCACGGACAACAAACTTTCGAGGTGTGGAAATTAGTTCAACGCAAGTCAGGATACTCCAGATATAAAAAAACAAATTTCTCATAATGGAAGAAATAAACCAACTTAAGTAAGAATCGAATTATTATAATATCAATAATCAATCAAACATCGCTAAATGAGAAAGAAATAAGCTCACAAACAAGCCTCACATAAAGAATAAACAAGCATCTCGTTATGAAAAAAATAAAATAGCCCAAATAAAAATCAAATCTGAGACCTGAAAATTAAGTATACGAGTCTTAACTACTAAGATGTAATTGGCATATCAATTATCCTTTGTTCACGAGCTTTCAAGTAAAAATAGCTACATTTGTATCCCTATCATTCATTATTCACATTATAATGTAAAAAAATGTTATAGTGCATTGTATTTAGGTAGGACAAAGACTTGAGACAACATTTATTAATAATGAAGTCAGGTTGACCTGTGGAAGAATGGGGAAGAAAATGATATAAAATTGATTTCTTTTTTTTATTCTTCCCTTAAAAAAAGAATATGTGATTTTACACCTGTCTGTCTTAACTACAAAAGAGGCTTCGAAAATGAAAATCAAAAAAAAGAAAATCCAACCAAGTTTGAATGAAATTCTGATGCATGATGTTTACCTGGACATTGCACTAAGATTTTCATCAAGTTACATGTAATTTACTTTTAATTTTTCTATAATTTTGGAAAATAATTATGAATATCATAATAATTTGAGGAAAAATATGTGAAAATGTTATTACCATTACAATATCTACTGTTCCTTATTTCAATTTATTAAATGCAATTGAAAATGGTATTATTATTATAAAATATTATTAAAAACAAAAACAAAGATGATGATTAAGGGAGAAAAGCATTCTCATTTCATATATTGTAATTATATGTCTCTAACCCATTCTCTTTACAATGCTATTATTTATGGTACAATGATATCAATACTAAGAGGTTACAAAACTCAAAGGTCATGAGTTTCAAACCTTAAAGGATATGAGAGTTACAAAGCTTAAAGTTAATTACAATAAAGAGGGGTAGGAATGTATCTAGACATGGGTAAGAATGTATCTAGACATCCACACACTATGTATAATTTTATAACACTCCCCCTTGGATGTCTATTGTATAGTCATACGCATTGAAAGTTGCCCCATTAAAAACCTTACCGGAAAAAACCCAATGAAAAAAAAAACCTTGGTTATTAAGGGAAAAAGAGTGCAGCGCGTATTAGCTCCCCCTCATGAATATATCCTTAAGTTCTTCAGCTGTCGCATTCTAATATTGTAAAACCCCAGCTTATTATAAATAAAATTAAATTTCCTCTATTTATTATTTTAAAATAGTAAGGGTTGATTTAATTAATGTGGTTGGTTATGGGTAAAATGTGAAAATATGTCAAATATGCAAGTGGTTATAAAATATTCATTTTTATCGGAGAATATTCGTTTGGTCGTGTAATATTCTTACTGTCGGGAAATATTCGTACGACGGCGCAGCCTTGTGTGGGCCCCATAACGGAAATCGATTGGATGAAGAAAACGACAGGTATAAGTTGTTTAAAAATAACGGCGTAGTTGTTACCGTTAATACTGTTGGAATACCCGGTGGTTAAAACACAGTAGCACACGGTATTGCACCAATTATTGATTCTTATGTAGGAAGGCATTACTCAATAATTTTTACAGTAGTTACTGTTCAATATTTTATTTTATTGATTCAATAATTGCTACGTTGATATTTTATCTACTAGAAAAACAAAAAATACGTGACGGAATTTTGTGACAGTTATTAAAAACAATCACAAAAGATAGTAATTTGTGATGGACTTTTTAAGCAATCACAAAATAATAGTATATATGATGGCTCTTAGTGATGATTAATTTTTCCATCATTGTATTATAATTGTGATGGACATGTCAATCACACCAATTTTTTCACGCAAAATAAATTTTTTTTTGTGACGCACTAAGTCATCACTTATAGATATACCATTTTCGTGATTGTATTTAAGCTATCACTAATATTTTAATATAAGAAATAATTAAAACAATATTTTATGACGGTAGTGACAATCATTAAAAAGATAGATTTTTGTGATGACTTTTATTTGCAATTACAAAAAGAAGGTATTTTGTGATGGAATTTTTAAGCCGTCACAAAACAATAAAATATATGATGGCTCTTAGTGATGACTAATTTTACCATCATTACAAAGTTTTTGTGACTGCCATTGCAATCACCAAACCTTGTTTGGAAGTAATTTTGTTTAGTAAGTCAACTCACATATGTTTCCTTTTATATTTTGTTTTAAAATTATAATCATGATCTGGACTTTGGTGTAGTGGTAATACTCATTATTTAGTTTGCAAATGGGAGAGGGATCGAATCCTACAAGTATCATTTGATACAATTAATATAGATATAATTAATATAGTGAAATAAATTATACGTAAATAGAGATTCACGTTCATATATTTGATCCCTAAAGTCTTATTTTTTTGTGATGACTTTGACAATCACAATAGATTATATGTTAATGTGATTGTATTAATCATCACAAAAGCACTAAGCGTTTGCGTGATTGCCAAAACCATCACATAAAACCTTTCATGATGGGCGTATACAAGACGGTCATTGTGATGCTTAAAGCCATCACGTAAACTTTTCGTGATGGTTTTCCTACTTTTTGTGATGGATTTTGGCCATCACAAATAACCATTTTTTTAGTAGTATATTATTGTTGTTTCAATAATTGTCACTACACAGTATTTTTATTATCAGATCAATAATTCATATTATTTGAGTAATATTATTAGATAACATTATTGGCAATGTCTAGAAAGTTCTGTCTAAGGAGAGGTTTGGTCACCTAATTGCGCGCTAGTAAGGAGAAATCCTTATTGGAAAGCCCCCTCTTTCCTGGGAACGGCCTAGTTGTCGATATTGTGATTTTGTAATATTATTTGTGAATAATTAATTGTTGATTTCGGTCAGTTTCTGTTTGGAATTTGGAAAAACTTTCTTCTACAAAGTTGTAAAGAATGAAATTTCCTATGGAAAAGACATAAGGTTTGAATTTTTCTGATAAAAGGCTATTTATTATGATTTATTGAAGTTCTGATGTTCCGAAATAATTAATTTTTGAAAGTTTTAATTATGTTTATTAAAAAAAACATTTTTTTTGTTTTGTGGGCTACACTAACATGTGCAAGATAAGCTGAAATCAGATTTCAAAGATGGGCGTGAAAGTTTTGTAAAAAAATAATATTTTATTAAATTTTCTGCTTTGGTATTCTAAGCATTTTTCTATAAATAGGGTGCTTAGGTTAGAATTGAAAATCACACCAGAAATTGAAATTTTCTCCCTCTCTATATTATCGAGCGTATTCTTGTGAGTATTTTGAGATCTTGAGTGTTGCTATACAGTACAAGTTCCCTTCAGCATTATATCCAGTATTCCAGTTAGAAGTACCGTCTTTTCGAGGTAAGAGATATTTTTTTTAAATGATATTATTTCTTCTAATATCATTATGCCGGAATATTGATAAGATTTTTCTTGTGAAATTCTTGTCTTTTAGTGTCAGGATTACTATTCACGTATACAACATTATTCACGAATACAGTACTATTCACAGAAAAACTAAATTTTTGTTTTTTGTCCAAAATATCTATTATGAATACTAGCTTTGATTGTATCCATGTTTTGATCATTCTTGAATTTTACTTCACT
This sequence comes from Panax japonicus, assembly GCA_020205505.1. NCBI lineage: Eukaryota > Viridiplantae > Streptophyta > Magnoliopsida > Apiales > Araliaceae > Panax > Panax japonicus. The sequence continues at coordinate 3,736,995 of CM035106.1, read as the reverse complement.
ATGGTTATTTATGAAGTATTTTCGAACTCGGATTGTTTAAAGTACGAATCCTTAATATTTGTTCTTTTGTTTCACTGGATTCGTTTTCTTTAAAATATTTTTCATCATCCTCGGTCTTAAATGATGATATTACTGAATATCTTTGGCCTGTAGTGCAAAGATGGTTGAATTTCTTATGAATATCTTTGGCCCGTAGTGCAAAGATGTACATGTGTTGAGATGAACATGACCAACTGATGAATATCTTTGGCCTGTAGTGCAAAGATGAATATTTGATTCAAGATGTATATTGATTGATGTTACAGGGATAAAATATTGATGATGGACTTTTAAATTCATAGATAATAGTAGATTTCATTCTCTATGTAACTCTTCTATGAATTATTATTTCCGCTGCGAATATTGATCTGAAACTTGTTGTCTATTGTATTTTATCAGATTTTTTCCTGTTAAAGACTAACGATAATTTGTTCTATATTATGTTAGTCATAATATTCTTTTTTGGGTAGTTGAGCTCACCCTTTTCCTTTTTGTTCCATTTTTCTTTTTAGGAGGCGAGAATCTAGCGAGTACTAGTCGGGGTATGGAATGAAGGTTCTAGAAAGTTGTTTAGTAGTCCTCACCATTTTTGTAAATTAATGTACCAATAATTGTAATGAGGACTTATTTGGGTGTGAATATTATCTAGATGGCAATATTTGTATTTAAACTCACAGTTTTTATGTTGTATTAATAAAGTTGTAGTTGTTTCTGTACCATGTTATTGACGACTCAAAATGGATGATGTATACCTATTTTGGGGGCGTCAGAAATATTGTGACGCAATCCTTCAAACGTTGCAGTTAGTAATGCTTTTGTGAACAAATTTGCTAGATTATCTTTTGAGCGAATTTACTGAACATCAATGTTACCACACTTTTCAATGTCATGTGAAAAAGAATTTTGATGAGATGTGCTTTGTTCTATCTCCTTTGATGTATCCTCCTTTTAATTGAGCTATACACGCAGCATTGTCTTCATATAGAAGGGATGGAGTTCTTTTGTAACAATTTTCTAAGAATATGCCTCGTTAAAAACCTTACCAAATAAAAACCCACTGGGAAAAAAATTGGCGAAGGAAAAGAGTACAATATTCTTGTATAACTTCTAGTGCCTTGGGATTGCCTCATTAAAACCTTGCAAAGGAAAACCGAGTGGGAAAAAAATCTTAGCGAAGGAAAAAGAGTACAATCAGCATATATCCTTTTTACTCCTATTCATAAGTACATAGAATTTCCATTATTCATGATAAAAATATCATTAAGTTAAAGTATGCCAATATTGTGCACCATCTTCTTCAAAGTCATAATTGGTAATGACTTAATGAATATATCAACCAAATTATCACATGATCAATATTGCCATTCTTCTGGGGCTCATATGTATAAAATAATTTTGGTTCAATATGTTTGGTTCTATCACCATTTGGATTAAATAATCCCAAATCAATAGCCTCACGAAGATAACGTAAAATATGTTTAATTTTATTATAATATCTTCGAGTTGGTGCATAACTATACATTGCTAGTAAGTTAACAGCAAATGTTATATCTGGTCTTGTCAAATTTGCAAGATACATCAAAGTACCATTTACATTAAGAAATAGTACTTCAAGACCAAAACACCAATTTCACAAAGATATGGTACTTCAAGACCAGAGTTTCTTTATTATTTTCTTGTGGTCAAAACGGATCTTTCTTGATATCAAGTGACCAACCCATCATTGGAGTACTCAAAGGATTAACATTATCCATGTAAAGTTACTTCAAGACTTTTTCTGTGTATGTTGATTGATGAACAAGAATTTCATAGTTCAATTTGTAGGGCAAGACAAAAATTTGGCTTACCAATATCTTTCATCTTAAATTAGTTGTTTTTGTCGACTCTTCTAGAGCAAGATCTTTCATAAATAAATACAATAATAATAACAAATCCATATTATAATTTTTTTTTGATAAAAAAGCATGCATAAATTAGATTATTCTCAAATCCTTCTTTCAAAAGATATTCACTTAGGCGATTATACCACAATATGCATCTGGATTGCTTTAACCTATATAAAGATCTTTATAGCTTAATAGAATACATATTTCGAGATGTAGAATTATATGCTTCAGGCATTTTATATCCTTCAGGGATTTTCATGTTTATATAATGTTCCATACAGATATGATGTAACAACATCCATTAATTTCTCTTTCCATCAAGCTAATTAAAAATCTGAATGTAATTGTGTCCATTACAGGAGCACATATTTCTTCATAATTAATATCATGTCTCTGCGAAGAAACCTTGTTCTACAAGTTGCGCTTTGTACCATATAATTTTATTTTTCTTATTTCGTACAAATACCAATTTGTATTCAACAGGCATTACACCTTTAGGTGTTTGGACTACAGGTCCAAAAATTTCACATTTACTTGGTGAATTTAATTCTGCTTGAATCGCCTCTTTCTACATTGGCCAAATATTTCTACATTCATCAATGATTTGTGGTTTATATATATGATCATTACTTCTGGTAATATCCTTAGCAAATTTATATAAAAATATGTTGTCGTCAACGATTTTATTTATATCCAATATATACGTCTCTTGTATATACATAATATATCGAGATCTCATTAATTTCAGGTACCTGATCCTCTTCAGGGGATAACTCATCCTCTTCAAGGAATAACTCTTCAAGAGTTTTATTTACAGGAGATTTTTATTCATAATTTTTGGATAGGTTGATAAATTTTGTAGCCTGTTTCATGGGTATAGCCTCTTTATAGGTTGCAACTTATTTTTCTTGTACTTTCTTCTTCTGGGAAATTTTATTATTTTTTTTTAACACCGATAGATCTTCCACGCTTCAGGTGTGGCTTTAATTCAATTTTCTGTTGTATTAACTGATTGTCCTACTGGGACTTCAATCTCTGATAGAGTATTAGCAGCTAGAATGTGAGATATCACTATTTTCTTATTATTGGTGAATAATTCTGATAATTGATTTGCAATTCATTGCAAATGAATTATCCTTTGAACTTCTAGTTTGTAAGACCCCAAATTATTATTAATAAAATTGAATTTCCACTATTTATTATGTTGAAATAGTAAGGGTTGATTTGATTAATGTGGTGAGTTGTGGGTAAAATACGCAATTATTTCAAACATGCAAGTGGTTATAAAATATTCATTGTTGTTGGGGAATATTCGTTTGGTCGTAGAATATTCTTACTGTCGGGGAATATTTGTACGACGACGCAGCCTTGTGTGGGCCCCATAACGGAAAGCGATTGAACGAAGAAAACGACAAATATAAGTTGTTTATAAATAATGGCGTAGTGGTTACCGTTAATACTATTGGAATACCCGGTGGTTAAAACACAGTAGCACACGGTATTGCACCAATTATTGATTCTTACGTAAGAAGGCACTACTCAATAATTATTACAGTAATTACTGTTCAATATTATATTTTATTAATTCAATAATTGCTACGTTGATATTATTGTTATTTTAATAATTGTCACTGCACAATATTTTCCATTATCGGAGCAATAATTCATATTATCTGAATAATATTATTAGATAACATTATTGGCAATGTCTAGAAAGTTCTGTCTAAGAAGAGGTTTGGTCATCTAATTGCGCGCCAGTAAGGAGAGATCCTTATTAGAAATACCCCTCTTTCCTGGGAACTGCCTGGTTGTCAGTATTATGATTCTGTAATATTATTTGTGAATGATTAATTATTGATTTATATGATGAGAAAAATATTAATTTTATGTGGATATAGATGGAGAAAATTTTAAAGTGACAATTGTTGAAAAATTGATATTTTATCTTTTCTGATAAAATATATTATTATATTTTAATAATATAATAATGGTGATATTTTTACAATGAATGTGGGATATATGAGTATATGAGGAGGAAGAGTATTTTTGTGGCATTAAATGATTAACACATATTTTGTGTGTCGGTGGACCCCAATTTTTGACCGAAATTTGATTATAGCCTGTAAAATTGATCGTTTGTGGATTTCGGTCAATTTCTGTTTGGAATTTGGAAAAACTTTCTTCTGAAAAGTTGTAGATAATGAAATTTCCTATGGAAAGGACATGTGGTTTGAATTTTTCTGACAAAAGGGCTATTTATTATGAATTATTGAAGTTCTGAAGTTCTGAAATAATTGATTTTTGGAAATTTTATTTATTTTTATCAAGGAAAACTTTTTTTCCATTTGAGTGGCACATGTTAATGGTTGAATCAGCTGGTGAGGTGTGAATTTTCTATTTTGGTGTTCTAAGTAATTTCCTATAAATAGGGTGCTTATGTTATAATTGAAAATCACACCAAAAATTGAAATCTTCTCTTTCTCTCTCTCGATATATATTGAGTGTATTCTTGTGAGTATTTTAATACTTTGAGTGTTGCTATATGGTGCAAGTTCAAGTCATAACTTATATCCGGTGTTTCAACTAGAAGTACTGTCTTTACGAGGTAAGGGATATTATTTTTTGAAAATGATATTATTTCTTTCAATATCATTATGCTGGAATATTGGTAAGATTTTTCTTGTGAAATTCTTGTCTTTTAGTGTTGGGGTTACTATTCACGTATACGGCACTATTCACGTATACGGCACAATTCATGAATACGATACTATTCACAAAAAAATTAAATTTTCGTATTTTGTCGAAAAATATCTATTATGGATACTAGCTTTGATTGTATTCATGTTTTGATCATTCTTGAATTTTACTTCAGTATGATTATTTATGAAGTATTATTGAACTCAGATTGTTTAAAGTACGAATCCTTAATATTTGTTCTTTTGTTTCACTGGATTCGTTTTCTTAAAAAATATTTTTCATCATCCTCAGTCCTAAATGATGATGTTACTGAATATCTTTGGCCTGTAGTGCAAAGATGGTTGATTTTATTATGAATATATTTGGCCCGTAGTGCAAAGATGTACAGGTGTTGAGATGAACATGACCGACTGATGAATATCTTTGGCCTGTAGTGCAAAGATGAATATTGAGTGATGTTACAGGGATAAAATAATGATGATGGACTGTTAAATTCATAGATAGTAGTAGATTTCATCCTCTACGTAACTCTTCTATGAATTATTATTTCCACTGCGAATATTGATCTGAAACTTGTTGTCTATTGTATTTTATCAGATTTTTTTTCTCTGTTGAAGACTAACGATAATTTGTTCTATATTATCTTAGTCATAATATTCTTTACTAGGCTAGTTGAGCTCACTCTTTTCCTTTTTATTCTATTTTTCTTCTTAGGAGGCGAGAATGTAGCGAGTACGAGTCGGGGTATGGAATGATGGTTTTAGAAGTTATTTTAGTAGTCCTCACCATTTTTGTAAAATAATGTACCAATAATTGTAATGAGGACTTAGTTGGGTACGAATATTGTCTAGATGACAATATTTGTATTTAAATCACAGTTTATATGTTGTATTAATAAAGTTGTAGTTGTTTCTGTACCATGTTATTGATGACTCAGAATGAGTGATGTATACCTATTTTGGGGGCGTCATATAGTTCATATTGATTTGTATAAAGATCAAGATTAAATAACGTTGAAATATTCCAATTAATCTCCCGTCGTGCTTCAGGCAATGATCTCACGTCGTGCTTCAGGCAACGACTTTTCTCCCCCTATTGGTGGAAAAACTATTAAAATAACAATCCTCAAATATACCTTAAAAATATCACTCTGAATTCTTTCTTAGAAGATTAACACCAAATAACAATAATTAAATATGATAATTTGGTAATTAATTTACTTTGATATAATCAACAGTTAAAGGAATCTTCTGGTTCTTTAAAGGATGTTCATGGGAGTTTTCAATAATTCAATGCATCATTATTGATCCTAGATGATTATGCCAAATCATAAAAATATTTGGATCCAAACACTTCTGGTGTATTGCATACTTCTGGTGTATTACAATATTTGTTTCAACTATTCTCATTTTAGTATAATATAACCCAGAAGAGAAAAATATATAATTTTTCTAATATGAGCTTTTGGCCTGATACTATTGAAGTAATATAAAGAAATTCTTCACTGCCTTCGTTATTGATTTCAATATGATAACTATTATAATGCATATCCTTAAAGTTGAGCAAATTTCTATTTGTCTCAGAAGAATATAAAGAATCATCAATACAAAGTTTTGTGCCCTTTGAAAACATTATAATTGCTCTTACAGAGACTTTAATTAAATTTGATGAATAATCACTCTTCAAGAGTCTTCAATTATGTTTGATGAATAATCTCTCTTCTAGAGCCTTTAATTAAGTTTGATGAGTTTCTGACCCATACAACTTCATATATGCAAAATATAAATTTAACTTTATTACTTGAAACATAAATAAAAAATATAATAAAAATACTTATTATAATGTCATAATATAATGAAATAAAAATAATTAATTGGTATGAACATTTCTATCAACATATCATCAAGGAAAGCATAGATATCAAAATTAGTTATATCCACTACATTTGAAAAGTCAAAATAATTCATGGGATCTTCAGGATCATTCCATTTCTTTTTCTTTTATGGAGTCTTGGTACAAATCTACCAAATATTTAGGAGTACGACGGGTACATTATCTTTTATATATTGATTGTTCTTTTCAAGTCCACTACCACAATCACAACCATAATTTCCTCTATGATTATCAAATGAGGTTCCATTCACTTCAAGGAATGTAATAGAATCGGTCGAGCGAGATTGTTAATTTTTCAGCAAAAACTCATTATTTTGTACAGTCACTAGAAGAAATGATATCACTTTTAGGAATATAATTTCCTTTATCGCTCCAGGGAATATATTATGAACTTACACTCACAATATTGCTACTACGGGAGCATATTCGAGGCATGAAATATAGTAAATATTTTTTCTAACATGTCTTTATCAATATTTTTTTTCATGGAGATGATAGCGAAAAAAATAATTAATTTTGCATGATCCTGCAGGGATGCATGATTGCTAACTTTAATTGTATCTCCAAGGTTCTTTGCCTTTATATGAATCTCAGCATCAAGATTTCATTACAAACAATTCTTGCTCGATATAAATCAAGGGCAACAAATTCAAATTTATAAAATTTGAATATTAAATAACTAAACATATTCTCCATCAAATTAAATAATTATATATGTTTAGATTTAATTATAATGAGACAATTTATAGAAATACAGTAAAATACGAAATTAAAATTTTCCACTAAAACTACATAAATAGTCCTTATATATTCAATTACCATTATATAATAATAAGAATAATGATATCATTAGTGCAGTAATTGAAATGCAGTAATTTTTACCTCACTTTATCTCACTAAATAAATAGTCCAAGCATTTAAAAGAAATTACACTCGTAAGTTCCAACTGTCTACAAAATGTGTCCTGTAACTCAATATTCAGCTCGTTAAGAATAAATTGAAAATCATGTCCTCCTCTCATAAATAGCCATAATACAAACCTAGTGATCCAGAAAGAGTAATTCCTACTAGGGGTGCTCAAAAATTTCGATTTTTCGGTTTTTTTACCGAACCGGTTGGAACCGGTACCGACGGTACCGGGTTTTTTCGGTACCGATTTTTCGGTTTTTTTACATTTTTCGGTACCGGTAGCGGTACTTAAAATTTTGAATTCGGTAAAACCGAAAAATCGAAAAAAAAAACTGAAAATTTCTAATTCTAATTTCTAGTCTATTTCAAAACCAAAAAAAACTGAAAATCGAACATTTTTTTAAAGTTGTTTTGCGACTTGCGTACAGTGTAAACATATATAAATGTAAGTCAGTTGAATTCCTAGCTAAATTAATTAAGATCACCTAGCTTAATAGTAGTATATCCTTAATTACCATATTAAAAGTATATTTCAAATTAAGATATACTATTATTTATAATTTATATATTTTAATATTCTTTATATAGTCCACACTCCACAGTATAATTAATGGAGTATTAATCTAAGGAATAATAATTCTGTTTGTAGTAGTTACGTTTTGTGCACTAATTAATGTATTGGTGTAAACAGGATAATATACTATTATTTCTTAGATTAATTATTACACATGCACTGAAAGATATCATTGTTGAATAAATCAAACTTTTTAATTTTCTGTGTTCATGGGTTATTTAATTAAATCAACAGGATACTAGAGATTTTGGACAGAATTTTAAAGATTAATTGTCATGTAAAGAGGAATTAATTAGTGATTTTATTTCATTAATTCAGAATATATATTAATTATGAATTTATGATAATTTACTAGTCTAATTTTTTAGTTTTAAAAATTTTGGTGATATAAAAAAAATTATTTAATTATTGCAGTATAACCGAAAACCGAACCAAAAAAACCGGTACCGACTTTGTACCGAACCGGTACCGAAACCGGTTATTCGGTACCGGTACCGGTTCTTGATTTTTTGGATTTTTCGGTTCGGTACCGGTTCGGTTTTTTCGGTACCGGTTCGGTTTTTTACCGATGAGCACCCCTAATTCTTACCTATTGTTATATTGCTTAGCTACCAATATTCTAGCAGGGATTACAATACACTAAGAACTGACATTTCAACTTCCAACTCATTTATAAAATATTACTAAGTGTATATCTCAAAAGCACATATATCACTATAAGAATATTTTAACATATTTTATAATGACAATACATCAAAATACACCGATATACTAAATAAATAATAATACTAATAATAATAATAATAATAATAATAATAATAATAATAAAAATCACTCTTACACATTTTTATCATTAATCAAATCATGACCATGCAACAACTTTAGTGTTAGTCCAAGTGTAGTATAGGGTGGATTCCAAAAACATGATAAGACTATGTAAATGCATATTTAGATATGTATAGTAAATTTTCTCCTAGCAAGAGCATGTTCACTTGTAAGCATAGTGGGGATTGAACACTACCAAATCATACTTACTCCATTCTTCAAAAATAAAATAAAATATTGACACATGAAAATCATATATTCCTACTGTGTTAACTTATGTCAAAATATATATGGGTATCATATTTGTTAAGATCTTGTGGAGCATTTTAAGTCGTGAAATAAATAACTAAAACTGAAAACTGACAAGTATATTATAGCAGCAAAAATAACCAACCTCTTTTCTAGTCTTGAAGATTTAACTTCCAGTTCTACTCGGCTATTGAACTTACCATATGGAGATATACAGAACTTTTCTTTATATTTTTCGTGAAGCATCTAAAAATTAGATCTTTGAGTTTTGAAAAGATGAAACTAGTATAGTATCACAACTTGAAATATTAGAGACTCGTGCTGATAACGTATTATAAAATATTATTAAAAACAAAAACAAAGATGATGATTAAGCGAGAAGAGCATTCTCATTTCATATATTGTAATTGTATGTCTCTAACCCATCCTCTTTACAATGCTACTATTTATGGTACAAGGATATCAATACTAAGAGGTTACAAAGCTCAAAGGTCATGAGTTTCAAACTCTAAAGGATATGAGAGTTACAAAACTTAAAGTTAATTACAATAAAGAGGGATAGGAATGTATCTAGACATGAATAAAAATATATCTAGACATCCACACACTATGTATAATTTTATAACAATTATATTATATTTGATTGATTATACTCCATTGCAAGTATAAATGATGCTCCAATGCACCTTTATTAATGAAGTGAAAGTTGGTTAATGTTACTACATACATTATTCTCAAAATTATTTCTTGTAGTACTTATTAAGTGCTTAAATCAATTAATTATTGAAAACGGTTTAATTAGAATCCCCATAAATATCTCCACATTTGAATGGGGTAAAAAACTAGGAGTACCTAATAATAAGCCTTAAAATCTCATCCACACCATCTGCAACCCCAAATCCCAAAATTAAATCACTTCCCCCTAAATAAAGTACTCCCACACAAAAAAAATGGTTAAAAAAAGGGGTTTGAATGAAATGGAGGCCTGGATTTCAAGGTCTCCACAACCAATCATAGCCGAAATTCAAAGGGTGGATGGTCTTGTTTATCATTTATCCACTACTCATCCATTGAACCAAGAACATGGTTTAATGTTGGTAAACCCTAGTTTGGAGGGGACTAGAATTAACCCATTTCATCAATTGACCTTCTTGTTCTCCATTAGTCCACTCTGAATCTCCATTAACATTTTTAAAAATTCTTCAAACCCCATTTCTCTCCCTCCCCATTAAAGTCCACCTCCAAGTCATCCATTGCTTAATCAATCATCTAAGTCTCAATCTTTTTTCTTTTCTATAACAAAAACACCCACAAAAGTTAACCAAACAAAGACAACAATTTCCTCCAAGAAACCAGAAGATTCCATAAATAAAGAAGAAGAAGAAAAAAAAGTTCACCACCATTATCATTCACCGCCAACAATACCTCAACACCCTTTTTCTTTCGCTTTCTCTTTCTTATCTTGAGTATCACATTCAACCCCAACATCATTCTTGGAAAACAGAAAACACAATGTTAGAATCTTTCTCCAAACCCTAGCCCAAAATTTTCAAGAAACCCCAATAAATCAGCAGCAGGAGGGAGAAAATAATCTAGGGTTTTGGTCAAAACTCCAAGATTTTCCAAGAAAATTATCACTAATGAAGCAAATGTCCCACATTGATAATATACCATCTACCCCAGGAAAGTTCAAGATGGAAAAGTCTCCCTATTTTCACAGATTGAGATGGCATTCTTCTCTTGCCAAGCTCACCTTTTGGTCCTTTGTGTTCTTGGGCTTGATCTTTGTCTTCTTCTTCAGATCACCGTCTTCATCCTCCTCATTGCCCTCGGATCTCTCTCGCCGTTCACTCAGAACATATTCTTGGGGCGGCCCAGCTTGGGAGAAACGGGTCAGGTCCTCTGCTCGGGTCCGGTCCAGCAATGGGATCTCAGTTCTGGTCACCGGTGCGGCTGGGTTCGTCGGAACCCATGTCTCCGCTGCCCTTAAACGCCGTGGCGATGGAGTTTTGGGGCTGGATAATTTCAATGATTACTATGATCCCTCATTGAAACGAGGCCGGCAGGCCCTTTTAGAGCGCTCCGGTGTGTTCATTGTGGAGGGGGATATTAATGATATGGCCCTTTTGAAGAAATTATTTGAGGTTGTGGCATTTACCCATGTAATGCATTTGGCTGCGCAGGCCGGTGTTAGGTATGCAATGGAGAATCCTAGCTCCTATGTTCAAAGCAATATTGCTGGGCTCGTTAGTTTGCTTGAAGTTTGCAAGTCTGCAAATCCACAGCCCGCAATTGTTTGGGCATCATCCAGTTCTGTTTATGGACTGAATACTAAAGTACCCTTCTCAGAGAAAGACAGAACAGACCAACCTGCTAGTCTTTATGCTGCTACAAAAAAGGCTGGTGAAGAGATTGCACATACGTACAATCATATATATGGACTTTCGCTTACTGGGTTGCGATTCTTTACTGTTTATGGCCCCTGGGGAAGACCTGACATGGCTTATTTCTTCTTCACCAGGGATATATTGAAAGGGAAGTCGATTCCGATCTTTGAGGCTGCCAATCATGGCACGGTAGCGAGGGATTTTACCTACATTGATGATATTGTGAAGGGTTGTTTGGCATCATTGGACACTGCTCAGAAGAGTACTGGTAGTGGGGGGAAGAAGAAGGGCCCTGCTCAATTGCGGGTGTTTAATTTGGGGAATACTTCGCCTGTGCCAGTTTCGAATCTTGTGAGCATTTTGGAGAGGTTGCTGAAAGTGAAGGCGAAAAGATCAATAATGAAGTTGCCACGAAATGGGGATGTGCAATTTACGCATGCAAATATCAGCTCTGCACATAGAGAGCTTGGATATAAGCCCTCAACGGATCTGCAGACGGGGTTGAAGAAATTTGTTCGGTGGTACCTCAGTTACTATGGTAATGGAAAGAAGAGTGACCAGTGATACATTCTTTTAATTGTGTGGTAGGATCTTTCTGATTCTTGTTCATTTCGATTCATATGATTGTTTTAATCTATTTCTGCTCCTTCCGCAAATATCTGTTTCATATATATCTTGACGAGGTCATATAAGGTCACATCCCAAGGTGAAAAAGTGAAGAAGTATTTTTGTGATTGGTGGACATTATTTTCTGGGCATAGTGATCTGTATCAAAAGAAACCCAGAACCATTTGTTTTTCACTCTCGGACTGTAATTGTTGTAGTTTTATCATTGTAGAATCCATGTCTGATAGAACAATCTGCTGATTGGTGGACCTGTATCATCTTTTTGAAATTCAAATAAAATAGCACATGATAGTTTGGCTATTATAGGTTTGTTGATGAATGTTTGACTTTTATGTGTTACCTAATTACGATATTTACTAAACTTTCTGGGTTATTAATGGTTTCCATGTTTTGAATAGCTACAGCTACATAATGCATTCATTTTGGTTTGTGACAGATTTCTATTATACCTCAACACTTGTTAAAGCGTAACATACATCAGCTTTTTCCTTTTCTGAACTTTACATCAGAAGTGGATTTCATAATTTGTTGATGCTGAGGATATTTTAGTCGTCATCACATAGTATGATGGAACATTTGAACGACTGATATTAAGGGTGAGGTTATTTCTAGGTATACTTTCAGAAGTGCTGATGTAAAATCATTTTCAGCTCTTTCAGTTCCTTTGGCAACTTCAGTTTGGTGAGATGGGGTGGTATCTAAGAAATTAGAAATAGCAAGAATTTCATTGACTTGTTCATTCTCTTAATTTCAAGGTGGTGGTTCTGGGGATGTTCCTAAGAAGGGTCCTTCTACACAGACCAGTCAATTGGACCGGAAAATTGGACAGGTGAGATTTTTTTTTTCTTGCTTGTGACCAAAAAATGTATAGTATTTATTCCAACAGGAATTTTTATAAAATATAGTGTTTTAGGTGTAATTTGGATACACATACAAAAATAGGGTTATACAAAAACATACCCTGTTTTTGTATGTGTATCCAAATTATACCTAAAATACTATATTTTATAAAAATTCCTGTTGGAATAAATACTATACATTTTTTGGAGTCGCATGCAAAAAAAAAAAAATCTCACCTGTCCAATTTTCCGGTCTAGTATTCCTGTCCGGCAAGACTTATCATCCTAAGAATGCTTAATTTATGGCGCAATGTTATTGGTAGGTACATTATAAAGATTTAACTTTTGTAGTTGACCTCAAATAGATAGGTTAAGTTCTTATAATATCAAGTGGAGCAATAAATGGGCATAGTTACTATTAAAGGAAATAACCGCTTGTAACAGATTACATACCTTAGTCTGATCATCCCTTTGACCTAGTTCTTGGTGTCTCTAGTCATCCTACGATGTGTGCTTATTGCTTAAACTACATTCTTCTCTACGCAAAGGAAACTGAATCTAGTCTTATGCGTCGTATTCCTAAAAGCTTAAAGAAGTAGCATCCCAAAAGCTTGTAGAAGTAGCACTCCAAAATCTTTTGCAATAAGTTGGTTGCTTCTTGATGTTTTCGGATATTTGGTCCTAGGGTTGATATTTGATAATGAGTAAGTGACTTTTTGCTGTAATGAACGATTCAAGTCATGCTGAAAAAATGATTGATAGGGGTGATGGATTTTTCCTGTTTCCCTTCTGCTTTTTTTTTCTAGGTTAAAGCATTCAAGGGTTTATAGTTGATGGTTATAATTTTATAGCTGGGGTGACTGGAAGGTCCTTTTTAGTTTTTGTTGGAAAGCTATTTATGATAATTCTCGCACTTATCCTCCCTATCTGTCACTTGAACCAAATTCTAAGTTTGTAATTGATTGGAACATCTTTAAGTTGGATCTGATTTAATTCAGTATGATTAGAAATTCTTACAGCTCAATAAAGAGAGACAATTATGTCTAGGTTGTGTTTCCAGATATGACGAAATTCTTAGGTCTAGTTTAACCGCTTACAACTAGAAAATCGTTGCAACTCGAGTTACTTTTTCCTTCTAGGTTGTGCTTTCCTGATCTGATGATATAGCAACATAGAAAGCAATAGCAAACTTGTGAATATTCTGTTCAAAGGTTCTTTTGACCGTTATTATTTAGTGATTCTTTTTTACTGTTATGGAACTGTACATTGTATAATGGATTAGATATAGATCTATGGCTATGATATTATCCTCATTTGATACATAAAGCCTGTGGAAAAGTTTAGCTAATAATTTTTATTTTTTTAAAATCTTTCGGACCCCCAGGATTACTTGCTCATATTATGCTCCTGGAAGCTTTTGGGTGCTCCATATTCTGTTTGCTCAAGTCTTATTTATAGTTCTTGATATAATGAGGCTATATCTGGGTGCAGTACATTTGGTAGTGGGGGGAAAAAAGAGGGATGATTATGAGCTTTCTGGAAATCTTCAATTATTATTAAAATTTCCTAATTTGATGGTTTTGTTCCTTTTATGATACATTTTAAAAAGGTTATGTTCGTTGACATCTCATTTCTAGGTCTAGGATATGTTTTTCAGTTTTGTATGACGTAACTCGGGAAATTCTACAAAACATGGCGACTTCAATAGAGAGGTTGTTTCTTCTTCCTCCCTCGACTAGAACCCTCACATATGGACACCGTCTCTGGTCTTGCCACGTGATCTGCCTACTTCTATGACTTATCCTTTGCCTTTCTGTTGTAATCTTCACACATCATTATCTGATATCGCTTGCTGAAAACCCTAGAAAGCTTAGGTTTTCCTGAGATCAGCTCTATGTGTGGCAAAGTTTATTACTTTGTTTTAATGTCCAAACTTCATTTTGATGAAGCTAAAAGGTGTAAACATCAAGAAGCAGATTTTACATAGGTGCAGGGGAGATGACTTTCTCAATTTTCTGTTGGCTATTTGCTGTATGAGTAGGGGTATTCCCTTTTTTTTCTTGATGATATCACAAGGCATTCCTGTTGCACTTTGTTCTTTTAATCTGCTTTTTTCCCTATTATTTTTTCCTCTCAAGAACAGAGTATTTAAAATTGGTAAGATTGCAATTGCTCATCAAAAGTTTATATAAAGAAACTCCTTTAAAGTTATTTAAGATTTTGGACTTATTTTTATTAAATATTCGTATCGCCTGCAAGTTGGAAAGTGGGGATTATAGCATGTGTCCTTGGGGATGTCTAACTTTAGCTTCTGTTAACTTGTGGTTTGAACCTTCCAACAACCTTTATTTTTCAGACACCCTCTGTTTTCTTCATAAACCTCACATGTGAAAGTGCGCTTGAACTTTCAAACGCACTAAAAAGCTTCAAACGTTGTGTAACCAAAAGCACTAATGCTGAATGGAGGAGCATTTTTAGATGCTCTAATCACATAAACACTCTTCAGAGTTATCTAGTTTGGTGTTCAGTCTTTTCCTAATTCTGAGTTCTTAACTCGGATACGTTTAGGGTGAAGTTGGCACCAACTTAACCCTAGTTACCAAGGCCCTCTTGGCTTTGTTTTCATAAAATTTTGGGTGCAAGATGTCTTGGTATCCATTTCTGTCCAAGGTAGGAGTATTAAGATTTCAGCTAAAACTAACATAAAAAAAAATCACCCTAGCAAGTTCATTTAGCTTTTTATTGCATTGACCATTGAGTATTGAAAATATTGCATTAACCATTGCAATAAAAAGCTATAAAACTTTTCAATACAATTTTTTCTATACCCAATACAATAATAAGCTATGAACTTGCTAGAAACTCTATTTAGACCAGCCACAGACAGAGAAAAGCAACTACTTAACTGATGACCAGGTACAATGTCTACAAATCTTTTCCTCCCTGTAACCTTTAACCTTGTAAGGTTGTCAATTTATATTTGTAACATGCACTTACAATAGGGAATTTTAAGGAAAAACTAATTTGCAATGCATACATAACGAAAGAGCAACTAAATATCATGTACAATATCAAAATCTTGGATAAAGAATTACAATGTACACTATTAACCAGAGTAGAACTTTCTAACTGCAAAAGTAAATGATATTCTGAAGAACAAATTTCCATCTTTGACAACACAAGTTTGTACAGTATTGTTTCCATAAAAGCTTTGTACCAACTAGAATGATGCAACTTTTCCGGCAAGGGTGAGGGTTTGACATGTAGACATGAGAGGGTGTGCAATCACGTTAGGATATTTAGCTGCCACTAAATTAGCAACCTCGTTGACCAAGAAGCTGCAGCCCAATTTCTCCCCAAGACTTGGGTCATTTTCCGGAATTGAACTTCATCCAAATGCAGAGCAGCAAACTACATGAAGTTGAATTTAAAAATCATACTTTGTCCGTCCACTCTTTAAAATGAGGCATAACATATCCGAAATATTAGAAGATGACGAGGAATTCAATAAGTTCCAAGAGCCAGCATAAGGCTTTCCTTGACCCTTTAAAATGGACAACCTTATACAGGGTTTTAAAACCAGATTTAGGAGTTAAAAAATTGACTCTACCGACAAGAAGCAGCCAGAACCAAACAAAGAGTACCAAGATATCAACCATTGACAAGAATGTGTGGAAACTAATACTAGGCAATAGTTCTTGATGAATTGTACCGTAACATCCATGGCATCCCATGAAACTTAACCACACCTCTGGTGGTGTTCCAATTGTAAATAGCACATGGCAAAAAAGAACTGAAGCACCATCAATTTCCTCTAAAATGCCTCTCTTCCTAGTAAATTTTTTTTTTGATCGAAAGGAAGGGTGAGGATTTTACAACCATGCAAAGCTAATTGATCTCCAAGCATTCGTTATGCCCTCAATGTATTGTAGAAACGATAAACTTTCCGCACTTCCTGTAAACAACCTTGCATCAACAAAATTTTCATAATCATCTTCAGAAAGGCAAATTAATAATTTGGAAAGCAGCAAAAGGTTTTTAGAGGACTTGAGAAAATAAAAATAAAAACTTAATTCATCTGACAGGCTAAACAGAATGAGAGAACAAGTAATGTGGTCCTTGATAGCAAAGATTCTCTGTCTCCATTATTGGATTTACCCTCTAGTTGAACTCTTCTGAAAAATGCAGATCCATCTTATTAGGACCCATGCCATGTCAAACGCTGGAACTGTGTAGGCCCTACTGCAAGAATGTCTAAAGCAGAGGTGCTAATCCACTCTTCAGACATTTAATCCAACACTTTCTGAAAAGAGAGGATGACATTGAAGTTCTCTCCCAATTGTAGGGTCCATGCCCATGCAGAAAACAGTAACAGAACAGATTATGTTGGAGCAGCTGTCTCAATTTTGTAACTACTACCTTCGTTCCCAAAATTAGAGACATTTTCATTTTTTGTTTGTTACAAAATTAGATACATATTTCTACTTTTAGAGTTTAGACTATAAAGTAGCACGAAGTTCCTAACATGCAACTACTTTTATTCTTAGTTGCTTGGGTATTATCACACAACAACTATTTCTAACCAATGTTAGGGGATAAGTTTGAAAAAATGTAATTTTCCTTAAAATTCACCGTTTTACAAATTTATCTCTAATTTTGGAGCGGAGGGAATAAGTTTTAGGAAGCAGTAATTATTTCCAGTCCTAGAATCTTTAAACAAAAAGCACAATACGAAGGAAAGAAACCACCATCCATATTTACAGCAAACAAAAAAATGTTTTTTGAACTCAATTTCAGGAAAACAGGTTATTTGACAACTTACCAAATATATTCTATTATTAGTTCATGCTCCTCTTTTACTCTGAGACATTATGGTTTACAAAAGATATGCCATAAAGGCATTAAGTTTCAAGGTGCAATAAGAGAAATTCTATGAAGTTTATCATAGAATCTGGCATTACTTTATAATAATAAACAATCGTAAATTTCTTCTTCATATCTGTTCTATTGCAGCTGTTAGACCATAGAGCAATGAAACTACAAACTATGCAATGTTATTACCTTTGAATTCCGTCATGGGTGCCCCTCACTGCTATAAATCCTGAATTCAGAGGTTGCTCTTTGTTGTTGCGGAAGGTGAGAGCCAGATGAAAATTTGGGTAATCCTTGAATATTTGTCCTAGGTCATCCACTACAGCTACATCCGAGTCGGTAAAGATGTAATGATTCATTTTCCCCTGCCACTGAGAATGCTCCTCAAGTCTTTGTTCTAGAAAGGCCTGCATAAATGGAAAGCATTTGAAAATGAACAAGGACATTGCATTCGGGAACAAAACAAAACATCTACAGTTTCACTAGTTACTAGTTAGTGAAGCAACTTATTATGCTTTCAATAATATGCCCATGAAATGAATAGAACAGCCGTTACTAACCACATGAAATATGAAAACTACTGTATATACTATCATTTATGAGGACTTGCAACATATTTACCATTTAATACATAGAGCAAGAAACTGTTAACTGAAATTTCAGAGAAGTTAAATGAAAGTGTTCCCTTTTTCTCACTTCTCTTTTCTTTCCTATTCTGGTTTTATAGGTAGGTTGATGGAGAAGAGGGGGGAGATAGAGAAGGAGAGTCCCATCCAGAAACGATATGGTCAATAGGGAACAACAAACAGAACAAAGCTTGGGCTTCTATATTGTAGAATCCAAAAGACGACAATAATATATAATGGGACTAATGGCTAAACTTATATAGCAACTGATCAACAATATTTTTCCAATTATTAATCAATGTAGTGTGCTCTTACAATGTAAGACCTGATTCTTTGAAGCATCAACTTGTCGCGCGAATATTCACCTTGAATAGGATATAGTGTGACCCTATTTCTGTGCACTGGAAGCGCAGATGCTGGATCAGTGAGAATGAGTACATTGCTTTGGGGCATTGTCACCTGCAACAGTATAATATTAGCATAATCCTGCAACTGAAGTAAACCCCATGACCCGCAATACATACTCCCTCCGTCCCAGGAATAAAAGACTAATAGGGTAGTCCCAGTTTTATTTCATGATTGTTTATCGAACTAAGTACAATTTTTAAGTTCATTCAAATCAAGTTTCACTTACAATTCAAATCCGACTACGTCTATAAATGAAATAATTCAATTCATTTTAGTCGCAAAATAAAAGAAAAAAATAAATCAAAAACCAAGGAGTTAAGCATCCAGCATCACTCAATATGCCTTTCTACATCTACACTTAATTCACAAATAATTTTGAATTTTGAGACACAATTTTTAGAACCTTACCTTCAACCACAATTTTTCCATTTTCTAAAGTAAACAAAATACTAATCTTGTTAATAGCTAAGGTTATCAATAACTAACATCAACGGCCCTTTAAAAATAAACAAATAAGGAATAGGATTACATAATACCTTAAATCCTAGGGTTCAGTAAAACATATGAAGAAGTTGGACTTTCTTCAAAATGTTTCTGACCCTAAACTTTACTTACAGTTTCACTGCACATGGGGTGGTTTGCGGAAATAATTACCTGAATGAAATTAATAAGACGTTCAAAAAGGGCCCTTGCCGCTCCACCTGTTGTATGACCATGTTCCCAATGTAACCAAGTATGGTTGATCTACCATTGAACTGTCATCAAAAGTATAGTTGGTAAGTGTAAAAACAGTGACAAATGCTATGCCGTCTCCATATTGGAACCTTTCGGAAAGAGGGTGAAAAGTGGGTCTTGTTAAAGCTTTAGTTGCCTTCTAAAGCAATGGGTCTTGTAAGCTTGTCAAGAATATATAGGTAACACATACAGATAATTTAATAATGGTCCACTATACCCAAAAATAATAAATATGTGACAATAAGCACCCCCCCCGGCTCCCACCCCCTCCAAAAAATGGAAGAAAAAAAAAAAAAACACTCGAATTTAATAACAGAATGCCACCCAAAGGTTAGGTAATTTAAACGAGATTAACACGGAATTTTCCTAGATTAACAAACTTGTTTGATCTTATTCAGATAATAGCTGTCCTAGCATTATGGAATACAATAGGTATATGGATGAAAATAAACTAAGTTATATTAAAAAATATTTTAGTTACAGTTAATCAGCTAGAGAAAAAAATAGTCACCACAACATATGTGATGAAACCTCAGCACTATACAGATTAGTGTACTACATCACTGAAGTAGAATTGTAACTACCGTGAATTTTAAAAATAATTATAATGTATGGATATGAAGGAACATAAAAACATTAGAATTATAACCATATATCATAAAGATACCTTAACAGTAACTACAGCCCCCCCCTCCCCTCCCTCTGCTCCTCTCCCTCCTGGACGGGAAGCAACAAATACTAGTAAAATTCGTAAGCCCCATACCTTAATAGCAAGTTGTCTAGCAAAACTTTCAAGATCCCCATAGAAATGAAAGTCTTGAAAGAACCATTATAAAAGGTAGCTCAATAAAGATTTGAACCTCGGCATGCAGTCGATCACAGCAAACCTTCACCGGCAGCAGGGTCCAAAACCAAATGATCAAGCTTCTTGGTTTGCTTTTGGTGCGGATGTTCTACAGTTGAGTGTCCGTGCAACTCTAATACTGAGAAAAATGAGAAACTTTTTTTGATTAACCACGAAGGAGATATATTAGACTTCAAAAGTAAAGAGTCAGCGAATAAGAAAGGAATAATCACCATGATTATATTATAAAACAAGGAAAATGACGACAGAAATAAAAGAAATTGCCTCGGCCACCCACTGCGCAACTCTCATTCCACAAGATCTTAAGTGACCTGCTGCTTCAAGGATAACTGTCCAGACAAACATAATCAAGTTTCAACCTACGGTTTAATTTGCAACAGGCCAACAGCCCTTATCTTGTGTTTCAACTCTTGTCCTCACAGTTAGAGAATAAACCAAGAATAAATATTATAGACATGAAACCAAGATAAATATAATTAAAATTTCATATGACGTGATCACAGACAGAGTGACAAATTTTGGGATCTACTAAAAATTATAATAGCTAGTTTCTAATAACAATATTCAGGACAAATAGGATATAGAAACATAGGTCGTAAATGCTTTTGAAAGACATCAGTTTACAGCATTTCACTTTCTCATTCTATAAAAAAATTGTCAGATAATCAGGAGTTTATTTATATCTTTTCAAAAAAATTAAAACTTTATTTTTAATATTTATAATACGCTCTTGATGTCACCCCCTTTATACATCATGAGTTAGTAAATCTGCCAAATGACAACTGGTTGGAATTATCTCCATCACTTTTACATGAGAATTACAACAAGCTACATTCTACATCAATTCTTTGTGATCTTTTTAAGCTTGATTGTCGGAATATAACAAATCACTGAACTACAACCAACATCAGAGACAATAAAATCCTACTCGAGTCGTCAACAACTCAAATTCACTCCACCAAACTTGAAATCAAGCCTATTCATGAGTTCTGGCTGCCTGGTACATTCAGTTATGTGAGCCAGAAGTATAATTTAAACACTGTCCATTCTAACTCAATAGAAAGTAATAGTTTCTATCTGTTCTACAGAAAATCCTAGTACATGAGTTTTGTTCCTCAAACACTGTTGAAAAAAATCTAGAAATGTTTAAAATCCATAAAAGGCCCCGCATATATATATATATATATATATATATATATATATATAGGGAGCGGATCACGTCTGGACTCCCGCATTTTGTTAAAATGCGGATTTTGTTTTTTGCTTTTTTATTAAAACAACTAAATTGTTTTTTAATATTTTATGAAACTGAAATTTTTTCATAATACAGTGTTTTGGGAATGATTTGGATACATATAACAAAACAGTCTATACAGATTGTTTTGTATATAAATAAAAAAAGGTCCGGATTTTAAAAAAATCAGGGAGTCCGGACCTGATCAGTTTTGTATATATATATATATATAAAAGATCACAAAGAATGAATGCTATTTAAGAAAGAATGCTATTTAAAGGGAATGCTCTTGATCCTTGCTATATATATATATATATATATA
This sequence comes from Panax japonicus, assembly GCA_020205505.1. Classification (NCBI taxonomy): domain Eukaryota; kingdom Viridiplantae; phylum Streptophyta; class Magnoliopsida; order Apiales; family Araliaceae; genus Panax; species Panax japonicus. Next base: position 3,715,008 of record CM035106.1, on the reverse strand, counting down.
TATATATATATATATATTAAGTACCAAATGGTCACAAGTACTAGCAAATAATCCAGAAATCCAACATCATCTACTTAATGCGAATGAAAACTGTAAAATACAGCAACCCTTTTCGTAGGTGCAATATCATCTTTGGCTTTTCCTACCAAATTACATTATATTCCACGACTCATTAATTCTAGAATAGCAAAAATCTCATCACTACTCTAATTATGTCATCAGAATAAAATTTAAACAAAAAAAAACATCACTGATATGGCACGGCATACCAAAAAACTCTTTAAATCATCCATAATAATCAATATCACCTGAAATGTAAGGGACCGTTTGGATGTCGACAAAATGTAATCATCGAAATTATATTTTACAATAGAGCTCAGTCCATGTCTTAATAAAATGCTGAGCTTAAACAATTATAAAAAGTTACACAATATGCAATTTCAGAGATGTGCAAATGCTACCCAGCTGAATTCGAGGATCTTCATCAAAATATGAACTTTAAGATTAAATTGGAAAACTAATACAATTACATAAACAGAGTAATACCCAGAAACAAATTTACATCATTAATCAGTCATTACGAGAAATTTCAGATCAAAAAGTTGAAAAAAAAATACTAAATCAACAAAATATAACATACGCTGACAAGCCGTAATTTGCAGAGAAAATTGATGCATGATTGAGGAAGAAGAAACACGGGAAAACTAGAAAGAGGGATAAAAACAAAATGGGGTTTACTTACTTCGATTAGTGAAACCGATTAAAAAAAAGCTCAACACAAGGCCTGATGGATCTAACAATGGTGAATTCACCAACTGAAGTTGCAGTGTTTCTGTACATCTGAGACAGAGCAAAGAATTCTCCGAAATACCCATATTGGCCCCGTAACACGTTCCAAAGTTATTTAAAAAAATATAGTATATATTTGATCTTGAAATTATGATATTATTATAGAAAACCAATCAAAAAGATATATTATTCCTTAGTTTCAAAATTTTACATACTATTTTATACGAAAATAAATAAATAATAAATTAAGAAAGTTTTAAATTTTAAAATTGGTATAATCTTATTGAATTTTAGTAGAAATGAGTATAATTATTGAATACTAGCCAAAAATTGTATTAAGTACCATGTTTATTGGTTTTAAAATTTAAATGAAAACATACTAATTTTATATTTTAAATTTCTCGAATAAACTTTTTTTTAAACCTAATTTTTCAACTAAGTAATATTAAAGGCTATTCATAATGCCATAATAGTATAGTATTCATATCTAGAAATGTTTAAAATCCATATTATATGATCTCCTCTGCTCTTAAGCCTCTCCCTCCACCCAACAAAATTCTTTCATCTTTTTTCTTTAAAAATCTGATAATTAAAGTGTTTTATGGAGAGAGAGAAAGAAAAAGAAAATAAGAGTAAATGAGACTATTGAGATTTTTTAGGAGTAAAATTATAGGTAATTGTTAATCTGTTATTGGAGAGAGAGTATGAGATAAGTGAGTTAAAGAATATTATAGACAATTGATATTATAATTAATGTTTTTCAATCATTTTCTTAAATTCTTGTGCACATATCTAAAACAACCTATATTAAGGAACGGAGGGAGTATTTCATATGGGGATGAAATTGTTTTCATACTGAATAGCCAATTTACTATAAGCTGCTGAAACATATTATTAATATTTTTATAAAAATTAAAAAATAAATCATATTACATCAAGAAAAGAGTATATGAAAAGATAAATTATCAAAATCTGATTGTACATGACAATCAAAATTGGAGTATAATCCATTTCTTGTAATTTTAGATTCTTGCAAATTAGTGTTTCTTCCAAACACTGCAGTCTTTACCCCAGACGAGAAATGTAATGTGGATAGAAGAATTACACCCCACTTACAAAGATACACAACAAAAGATACAAAGGTCCTGCCATCCTGTAACAAATCCAACCCCCCCCCCCCCCCCGGCGCAGATCTCCATATCTAAAAAGATATAGATCGTCTATCCGGCCATGATTCTATCTTCTCGAAATACTTGACTGGCACAACGCCATCCAACCCTTCTGTTAATATAACCTTGTTGTCTGAAATGTAAATCTTCATTCACTCTGAATAAACGTCAAAATAGTAAGCATTAGGATCACCATGGTTCGCCTGCTTCTTTTGCATCGCCGTAGCACTAGATTGAGAAAGATGATTTAAATTAATTAATAGGCATAAACGGGCTGTTCCATTTAAAAAAACCCGTTTCCACCCAGAGCTTTTCTTCTTACATCGAGAAAGACACACATTGAACATTCGTCTCCATACTAAAGCATCACATAGCCATATATCAGTTGCTGGTAATTTTTATAGTCTCATACCTAGAAGGTTCATAAAAGTTAACCTGCTTATTAAGCTAGGACCTTCTACAGCCAATCTCTTACGTATAACAAGTACCAGAACCATGATAAAATCAGACAATATATATACCATTACTGGACTGAACAAGCAAGTTAATATTGAATGTTATCTCATGTGTCATGACATAAGCTATATTAGCTTCTTTATTCCCACCTTCATATTAACTTGGGGGACTTTAAAATGTGAGGAAAAACAAGTAGGAAAAGCTCAATATTAACATATGAACCCTCTAAGTGATGTTATTCTATCTGCACTCCCCCTTTCACTCTCTTTCTACCCCTCTAAAACTGGTTAAACGTACAAAAAGGGTGTCATAACTCATAAGTAAATGTATGAATATATTATATATACATGAGCCCTTGATTACTTAAATACAAATGTCTTACCACTAATTACTTCACCGTCAGTTGGCAAACCAGAAGAGAAGTGAACATGCAATCTTTGCATGCGTTTGAGACCGTGCTCCAAAATTGAATCCAAATTCTTCTTATAGGTCCCATGTACACAAACTGCACATAGCAAGGAAGAGTAGGAAGAAGTTGAAGCAACTGGCTTATGTATTGTTTAAATACCTGTTAGCAGGCTTCAAGAAAAATACCTCTTAGCAGAAACATAAACATGTTCAATGTAGTAGAAGGATACTCACCTGAAACTTCTTCAACTGAAACAATTGGTTTTAAAAGAGATTCAGTTTCAACACTCTGCCAAGAACACCCAAATCCAAGTAAAAAATCCATCAGAGAAGGACTCAATCAAAATGATCAATGAACAATGCAGAACTGCTAAATCATGATAGAAAATCATGATTAGAACTTTAAGGCCTTTTAACCTTACATATTGGTAAAGAGATAATGAAGTTATAAATAACGATGCTATATAAAAGCGCAAAATAAACAATGCTAATAAATACATTTGAGTTTTAATAAAATTCTACGAATTTGAGAATGAATTAACATACAAATGTTTTTGGGACTTCTGAGACAAACATCACATACACAGGCTTAAACATTTTGTGAATACATATGCAGAAAGCTATTTATCAGCCTTGCACTACGTAATTCGATACAAAGGTATCAACATAGAGTGATTGTATCAACATTTTCAATCATCTAATATACTATATAAATCTGTCCTAAATATATAATATACTTTCAAAAGAATCCATATTCATGTGGATTTTACAAATAAACCTTCTTTCATGCAATATAGATCAGTTAAAAAGGTCAATTCTGTCAGAATTCTGTCAGGCCCTGTTTGTAGCCTAACCAGAAATATAGAGAGAAACAGAGATAGAACAGAGAAAAATAGAAAATAGACAGAAATTAGAGAGAAAAGGAAGGAAGAAGGAGAAGAACTCACTGAGTTCGTGAGATAAGAGAGAGAGAAAGGGAGGAGAAGCAGTTGAAAGCTTCCTCCCTCAATTCATTTCACAATTCATATCACAATACTTGGGGAATACTCTTCCCATTACATCCATATACAAGAGAACAAATGCTGAAAATATATCTCCTCGCCTACACCACTATCCTTATCCTTCACTCGAGTAACTAACAACCCATGTGCTCACATGAACTCTCTATCTTCTGGAATATAACTATCATATATGCCCAGTTTACCCTTGACAATTTCTGCACATACTTATTGAATCGATACACATTTGTGAAAATTGTTTTAAGTCCTAATTTGAAAATATGTTAAGTTACGAGTTTGAAGCAGCATGGACTAAAGTGGATCATAGTCCGATACACTTACAAATTGCAAAAGGTGCTACATTTCCCACATGTTAACAATTTAATATACTTTCACAAATTCCAACTCTATGACAAACTTTGGCTTGTTAACATTCAGATTTATAACCTTTTAAAACAAAATAAAATGTAAATACTCTCTCAGGAAACAAGTTACAAAATGTATTTCTTCACTACCAATACTCCTCCACAAGAAACAAGGATTTCAGATTCAAGTATTGTTCAGGCAAGTGTTGTGCTTGTGTGGGTGTGGCACATATATTAGAGATACAAAGACAGAGACAGAAAGAGAGGTGGTTCAAAACACAGAAGTATGTTGCAATGTAACTTTTTACAGTAATTCACAAGAAGTGTGGCATAACATGCAAAGGCCACATAAATCAACAGTAATCAATTAGCAGATTGTTAATATATAAGCACGAACACATTGATACACTATGACTTTTTCAATATGTGCAGTAAGCTATACATGGTTGTACAGATATACTAGTGCAATAGGACTTGACAACAGAGGAAGCTTTACAACATAAAAAAAGCCATTAAAAAAACTAAGAATTTTAAGTTAACTCCATTTTAATAATTCATTGAGATTAGAATTTATCCCAAAAAAAGTAGAAGTTCAAAGAAACAAACATTCTAGTTATAAATAAGGATATACTACCGTTAAAGTGTGGCCTTGATTTGCACGTATTAAAAGCTCTCCATTTTCTTCCACCAAGCTAAACCTCTGCTTGTTATCCTTTCTAACTGCCTGAAGAGTATGCAAAGAGCAGAACAAACCTAGATAAGAAAATTTATGGAAATGTCATAATAAGGATGGATCATGAAGCATGATGTATAAAATGGTAAAATGTAAGGGTGCACCAAGGATGAAATGATTATACATGAGATGATAATTGGGTGTAATTCAATAATGCAAGAATTATCACTAAACTCTCTACTAGTAGGATTCACTGAGCAAGTAAAGAACTACTCCCTCCGTCCTCCTTTAACTGATCCTAACTGATGTAGAAAGGGGGAATAGTTTTTTACACCATTTTCTTTTCTTAAGAATAAGAAAGAGGAACCTCATGTAAATACCATGGAATAAGGTCGATTCGTTTTCCGCCCCCAATGAGATGGGGGATTTGTAACTAGACAACTTTTGTATAACCATTCGTCAACGGATGCCGCTTCTCAGATTGAGTAAAAGTGAGGTGCAGAAGTAGGAATAATGGCAGCTGCGATAATATTGTTGCCATAAAGTAGACATCCGGAAACAGGTTCACAAATACCATCAATATCTACCGGAGGAGCAGTAATGAAGGCGATATGTAGAAGTTTTTCAAGGTTTTTATTGGTCGAGTCTAACTCAATTTTCTTATCAGCAGACCCACTCTGTTCAAGAGCAAATTGATCTTCTTTGTTTTCGGCATTTTTATATTCTGAGACAAAAGGTTTTCCTACCAAACCTATAAAACATCATTCACCTGGTATCTTGTGTGTGTACACACAATGTATATGAATAAGAGTCTATCGAAGATATATAATACAGGAGAGAGTTTGCATATCCTACCTCCCTAACATCATCAATTGTGTGTGATCTTAACTGAATACTGGCAAATGTTTTCATGTTCAGCTTTAATAGATCTTCAACCTTGACATACCCATCACTCCTCATATTCAAGTTCAACTCAGAAGCCATATGGCGCAAAATACGTGACCTGCAATTATTAGAAACAAACTTTTAAAGGAGTTACCCATCCAATAGTTTTTTTCCCAGCTGATGAACCCTTAACAAGATGAAAGACTCCGCGAATAAAATAATAACAACATTCTGTTTTGAACTCTTCACCCTACAATATCCACTAAAACTGAATCCGACAGAGATAATCCACCAATGTGTGTCAGTTAAGATGGGATATTCATCTTTCTTAAACAAGTAACACATGAATGGTAAGTAATATGTGACACTTGTTTGAGGGGAAATCAATTGTTAACTAATGTATTTAACTGTGCATTAAAAAGAAGTTCATCTATATATTCTTCTGTAATTCTGGCATTTAGCTTGAGAGCCGAAACCAAGCAGAGCTATATAACATACAAAACCTTAAATATTTACCAATTCTAATAAAAACCCCGTATATATTGCTTGTTCAATTAATAAATAGATGGAAACTTGATTTTGTGGCCTGACATATCAAATGTAAGAGATTACTCAAGTCTTAAACCAAGATATACTTTCAACTTCAAAACAATGAAGGACATAAACTGGAATAAATATGCAAATAAAATAAAAAATAAAATATGTAAACTAAGAAATTAATAAAACCAAAACAAGATGAGATTTTGCATACATAAGCCTCCCAAGAGCATCAATTTTATCTGTCCCAGAACCGCCTCTACCGCGACCCCTGCCACCCTGATTGTCTTTCACATCAAAACCTCTTCCTCTACCTCCGCTGCCATACAATAAAAATACCATAAGAATTGCTTGAAAATTACATCAGCTAGACTTTATATCAATAAATATCTCAATTAACCTATTTGATTACAGCGGAAGAACAAAATCTAAATAAATTTTTTTTAAAAAATCAAATTTTAACTAGCAAGGAGAGAGAACCTTCTGCTGGAAATAGAAAGGGAAGCAAAGGAATTAATGGTATTGTCGTCCATTGGAGCTAGGGCACGAAAATTAGGGAGCAGAGTGGAGGAAGAAGAAGAAGAGGGAAACAGAATAGTAGGGACAAGTGGAAGGGAAACACGGGAATAGCGTAGAATTCGTAAACCCGCCACTGGTGAGAGAAGAAGCCCACATCAGTTTTGGAACTCCAGACTTCAGAGTCCTGCTGTATTGAGGATATATATTTAAGCAATATGAATGACTCGAATGAAAAAAAAAATCTTTTAATTATTTTACTCCTTTAAGCTACCGAACAAATATATAATTTTCAACCCAAATTTTATAGAAAATAAAAAATATAATGAGTAAATATATAGCAATTGAATTCTTATTACCAATTTAAAAAAATATTACCCTTTTAAAATTAAAATAAATTCTTACCATTTTAATCAAATGGTTTACAAACCCCAACAAGAACAACAATATACACGAATATTTTGGATAGATGATACAAACAAGTTCTGGAGAGTGATTTATGAAATTAAAATACAGTGCTTCTTATTTTCAGCAGTTATAAATCTAATACAAGAACCAGAAACCTGCAGAAGCTGCAAAGCCACCTACCTGTTCAAGCATCAGATTTTATTTCCAATAATAGAACATACCGCCGTTGAACAGGTGCAGGTGGATTCGAGTGGATTTTCGATGAAATTTGGGGATTTTTTGGGTTTAATCTTGCACGCTTTACTTTTTAAGATTATACAGAGATAAAGGGAAATAGATTTACATATACCATCAAGGTCTCCGGATGATGAGCAATATTACTGGCGAAATCTTCCTTCACACCACGTTGCTGATTATCCAATCGCCAAATCTTTCTTGCTCGACCCACTCTTCTTCAGCTCCGTGCACCCATCAGAATCAATCGGAGTGAAAGAGGGGCAACATGTGTAAAAAAGTCATTCACCGGACTTGGGAATGATTCAGCCAAAAAATAGCAGCTTATTCAATCAGTTCAATTGGGTTTGTCGATTCAGCCATTCAAATACATTCAGCTTTAAACACTAAACAAACAGCCCCTTATGTCTTGATTCTTCCTTCGAAGCTAACGTTCTGATTCTTCCTTGAGATGTCTTGATTCTTCACCTCAACTCTCAGTGTTATTTGGACAACCTTTTTAAGGCCTAAATATAAATTAACATCTTAAATTTTTAATATTTTTTTTTTGGGAGAGTATCTTCTCAAAAATTTTAATTAAATTTTTTTTTCCATTTTAAGAATTATCTTATCAATTTTTTCGATTAGAGAATTAAATTTTTAATTATTTATTTTTAATTGATAGCACCACGTGAATAATTAATGACATGTGGTTAAAAAATATTTATGTATAATATTAAACCTCATTTTAACATTTAATCCATTATTTTTTTATATCAAAAAAAAAATAAATATAAGACTATTACTAATTTTTTATACCAAAAAAATCTTTATTTACTATCACAACACAGCTATATTTAATAGTGAATTCTTTAAACTACCGAAGACAAAAAAAAATTGCTAACAAAAATAAGCTTGTGCACAAGTGAATCACCATCTGAACAAAATATTTCATGAGAACCACCTCAAAAAACTTGAATTTCTTTTATGTTTCTCTAGTAATCTATGGCGTTGTTTAATTGCATCTACTTGCCTCTTAATACATTTTAATAATTCACATTTTTTATTCAGACAACCTCTTAATAAAATTATATAAAATAAGTTACGGTTAAAATACATTAATATGCAATAAATGAATCCGATTAGCATAAATTTTTTTAATAAGTTGATCAATTGACCAATAAAATACTAACACACATACAACATCGCCTACGTATCAATATTCTATTGATCAGACTAATAAAATACTGACACACATACAACCACGCATGCGTATCAATATTCTATTGATCAATTAACCAACTTACCCCAAAATAAACTTCATACTAATCACTCCCCTTTCTTTAAGAGAGACCCAAGTTTCTTTAAGAGAGACCCAAGTTTGTTTCACTTGAGGTATGACATTGTACAAAGTAATACTACTAGTCGATTTACATGAAATTAATCTTAACGCGAAAAATATGTTACTTGTGAATGCTTCAACATAACATTGCTCAAACCATTTCATTTCAATTAGAAATATTTCTAGCCAGACAAAAAGTTTAAAAGTGCATTACATAATTAAAATTGTCTAATATATTTTTAGGATTCCTCGACAAACTCAAGTCTCCATGAAATCATCCTAGTAATGAAACAGACAGTTGAAAATCGGGTCTAACGGGACATTCAAGTACAAAAACCCCAACTTCTACCAAATATCCTCTAAGCCACAAGTGTGCTGGCAGTGGTGGATTCACTGCAATGAGAAAACAGCCATGTAAGAATTATATACGGGTGTGGGATCACAAAAAATCTTTCCAAAAAAACAATTATGTGCATGCTATATTAATGACAAAAGCGCTCATACAATATTACAGTAATATCAGCTCAAATCTATTACACTTATTCCTTTCATTCAGTGCCCAATACCTTGTTTTGGCATTATACTATTTTCATTCAATTGGTTTCAATCATACTATATTACTACTCATATTTAGCTTCTGCAAACCATAGTAATTAGTCCTCATCCTTAAAACATAGAAGAAAGAATAAGAAGGTGCCAAATGGCATCTGCTGCACCTGTCAAGGAACCAACTACAAGGGCAAACATCTTCAACTTTTAACTAAAAACTCAAGTTTTTATGTCACCGTTACAGCCACCTATTGTAATATTTTAAGGACTCAAAGTAACACAAAAAAGGAAGAAGCAGGGTTTGAATCTCTTAAAATAATTGAGATAGCTTCTAAACCTTGAAGCAAAAGAAACTATATAATCCCTAGCAAACATTCTCAGAAGGACAAAGAAAATCTCACTAGTCTTACTTGGACCAAAAATTAGAAATAATGGTTTATTCTTCGCAGCTGCATTCATAATACAGCACAAGATAAATCCGAAAGACCACAGCACATTTGTAGGTAGCATGGTAAAGATAATGCCAGAATAATCAAAATGATATGCACAAAAACCAAACTCCGAATTTCTTTATTACTAATCAAACAACCAATGAATCAAATGTTTAATATATCCAAAATTCTTTAATACATGGGAAAAAAATAAGCAACATACAACACACCAAATTCAAATTCTATCTTCAAGAAATCACATCCATGCAATATTTTTAACAGCCAATTTTTCTTATAATTTTAGTTGAAACATGGCATATTACAGTCACTGGCACTCAGCCACTCACCACCAAGCACCGAATATAGAACCGCAGTTAGATTGAAACAAGAAAAAATATTGCACAACTTACTATTTCCAGACAGGAGGAAGCTTCTTGGTCTTCTTGTAGTAGCGAGCAAGTCGGTGAATCCTGCTCTCAACAAGGATCAACCTAAACTTGGAATCCTTGTCCTTCCTGTTCCTCTCCAAATGCTTCCTAATTGCAACAGCTTTCTTAATGAGGTGGTACAGGTCCTCAGGAATTTCAGGAGCAAGCCCTACATCCAGTCATAGGAAACCAAAAAAAAAGGAGAGAATAAAATCTCCGTATTGAATTGAACAGAATCCAGCTTTAACAGAATTGCAAGAAGGGAGATGTACCGTGGGCTTTGAGTATACGCAAAATCTTGCTACCAGTGACGCTCTTCACTTGAGCAATCCCATGAGAATCACGAAGAATAACACCAATTTGTGAAGGTGTTAGACCCTTCTTCGCAAACTTACAAATGTTATCATCAACCTGAAATTAAGGAAAAAGATAATTAAACAATGTAAAGTAGTAATACCTTGTCAACTACCAAAAGAATAAATTAACAAACTTTATCAACAAAGAGCAGCCCCACGGATTTGCATGATGAAGATGAGGAATATACTTTTACAACCATGATCCATCAACTACAACTATAAGAACATAAGAAAATATCTAACACAAACTGTAACTGTCCTATTACCAAAGAGATAATCAATATGAACAGACCGTTTCACTCAGTGAAGTTAAAATTAATACCATCAACACAAAGAAAACCAGATATTGTTTATTTATGTTAAATATAGGATTCAATAAAAGAAAACACGAAGGAAATTATTAACACAACTTTCCTTCCCTTCAACAAAAATAATTTAAAACAAGAATGTTAGATGAATTGAAGATGTTTTGCATACTTTTGAAACATGAGAGAATGTCTAATTAGATAAACCAGCTTCCAAATTAATGATAAGAACAATTTTACCAACTTAAGGAAATATTTGATCTCTGGACAGACATATCACATCTCCACATCTTAACATCTTACATACATACAATTGGACACAACAATACATAATCAGACCCAGAACCAGCCCGTGCAAAGGTGAACATACATTTTCAGGTACGCATACGATCACTGAAAGTAGAGTAAATGGCATAGTGCTGTAGAATGAATTAGAGAGCTTGTTGAAAAACACATCTTGTATGCGGACCAGTTATACTAAAAAGCAAAGAACTCTATAGCTTTTAAAGATAAAACAGAAAGTTTTAGCGAGAACAGATGAAATTATATATCTTAGACATTACCCAGTTAACAGGCACGGTTGTTTGTTGATTTCTATAAACTACCAAAGCTAAAGTTTAAATCTGAAGATAAATAATAAAATATTCACTTTTTAATTTTAAATGTAAAACACGGTTGGCTTTACCCAAACACTGAAAGAGCTCTACATTTTCATCATTACATCCATACTATTTTTAAGATAAACAACTACAATATGTAGTTATAATATATCTAGGTTTAAAAACAAAACTCTTTCATCACATAACCATCCGAGTCTAGATTGTTTATCAACCCCTTGATAGAGTCATTTATAACAGCATTAACAAGTATTCACATAAGCCCAAACCCCCAAAATACAGAAATTAAGGGATTGACTTTATACTTACTTTTCTAAACAATCAAAGAGAACTAAAAACCTCAACTTTTCCATTAATACTAAAGATACAGACTTGAAACCAAAACAAACGCAATGAACTAAGTTAACAGTATCATATAAAGAAGAAAATGTAAGAACTAAAATTAAGGATTATTCCATACATCCTGAGGAGTGATCTTCAGCCAACTTGGTGGGGTCCTCTTGTATGGCAGAGCTGAAGCTGAAATACCCTTACTGTAACAAAGAAATTGCACAAAATCAGGCTTCAATTTGAATCGTATAAATGTACATGTAAATACGTACATACATACATAAATATATATAGAGAGAGAGAGAGTGAACAGACCCTCGACTGTGCATACGACCCATGGTGGCGGTGGTGGAAGTGTGACGCTGCCGCTCTGGTTTGCTGAATAGCTTCTACAAGCTCAAACCCTAAATACAAATGGACGAAGGAGACTAGGGTTTCATGTATATATACTTTTACCTAATTGCCTTTTGAGTGGAATGAGGTCGTTGTTGTTGGCATTTTAACCCAGCCCAGCACTGAAGTTTTAGGGCTTAATCAAAGCCCATGTAATTATATTGAGTCAAAATATAAGGCCCAAGAATGATCATTCATATTTTAATATTGTATAATATTAAGTTTAATAAATTTCAATCTTTTAATTATCTTTTCAAAAAAATGACCAACACAAAATAATCATGTGACGATACATAATTTGTACTGCCATAGAAAGTGTTTCGGGGTGGCTATTAGATAAGATAGTGAAAAGACAAGTAAAAAGATTGGTCTAGGTTAGCACCATTTGCCTTGAGATAGATAGATAGATAGATAGATAGATAGATAGGTCTAGGTTAGGCTGGTGCATTACCCCAAACAAAATAGGAGTAAAAGAGACTTGTCTCATTCATCATGGGTGGCTTCTTTGCCTAGGAGAATCAAATTGTTGACCTTGTGAATGTATCCAAAAGGGTTACTATCAACTTAATTTCGGTTAATCTATCTAATAAAATATAAATGATTTTAAATTTTCCGTTCATTTCATAAATTATTTGGGTCGTCCAAAGTTTGGGATAAATTACACCGTTCATATATCTATCTAATAAAATACATCTATTTATCTAATAATCTAATAATAATTTAATAAAATACAAATGACTTTAAATTTCTCGCTCACTCAATAAATTATTTTGGTCGTTCAAAGTTTGAGATAAATCATATTGTCCATACAGTGCCGGAGGCACGGGACCCAGCTAGTCTATCTAATAAAATATAAATGATTTTGAATTTCCCGCTCACTCAATAAATCATCTGGGCCGTCCAAAGTTTGAGATAAATCCCACCGTTCATACATCTATCTAATAAAATACATCTATCTATCTAATAATCTAATAATAATTTAATAAAATACAAATTACTTTAAATTTCCCGCTTACTCAATAAATTATTATTGAGATGTGATCTCTTTGTGTATTAACATTATATTGATCAATTGATCAACTTATCAGGAAGTTAATTTTATGGTAACCGGATCCATAAAATACATACACATTATGAAACTAATATATATATATATATGGGATTCCATCCACAGCAACCGGTTATTGGGTAGCAATCCATTTTAGCCCAGCCGCTACAACCTGTACCGGCCTTAGACAAATTTTTTTTTATAAGCCGCTACAGGTTGTAGCGGCCGGGCCAAAAGGAGTTGCTCCCAACAATCGGTTGTTATTAATGGATACCCTATATATATAGATAGATAGATAAATCTTCATCTGTAGCAATCTGTTGCTGAAAGTATTGATTTAGTCAATTATATTTAATATCGTTCATTGTAATATTTTTAATCTGTCGCTAGAAAGAGTAGTCGCAGGTATATTCTTTTTAACTATCCAAAAAATTACTACAGAAAATTTTCTTGTCGTTAGAGTCTCTCGCGGTAATTTTGTGTTTTGGGTCACAAATCAATGGTGGAGAAAAGAGTGAAATGTACAGAAAAGTTAACCAAAATTTCAAAATAACTTTTAACAATTAATGTGACCATCCACTATAATATCACCAAATTGGACCACCCAAAGTGGCTCAACTTTTCTATCAGAAAGGGATATATAAATCAGTAGCTACAAATACAATAATACAAGTTTGATTATTAATTTTATATCTAAAAAAGTAAGAAAAATAAAATTATAATTTTTTAAAAAAAATTATAGATATTAATTTAATTTAGTATTAAATAGTTAAAAAAAGGCCCGATTTAACTTGAGGCTCCCAAAAAATTTGGACCAATCCTGATTATATTTATTGACTATTTATGTCACATTATAGAATTGAAACAAAATAAATTTTGTTTTATACCAAAGCATAACAACTTTGAAAGTACAGATATTGTTATTTCTACATGGTATGGGTTTGGAACTTAATTAGATTTCATGTGGAATACTTTGTACATCTATTTAAAAAAAAGAAATATATATTGCGATAAATTTATATTAAATAATTTTAACAAATTTGAATTTTCATAATTTTTTGAGCATAATATATATATATATATGTAATGTGAGGTGGGGTTTGTGTATTGCTGGCAAAAGATTAAGGGTGTTCGACAATGACTTACAAGTTGGTCAAATTAATTTATAAGTCATTTATTATTTTTGATAATAACTTATTTTTTAATTTATAAGTCAAAATAAATAAGTAACAATTCGGTATTTATTTAAAACCAACTTATAAGTCATTCCTAATAAGTTAATTTGACGAAATATAATGTTCATTTTGTCTCTCTTCTATTTTACTAATGAATCAATGTATCTTTTTATCAATGTTCTTTTTAGTAATGTTTATATTTTATTTTAACTTATAAGTTCTTATCAGCCGAGTATCTTCATAATTTATTTAATTTAATTTTTGACTTATAGATCAAATTAACGTCAAATATTTTTATTTATAAATCATAACTTAAAATAATTTATAAATCAATTTAAATTTTAACTTTAAATTATTTTAAAATAAATCGTTGCGGGACTGTCCGTACAAATCCTTTTATGAAAAGCTACGTACTGTCATATCATCAGTATTTCAAGTGCAAGAATTTGAAAGAAGACAAAAGGAAAATGATTATAAATTAAAAGGTTACTACAGTATATATAGAAGTGGTTAGCATGAAGTTCATTTTTAAGTAAGTTGGTCAATTGACCAATATAATATTGACACGCAGGCGAGACTCTATGTATGTCAGTAATTTATTGACCAATTAATTAACTTATCAAACGATAAACTTCATGTTAACCGGATCCAATATATATGACATCCCACTCATATAATTCACAAGTTCAAAGACCCAATAATGATTTGAAATCATAAGTTTTTTTGTGGTAGGACAGGACGAAAAGTGTTGAGCAAAATACTTTAAACCACACTTGCTGTCTCCAAAGATAAAGGTCTAACTATCAGTTGCGGAACCAGAATATTTATAGAATGAGATCAAAATATATAAATAAAAAAATAGTTTATTAACACTTAGAGTGTTTTTTTTTAAATTCATTTTGTCTAATTATAATATTTCACAACATCCTATTTCAACCCTTGTCAACTTTTGAGTTGTGAATCTAATGACTTTAAATATATATATATATATATATATATATATATATTAATTTTTTTTCGAATTATGAGACTATAAATAAGACTTTGAAATTTAGTCAACTGATTAGCTACTTTTATAGATAAATTATAATATTATATATTAAAAATTTTATATTATAGTTCGTGAGATTAATTAGCTTGAAAAAATGAATTCCAACAACAAAAAAATAAAATAGAAGGCATATTTAATAATCCTATAGGATAGAAATACGGTGAACTTATGGTCACTATTGTAGGATCTAATAATTTTTTTTTTATTTTTAATTAGTTTAGAGAGATAATTGTTACCACTTTTTTTTGCCTCACTTTGATGATAAAGTATAAATAAAAAAAACAAAGAAAAAAAAATACATAAAAAAAAGAAAATAAATAACCCGCGAAAATTTCAGGGTGAGGGTCATATGAGTCTATGACCCCCTGATTTCGCTCATGCCCCCTTTTGAAACATCATCGAATATTGTTTTTATTATTTTTACGTGAAAATTCCTTCTGATATGAAGATGAGACTCACTGTATGCTCATGTAAAAAAAAATAACGTGAAAATATTAAAAACTACATGTAGAAAAGAAAAAAACCACATTGTCCTCTTCAAAACTTTTCATAGCAAAAGTAGGAGTATAATCCAATCCCATCCCATATAACCTATTAACTCCATCAAATGAAAGCTACTAAATTAAACTATTTATCCTTAAAGGCAAATTTCTAAAAATTAGTGGTTCAATTTGTAATCCTTATCATTCACAGAAGGATTGCAAACAAGTACTTCAATTTTTGACTGAAATTAAACACACAGGCCTAAAATTAGGCACAAATTAACTATATATTTATTCAAATATTACTAACAAACATGTTTGGACATAGCAGGATGGTGCAAAGCTGCTAAGTCTACATTGAATTGAATATCCACTTCATTAGCCTACTTTTAACAGTTGATAGATACCCCCTTTGAACCCATATCCTATTTTCTTTATCTACGTGGTCGAACAGAAAAAAGTATCGGGTCGATAGATCACTGATTTAATCGGTAGTCGAATTGTTATAATATTAATAATTAATCTAATTTTAAAAAAAATTCATTTTTTATGAATTAAAATATAATAAAAGCGAGTTACAACTAAAAGTGATTAATTTTAATATTAAAAAAAATTTGATACAAAAAAGATATTAAAAAATAATTGAAACTGGTTCACTAGGTTAACGTAACACGTCGTTGGACCGGTAGTCAACCATTTCTAATGAGTTTTGACTAAAAATGGCGTATTGGTTCAATTCGAACCAGAATGCCGATTAATTTTGATTTTTACCAGATGAACAAGCGGTCCGGTCTGGATTTAACAACCATGCCTCTAATAACAACATGACACGTTGAGAATTTTGGAGAAAATAGAAAATATTGAATTGTATTTACATTTTTTGAATTTATTATTTATCATGATAAAATTGTTTAACTAATCATATTTGATTCCAAATCTCTTGTTTTTTTTTCTTCTGAATTCTCTAAATGACAATGTTATTGTTGAAAGGTGTAAAACTCTAATTTTACCGGTTATCTGTATATAATTTATTCTCTAATTAAATTTACTTATAATATCTAATAAAAAGTTAAAGGAAATTCCACATGAATTTTTAATATTTTTACAAAAAAAAATATCGTTATAGATGTATAACGACGATTTTTCCTATAACGACGATTTTTCCTATAACGACGATTTTCATGTAAAAATATCAAAAGTTAAAATCATTTTTTGGAAATTAAACTTTCAAAAAGAAAGAATTTGGTACTCCTACTACTTCCTCTATTCTTAAATATAAGTCGTTTTAGACTTTCTTTTTTATTTCTAATTATTTCACGTTTTGTGGTTATTTAGGAGAATTGATCACTGTTGTTCTCAAATTGTCCCCTATAATTAAGGTGAGAGTGAATACGAGATAAGTGAGGTGAAGGGTATTATAGATAATTGCTATTATAATTAATGTTTTTGATTAATTTTTTAATTTTTGTGTATAAATTTAAAATAGTTTATATTAAAAAACGAATGGAGTAATATAATATAAAGTTGACATGCTTGAATGTACAAATTGATTTAACCTAAGGAATAACACGCAAGAATGAGAAGCATTTATGAATATGCTGGTAATGTTTCCTACTGTCCAAAAATAATCTGTAGAAGCATTAAATATCTGAAATTTGAAAAAGCATTTAATAAGCTGCAACAGATTTTGTCCGCTTTCGGCAACAACTACGACTGATAATGACTTATAATTAAAAATAAATATAAAAATTATATAAAATATATTAATAAAAAAAAGAGACAAAATATTTATTACATTTAGTTAAATTAATTTATTTTAAAATAATTTATAAGTTATTTTAAAATAAATTATAATTATTTATTTATTTTTTTGACTTTAAAATTAACTTATAAGTATAAAAATAAGTCATTGATGAACATAAAAATAATACTAACAAATAACTTATAAATTAATTTGACCAACTTATAAGTCACCATGGAACATGCTATTTGTATTCTCCGGATTCTCCCCTCCCCTTTCATTGAGTTTACTATTTTATATGAACCATTTTTTAATTTTTTTCCCAATATATAATTATAATAATTTATTTCGATATTAAATATCGATAAATGTTAACATATAAATTAGAAAGATGTAAAAGGAGAGACCAACATGTATGATTATATTTATTATAATTTAAATTTGACAAAAAATTAATTAACTGTCACATAAATTATTTTTCTTTTTCAATTATTTCGTTTTCTAATTTGAATTTTATTTTGGTACGCTTTTTCCCTTCTTTTCCGTTCAAACCAAACGCATGAAACATATAGCGTGACAAAAAAACAGTACACACTTCAAAGTCTTCAACACACACACACACACACACACACAAATACACACACTCTCTGTGTGTCTCTCTCTCCATCTTGAACCAAATCTCTCTCTCTCTCTCTCTTCATTTTGAACTAAAAAACATACTACTATGAACTTTCCAATCTACAAAAGCAAAAACCAAGAAAATTTTCCATTCCATTCCATTTTCCAGCAATAACCATGGCTTCCTTCCCTCTCCTCCTCCCCATCTCCATCCTTTTGCTTATTAACACTCCACCATCTCTCTCTCAGCCAACTGAAATCTCTCTCCTCAATACCATCAAATCCTCTTTAGACCCAAATAACCAGATTCTCTCCTCTTGGTCAACAAATGCCACTGACCCATGCGATGGTACCTTTGTAGGCATTGCCTGCAATCAAATAGGCCAAGTGGTCAACATTTCCCTGCAGGGGAAAGGACTTTCCGGCCAAATACCGCCGGAGATTGGGTTGTTCAGGAGATTATCTGGGTTGTACTTGCATTTCAATGAGCTTGTTGGGGTTGTACCTAAGGAAATAGGCAACTTGACTGAGCTCTCTGATTTGTATCTCAATGTGAATAATCTTTCCGGGGAGATTCCTCCTGAGGTTGGGAATTTGTTTAATCTTCAAGGTTAGTATTGGGTTCTTGTTCTTTTGTGAAAAAAAAATGGAATCTTGGTTATGAATCTGTAGTTATAAATGCATTATTTGGTCAAACGGGTGTCCTCAAAATTCAAATGTTACTTGTTTAGCTTAATGGGTAGAAGTCCCATATTTTTTTTTGGTTACTAAGGAAGATGTTTTTCATTTGTGCTTTTTAATATAAGAAATTGGTTGGTATTTTTATTTTGAAATTAGTGGTGTTTATGTGATTATTATTATTTAAAAAATGTTAATTTGGTAGTTTCTGTATAAGCTGTTTTTTTGAAGTTACTTAAAGGGGCCTGGCTGCATATTTTCTTTATTAGTTGTGAATGAATATACCTGAAAGAGCTAAATGGATGGTGCTTAAGGATTTAATGACTTTACTGGTTATAGACAATTTTTGTTATGAACAAAGAATTTTCGTTTTTACAACATTAGTAACCTGTGAGTTTATATGTTCAGCAGAATTGAACAGCAAAAAGCATCGATCTTTATTATATTGGTTGTGGGTTACTGTTATTATGTTGGTAATTTTATTTTAGCAAACACTAATAATACTTGGATTAGATGTGGACTGGTGAATGCTGAAAAAAAAAAATTAGTCTTGTTTGCAAAATATTATGCTTAGGTGATTCAGTATGTATGTCAAGATTAATATTATTTAGTCAAATTGAATTGCAGATCAAAATAATTGAGGATTATTAATATGGTTGTTGATTACTTGCAGTTCTGCAACTCGGATACAACAAGTTAACTGGAGGTATACCTTCTCAGCTCCGTTCTCTGACGAAGCTTATTGTTCTGGCTTTGCAATACAATCAATTGACTGGTGCCATTCCTGCAAGTTTGGGGGAGTTGGTGATGTTAAGAAGGCTGGATTTGAGCTTTAATACCCTTTTTGGTTCAATTCCAGTAAAATTAGCTGACATGCCAATACTAGAAGTTCTAGACATTCGAAACAATACTCTCTCAGGCAGGGTCCCTCTAGGTAACAGGATATTTCTTGCTTGTTTTTTCCAAAATTTGATGTAAACTAATCAAGTAAAAAGAGCATCTGGATCTGTCTTCTTCTTTTTTAATTATTATTATTTTTATTGGTAATGAAATTGAAGCTTTAAAGAGGCTCGATGAAGGATTCCAGTACGCAAATAACAAAGGTTTGTGTGGAGTTGAGTTTTCTTCGCTGAAAGTTTGCAAAACTTCTGATTCCATGGACCCGAAGAAGCCAGAACCATTTGGACCTGGCACAAAAGGTCCTTCCAGGGATATCCCCGAGTCTGCTAATTTCAAACCAGATTGCTCCTCCCATAATCATTGCTCAAATCAGTCAAAAACCCCGCTTGTTGCTGTTATGTGTGGAGCGATTCTAGTTGTGTCATTGGTAGTTGCTGGACTTTTTACATTCATATGGTATCGTCGAAGAAAACAGAAGATTGGGAGCGCTTTTGAAACCTCTGACAGTAGGCTTAGTACTGACCAGATCAACGAGGTTTACAGGAAGAGTGCCTCTCCCCTCGTTAACCTGGAGTATTCCAAGGGTTGGGATCCTTTGGCGAAAAGTCCAAGCAGAAATGGTTTCTCTCAGGAAATTTTTGAGAGCTTTATGTTCAATGTCGACGACATTGAGTCTGCAACCCAATACTTTTCTGAGACGAATTTGTTGGGAAAGAGCAGTTTCTCTACTATCTATAAAGGAATTATGAGGGATGGGTCTGTTGTTGCTATTAAGTGCATTGCCAAGACAAGCTGTAAGTCCAATGAAGCTGAGTTTCTGAAGGGATTAAAGATTCTTACCTTGCTGAAACACGAGAATCTTCTTGGCTTGAGAGGCATATGCTGCTCAAAAGGAAGAGGAGAGTGCTTTCTCATCTATGATTTTGTTTCAAATGGGAATTTATTGCAGTACCTTGATGTTAAGGATGGGAAAGGAAAGGTTCTTGAATGGTCTACTAGAATTTCTATCATTAAAGGCATCGCCAAAGGTTAGTGCTTTGCTCAATGACATTATTTTTGTGCTAAAATTTTGTCTATCTGATGCCAAAATTTTGAAATTTTTATTTATCAGGTATTGGATATCTGCATAAAAGTAAAGGAAGCAAACCTGCATTAGTTCACCAAAATATATCAGCAGAAAAAGTGCTCATTGACAGACGGTACAACCCATTGCTCTCAGATTCTGGTCTTCACAAACTTCTTGTGGATGATATCGTCTTTTCAACACTTAAAGCTAGTGCTGCAATGGGATATCTGGCTCCCGAATACACAACCATTGGCCGGTTCACTGAAAAAAGCGATGTATATGCATATGGCATGATCATACTTCAGATCCTTTCTGGGAAACGTAAAATCACCCAGTTAATTTGTCAGGGAGCCGAGTTAGGCAAATTTGAAGATTTTATAGATGTTAATCTTGAGAGGAACTATGCAGAATCTGAGGCAGTTAAGCTGGGGAAAATCGCTTTGCTGTGCACTCACGAATCTCCCAACCACAGGCCAGACATCGAAACTGTGATGCAAGAACTGACTGATGTTGCTTCCGATCTTTGATTTCTTCAGGAATTCTTGCCTCGGCAAAAATGGTTTTGCTACAAACCTCTCTGGCTAATGCATCTAGTGGCTAATTTTCTTCTCATAAGCAAACTGTCCTACAAGGAAATAAGCTATAGATGCTACTATGCCCTTCACTTTTGTAGTTTTAGAGGTCCTGGAAGTAATGTGGTGAATTATGTTCAGCCCCACAACCCCAAAATAAAGATAGTAAAGTTTGGGGATTGGTGAACTAATTGCCCTTCATTTCTTGTATTAATTGAGATTTAGCCATGTCCGAAAACTAGATTTAGAGTTTCTATTTGTAATTCATGAATGCTTGCAGGCCTTACCTGAGAGCTTAATCTTCACTCTTGCACAATATTTCTCAAATCCAGCAATGGTACTTGTCAATAATCACAGCTCTAGCACTCTAGATTCTAGGCTTCTACATTATCGTAATACCAAGTACTAAGGTAAAATTGTTCATGGTGTTTGATTACATCTTAAGAGTCTATTTCTTAATACATCTTAATAACCCAAATCTTTGTATCAAGAGGTCCTCTGAATAGTCTAGACTTATATTTGTATCTTAACTATTCAGAGGATATCTTAATACAATGATTTCAGAGGACCTCTTAATACAAAGACGTGGGCTGTTTAGATACATTAAGAGGTGGACTGTTAAGATGTAATCAAACACAAGTCATGCTAAACTCCTAAATAATAACATATTCATAATTCAATAACCAGAAATGGGCATTAAAAATAAAGCACCTCATACTATATTATATATAGAAGTTCCAAACAAAAATATCTCATAAAGCTCTCCACATTCTTGGCTCCTTGTGTTTGACTTAAGAATATAGTACTTTATATTATGCATCTTTATTTATTTAGTGAAACCAAGTTATGTACCATGTGTTTGTTCCGTGACAAAACTGAAATCCAAAAAGTCTTGGAAATTTGATTTTTACAGCTGCATGAATCCATTTGGTATTATAATTCTTCTGTTTTCCAAGAAAGCAGTTGCTATTGTTGCTTGTGAACGCTTGTTGTCCTTTTCCATATTTATCATGCCACCTAATTTTTGCTATTCCTTCTCTTTTTCTCCCCTTGGATCCCCTTCCCCTTTGTCCATAGAAGTGTAGGCATCTTCTTATAGTGTCTACATTTCTACAAAGAAGTGTTATTTTAGAATAAAATTTATTTTCACTCTCACGCGAGTTTGGGACCCACATACGAGAAACATTATTTTCTTTTCTCATGAGTTTTGGGACTCGTATATTATTTATGTGAGAAACATCTCACTTTTCACACGAGTTTGAGATTCATATACTATTTATATGATAAACATCTTGCGAAAATATCAATTCTCTTTCTATATATTTTTCTTTTTCTCTCTTCCAAGTATTCATCAAAGAAGAAAGATTGTACCTTGCCTCACTATAGTGTAAGCATAGTTGCACATAGCCCTGTGTTATAAAATGAAGAATGTTTGTGTGCAAGTACTATTTTTTTAAGAGTCCTTGTTATATACTGCAAAAAATTTATTCCAAAAAATTACGATTGTGACATATATCAATAATGTGATGAGGCAGGATTATAAAATTGGTCCACTATATTAAATATATTGTAAAAATATTATTAACTATAGTAATCCATGTAACTCGCAATAAAAAAAAGTCGACATGTAAAGTTGCAATATACATCATTTTCCTTTTTGTTATCGCCCTAATAATTCACCAAGGATAAAAGTACTCAAAATAACTAGAGAGATTTCGAGTCTTCAAATTACATTGATATGTTCAAAACCTACTTATAAGTAGCTGCAAGCACAAGATGGTGATGATGTAGTGAATTTTCATGAAACAATGCAGCAGGCAAAATCTGCTGTCGTAACTAGGCATTCTTTGCTCTACATGAAAACCGAAATGAAGCAAAGGTTCCAAAGGAGGCCTAGATAAAAACATCCTTTTAGGTATGCATTTTTATGAACTTCAGAAACAAGAACAACAGAACCATTAAGAGTCCAAGGGTCAGCAGTAATAGTATTTTTTATAAAACACATGTATTTATGTAAAAATCTGTTGACTACTTGACTATAAAACTGCACCAACCAATACTGGAAGTGATCAAATATTCTTATTTATGTAAAAATGTTTGTGGTCAAATAAAGGTTATCAATGAGGTGTAAAGATTTGGTAAAAAAATATTCACTAGCATGCTAAATGTACAAGTTGATGAGTAAAATTCACATGGTATACAAGTAAATCTCTTACCCGTAAATCATCTTAGCCCACTTCATATTGGTAAAGAGAATATAGCCAAGGTAAATCTAATTGCCACAAAGATTTTGTTGCGAACGAATTGAGGATCACATTTGGCAGTGGTAACAGCCAAATCTTGATTTAACATCAGAATCTACATATCTCTGAGTTGACTGCGTGCCATTTGTCCAATGAGGAATAAATCTCTTTAACTTGAGGATGTAATTTATCCCCGACGAAGAACTCATGAACAGATCCCTCAAGTTCAATCCAACTACAACCTGGAATTTTCTCGAGTTCCCTTTCTTTCATTATTGTCCTAACGCTCCTGACATAATCCCACATACTGAAACTAGCATAAATATTAGATAGAAGCACGTAGGAACCTGAATTATGAGGATCCATCCTTATTAGATGCTTAGCTACCTGCTCTCCCAAATTCAGATTTTCATGATTTTTACATGCACTAAGCAAAGTTCTCCAAACAACATCATTTGGTTCAATTGGCATGTCCTCTATGAATCTTGCGGCTTCTTCTATGTGCCCTGCCCGACCAAGTATGTCAACCATGCATCCGTAATGTTGAAGTTTAGGTTCTACATTGTGAACTCTTCTCATTATCTCAAAACACATCAGGCCTTCCTTGACCATGCCAGCGTGGCCACAAGCATTTAACACTCCAATGAATGTAATATCATCTGGTTTTACAGAAAGCCTCTCCATCTCCATGAACAAATCAAACGCTACTTCGCCCAAGCCATGGATGGCCAACCCACCAATCACAGCATTCCAGTGATCCACTCTTCTATCTTCTATGCTCTCAAATACCTGCATAGCATTATCTATGCTGCCAGATTTTGCATACATATCTATCAAGGCAACACCAAGTTTCACATCCACAATAAAACCATTCTCCTCCAAGTAAGAATGCACCACAATGCCTTCATTTATGTGTCCTAATCGTGCAATTGCTGAAAGAGCAATCAACAAGGTGGTGTTATCAGGATACAAATTTCTCTCACTTAACATATCATGGAAGACTTCCATTACTTCCTTATAATGCCCATTCTGAACATATCCAGCCATCATTACATTGAATGAAACTACATCCCTCTCACCCATGTCATCAAACAAACCCCTAGCAATATCAACACTACCTAATTTTGCATACCCGTCTATCATATTAGACCAACTGACTACGTCCTTTCTCGGCATTTTGTTAAATAAAACACGGGCAAGTTCCATTTCCCCACATTTTGCACAACAATCAAGCATCAAATTCCAAGAAATCAAGTCTCTCTCAGGCATTTTCTCAAACAACTCCCAAGCACCCTCAAACTTATCACCCGATTGCACATACACACTAATAATAGAATTCCAAGATATCAAATTCTTCATTTCAAGTGGCATAGAATCAAACAACTCACGTGCCAAACTTATCCTTCCACCCTTAACATACCCATCAATCATTGAATTAAACGAAACAGAGTCCCGTTCAAGCATTTTATCAAACATTTGACGAGCAAAATCAACACAACCACATCTACCATACAAACAAATCAAACAATTTTGCAAAAACAAATCAAACCCAATCCCAAACTTCCGCATCAACCCATGAATCTGCATCCCTTCATTAATCAAACCCATTCTACAACAAGCTTTCAGAACCAAAGAAAACGTAAACTTATCCACAAGAACCCCATTTTCAAGCATCAAACACAACATAACAACAGCTTGTTTTGGGTCATTTCCATGAGAAAAAGTCTTGATAATTGAATTCCAAAGAAATGGGTCACCTTGCTTTTTTGAGTTTCGCAGAAAGAAAACGTAGCGAGCGAATTGAATGAGAGGAGTGTATGGTGAAGAACTGAAGCTGAGGATGAGCTTTGTGGCGAAAGATGAGTTTTTTTATGAATCCAGTAGTTATTATTCGGGCGTGAATTTGGTTTATGTGTGCTTGAGTCTTGCAATTTGGAAAAAGAGCAATTGTGGGGAGTATAGAGTTCCATGGATGATACGAATTTGCACAGACAAGCATTAATCTTGGGTGATTTTTCTTTTGAGTTTCTGCCTAACTGTTGAAGCTGCAAAATTATTAGACTAATTTCAGGTCCAGCTCTATGTTGTGAAACTTGTCACTTTGTTCTACTAGTCACTTTGTTGCTGGCCTGGGAGGCTATCTTATCATTCTGCTATTCTTTTTAACTCCTGACCCGCCAGACATACGACTCCTAGATTCTACCTCCCTCCGAATCCTTAACTTGTCCGGAAATCAAGTCACTGCCAATTGGGACTTGGGCCATTTCATTTGCTCACATCAATGCTTCTGCATGAACCCTAGGATGGGCCGGCTAAAGGTTTTTTGCAAGGATGTTGATATGGTTGTTTCAACAAATGCAAATGTAAATGCAACAAGGACGTTATTGGGCTTAGGGTCAAGAACATGTCATGTTAAATGGAGATGGGAATCATAGTTCAAGTATAGTGTTTGTACAAAAAGGCTGCTCTATGCTTTATTAGCCTCTGTCCTTGTCTACGTTGCTGCTTATGTTGGGTGTGGGAAGCAGACGTCTGTGGTAATGGCAGACGAAACAAGTGCATTTAACGCTCAAACATTACGATCAATTCACTTTGTTTAAAATTTCTTTTTCCTATATTAGGTAGGTTTCATTTTAAAAAGATATTCATTTTATTTATATATTGACTAGTTCTTTTTCTAGTTTTCTCAATTGTGACGTCTGTGGTAATGGCAGCCTACACTTTTGGAAAAAATGTTTCCTGGCCTGTAGAGTAACGGTCAAAAAAAAAAAATTTACCCGTCAGAAAGAGTAGCGGTGAACCCAAAAAAAATTTCGGACAGTTAGAGGTAGTAGCGGGCACTCATCTCAGTCATTCGATCTAATTTTAAATGGTTGGAATTGAATGATTGGATAATAGTTAGCTGAAATAGTACCCATAACTAAGGCGAGTTATGGATCCTTTCTCTCTCTCTCTATATATATATATGGGTTATATGTATATACACATTTCTATAGTACATTATTGTCTATGATAACGATTTTTTTGGGCTATAGCAATCAGTATCGTCGCCAACTGTGTAGATATATTTTTCCCTATAGAAATGTTGCATTTATATTAAATGAAATCTTTGTTTACTTAATTAAAGTAAATTTATATGGATATGTTGTATTTAAATTAAATGAAATTTTTAGAGAGAAATTTTTGAACATGAAAAAAATTGAACTTTTCGGATAGAGAGAGTGAAAAAAATAATTTAGTGAGAGAAAGTTCAAAAAAAATTAAAGTGGGAAAAAGTAAAAAGTATAGAGAGATTAAATAATATTATTTCATAAGTTACTATAATTTATAAATAATAACATTTTATAAATTAATATAATTGTACAAATATTTTTTTTAAAATAAATCGATTTAGATCATGATTCGTATCATTAAATTAAATGAATCATGGGACAAATTAATGATCCATTACATAACACACTTGGTAGATCATACTGAATTAGAGTATGATTTACTCTGATCTGACCCATATATATATATATATATATATATATATATATATATATATATATATATGAAAAAAATGTATATATATATATATGTGTGTGTGAAAAAAATGTATGTACACAGTTGTGTAGAACACAGTCGGCGACAGGTGAACCGTTGCCATAACACAAAATATTTATAGTCATAGTCCGACTGTATAATACACAACTGTGTATATACATATAGCCCATATATATAACGACACTTAATTATTCGAGTAGGGACTTTTTATATAGTATCAATTGTCTACAAAAAAAAAAAGAAAAGATAACATGATGTGATTCAAATAAATTAAACGTATAGGGATGAACTAAAAAAAGAGTATTAAAAGCGCATGGAGGAGGGGTTTGGTCATTCATCCCATTGTTCATGAAAAGTTCAAATTTAAGTAGCAAATTTTCCTCTTCATTACTCGAAAAGTCAAGGTGGATAGCTGTCAAATATTTGATGCCACTAAAATTCCTATATACCTGCAATATTTCATTTCAACAACTTAATTACTCCCTTCATTTTTTTATTTATCGTGTTAAAAAGTGTAGTAAAATGTGTTCCTTGTTATTTATCATTTATACATTTCAATGTATTAATAACTTAATTTGTCATATTATCTTAATATTAAATACCAACTTATTTTTCTTTCATCTTTTTCAATGAATTTTAGAAAAGTAATATTGATATTTTATAACTATTTTGGTCAATTAGACAAAATATTAATTACATTTGTTAATCTATGTGTTTTTTTTCTAAAATAATAAATAAAAAGGAACAGAGGGATTAATTAGTTTGTATGACTATTCTTCTATAGGAATATAATGGTCCAAATTCCAATATCCGAGATCATCTTGTGGTGTACTTTAAATATGGCAGTTGATAATGTCATAGTAATAATTTTACTGTCAGAGCATTAAGTGTCGTCGAAAGTTCAAAGTACTGTTAAAATAAGTATAAAAATGTTGTAAATGCTTATTTGTTCTGACAGCAAAATTATTTCCCGTAATTATCAACCGCTTATAAAAAAAGAACAAAGGATTTGAAATAAGCTAAGACAAACAAAGGGAAGACTTTGAACAAGTCAAGGAGGAAGTCTAATTGCTAGTATTATATATTAAATATTGATAAGTGAGGAAGTTGTGTAGAAAATTCATAAATTGAAAAGTTTGGCCAAAAATTCCAAACAAAGTTCTCAAATGATGTAATGTCAAGCAAGGACCATGGAGGAGTAGTATATTACGCGCCAATTGACCTTGAAATTTCGTTATCAAACAAGCAAAATATAACTAACTCTACACGGTCAAAGTTGGTTTGAGTGATAAGTCTATGGTCCAACCCGTAATCGAAATATTATTGATCAAATGACGTTATTAATATATATTATTAGTAATTAATAATTTTTTAAAAATTTTTATTTTTTATTAATTAAAATATAATAAAGTTGAATTACAATATTACTAAAAGTGATTAATTTTAATATTTAAAAAAATTAATATAAAATTTTTTAAAAAAATCGGTTCATAAGTCAATTAACCGATTTTACCGAACCGGTGAGTTAATCAATTTTTGACCAAAAATGGTTTATTGATTTAAATTGAATCCGACTAATTTCGATTTTAACCTCTTGAATCGACAATCCGATCCGGAATTTAAACTATGGGAATTATGATGCGCTATTATGGTACATTTAAGATTTTTTTTCTTCTTAAACATTAAAATAATATCACACCCATAGATTTTGAATTTTGTTGGTTGTTGACTATTTATAACTTAGACCAAGGATCATAAGTATTCTCCTTAAATATTATTCCTCATTAAATAGCATTCCTCATTAAAATTACGTCATTTTGAAATCTTTTTTAAAAAACAAGTGGGGCCGTGAGTGACATTTTTATAAATAAAAAAAAAGCAAGTGGTACCACTCTCTTTTAAAAGACTCCAAAACGACGTAGTTTTAATTAAAGAATGTTATTTAAGGAAGAATGTTATTTAAAGAAAATGCTCTTGATCCTTACTCTTATAACTCATATCTAACTTTTAGTGTATATATATGGGTAAGAATTTATAATATGTATTTGTTATAAATTAAAAATAAGTATATATTATCTCTATTATTTAATATAAAAATCAATAGCTGAGATTAGAACTGAAAATATGTACGCTACTAATAGTAATGGACGGCGGGTTACGTTCGCTACTTATAATAACGGACGGCGGGTTATTATTTTTAAATTTCGGTCGTTGGTTCTTATATTGGACGCTAATGATTGTGTGTGACCATTTTTAATTTCTATATATATATATATATAGAAAGGATCAAGTAAGGGCTCCGTTACTTTATTAAAATGCGGAATTATTATTATTTTTTTTAAACAACTAAAAAAAAGTTTAATATTTTATGGAACTGAAATTTTTTCATAATACAATGTTTTGTGCGTAATTTGGATACCTATACCAAAAAATATATGTACAGTCTGCATAGACTGTACATACCTATTTTGTTATACGTATCCAAATCACATCCAAAACACTGTATTATATAAAAATTTCAGTTCCATAAAATATTAAAAAAAATTTAGTTGTTTTAAAAAAAGTAAAAAAAAAGTGCGCATTTTAGTAGCGTGAGGGAGCCCTTACAGAATCCGGACCCTATATATATATATATATATATTCGATGGTTTCACTAGTGAACCAAAAAAAGCGGACCAAAAAAGGAACCGATTATAGAGACAGTTTTTCCGTCGTTATATCTTAGATAACCGTCACTATATATACTATATATAGCCTGGTTCTGTCTCGGAGAAATTTTACAAATATATATAGTCATGCAGAGAGAAAGAATCACAGGTGAGATGAATATTTGTAGTCATAAAATTACATTTTCCAAACATGTTTTTCTTTTCCTTATGAATCTTGTTTCTTATATACAATCTCTCTCATTCTCTTCCATCAGTGAAATTTCAATGGCTCTTCCTTATTTATCAACTTTATTTTTCCTCTCTTATCTATCTCTTCTACTCAACTCTGCTAAAGCAGGCGAACCTGTTTGTCCATCATCTTTCCCCTGCCAAAATCTCACTTCCTTCACTTTCCCTTTCTACGATTCAACCGATAAGCGATGCGGATTATGCAAATTAAATTGCGAAAACAGCAATCCAACAGTACAACTCGGCGAAAAGGGCCAGTCCTACGCCGTTAAACGGTGGCTACAACCTGATGAACTTGTTGTCTATGACCAAACATTTCAACATCTCCTCAACTCCAAAAGTTGTGATGTTTTTAGTAGTATTTCTTTTCCCAACTATCCTTCACTATCCTTTACAATATCCAACAACATCACTCTGATTAAATGCTCAAAAGTTTCTGAGTTTAGTAGCATAACAGAAAATAATCTTAGTGGTTATTATAGTTACAAGGAGTGCAATGAATATAATTTCTACTACAGATATCCGATTGATTTAGATGCAAACCTTGTTAATCCTATAGCTGGTTGTTCAGTAATTCAGCTGCCAATGCCGCTGCCTGATCTTCATCCGGAAAGAAAAAATGGTTCCGATTTGTTTAAGCTGTTAAGTGCTGAATTCCCTCTGCAATTCGACGTGTCTGATGATTGTAGCATGTGTCACCGTAAAGGTGGTTATTGTGAAAATCGCAAGCAAAAATTTCATTGTGGTTTTGCCGGAGAAGGTACAGAACTTGTCTGCTTTACCTAAACTAATCTTTACAGGATTGTAGGGTACAATCATGTAGATATTTGGATTTTGTTACCATGAAGTTAACTTCATGGTAAGTTGGTCATGTGACCAGTATAATACTGATACGCTGAGGGAGAAATCATCTCCTGCCTGCATGTTGAACACTGTATTGGTCAATTGGCCAAAGTTAACTTCATATTAACCACTCCCGTCTACATTGTAAACTTACAGAATTAAAAACACCGACAAGTATAATAACACTAATTACGATTCTTATTTCCCACACTATCCTTATCATTTTGGTTATGTTGCAGGGTCCCCAAAGAAATTTTTCATAGGAGTGACAAAAGGTAATGCAAGTTTTCTGAACTAATTTTTTATTTTACCACATGGTTGTCGATGGCATAGCTAGTTGACTGTGACAACTGCTCGAGACAATTTTTTAATTTCGTTAATGGTCAGTTTTGTCATTTCACAGTCTCATTAATGGCTTTGATTTAAAATTTACATGTTATCTCAGTGGTTGCATACACATTAGCTGGTGGCCTGAGTATCACAGCAGTCGTGATCTTATGCTGCTGTTGGAGTAAATGCTCAAGATTTAAATCTTTGATCTGGCAAAAAGAGGGGGGGAAAGACCATAAAATGGTTGAGGCCATGCTAAAGCAATATGGGCCTCTTGCTGCAACAAGATACAGATATCAAGATATCAAGAAAATGACCATTTCCTTTAAATACAAACTTGGTCAAGGAGGCAATGGGGCTGTGTACAAAGGGATATTAAACGACGGCCGCTTAGTGGCAGTGAAGATTTTGAATAAACTTAAAGGCAGTGGAGAAGAATTTGTCAATGAAGTTATAAGCAGTAGCAAGACATCCCACATTAATATTGTCACTCTTCTTGGTTTTTGTTATGAACGTTCCAAAAGAGCTCTGATCTACGAGTTCATGCCTAATGGCTCATTAGACAAGTTCATATACAATGAAAAATCCTCAAATATTCGTCAACTAGGGTGGCAAAAGCTGTACCAAATAGCCCTTGGGATTGCGAGAGGACTAGAGTACTTGCATCGAGGGTGCAACACACGGATTTTGCATTTTGACATAAAGCCTCATAATATTCTCCTTGATGAAGAGTTCTGCCCAAAGATTGCGGATTTTGGGCTAGCAAAACTCTGTTTAGGAAAGGACAGTATCATATCGATGCTAGGAATGAGAGGCACACCGGGGTATATTGCACCAGAAGTATTTTCCAGAAACTTTGGCGGTGTCTCCCACAAGTCAGATGTTTATAGTTATGGAATGATGATATTGGAAATGGTTGGAGGGCGAAGGAATTCTGATCAAGGAGCTGATCGTACTAGTGAAAAATATTTTCCGCAGTGGATTTACAATCGCCTTCAATTAGATGTCGAAATTGGACAAAATGGCATTGTTAGTGAAGTAGAAAATGAATGTACAAGAAAAATGGTTATGGTTGGAATGTGGTGCATACAAACTGATCCTTCAAATAGGCCTTCAATGGGGAAAGTTCTGGAAATGTTAGAAGGGAGTCTTGAGGCCTTGCAAATACCATCCAAGCCTTTCTTGGTTTCTTCCCCTAAATCTCTTACAGATTCTTCAACAACATGATGTAAGATAAGATAACATTGTGTTTTTGGTTATGTATCTCATTTGTATATTTTGTTAAATGTATACGAGTTATAAGCCCGGCTCTCTCTAGCGAACTGGAGAGAGAGAACCGGCTATAACGACGATTTTTTTCGTATAAAAAACCGTCTTTCTATGCTATAGCGACGAAAAAACCCGTCGCTATAGCCGGTTCGTTCTTAATTAGTTCTCTGGAAAAACGGACTACAAGTTATAATATCATCAACTTTTATAAGTCTTATGTGCACAAACAGTATAAAAGAAAGGGAGAAAATAGAAACTAGAACCTGCATACTTGAATTCATTTACACATTTTATTCATGGACCATACCATTTGTGCACAATTATGTTTGAAGAGTAGTGCTTCAATCTATTCACTACATATTGAACACTATA
Source organism: Panax japonicus (assembly GCA_020205505.1). NCBI lineage: Eukaryota > Viridiplantae > Streptophyta > Magnoliopsida > Apiales > Araliaceae > Panax > Panax japonicus. The sequence continues at coordinate 3,682,009 of CM035106.1, read as the reverse complement.
TTAAAACCCATTTATCCACAACATACATGATGCGTTGGCTTGGACACTCGAGATATATGTTGCATGTCATGTGTTTGATTATTTGAATCAACACCCATCCAAACATTTCGACATGTTTTATCGCAATATAAATCTTTTTCCAAAATGTAGAGAGATATCGTCAAAGAAAAATATTCACAACTGTATATTTACCTAATATGGGCACACTGCCAACATTAATCTACATTTCTTCTAAACAACAGATGAATCGACAAGCTTTTCAGCATGGATGTTCATACCCAGCCCCAAGCTAAAAACAACAAAACACTAGAAAATCATCACCAGCCCCCATTAAGCTATGGCAACCTTGCTGATATCCGACTTGTTCTTTTAAAGTTGCTTCATAATTACCTCTCATCTTTATAGGACTCTGTAAGCTGATGTCTTGGATTGGATAGATTAGAGCCCATATTTAAATTATATTCTGTTCAATTAGCTGAAGATCAATGAAAATTTTGTGGGTCTTCAAAAAGCTACTGTTACAGGTAAAGACAGTCGAGTTATAGGATATGATGTGAATGATCTCTAGAACTCTTGGCCATCCAAATCAGGCTTTGATGGGTATTCAAGACCCTGAAGAGCAGGCATCCTTCTTATATCTTCTTCAGAGTAAGCTGGGATGAACCAGTATCGCTTGTCCATTCCAAACACCTGATGCACAATCACAAAAACTCCTTATAAGTGGCCAACATGAGTCCACAAATTTAAGCACGATGAACGAACATGCCCCAAGTCCCAACTAACTGGATACATACTGCTATAAAACTAGGAATAGCAGAAAGAGTATTCTGATACTACATCTCAACTCAAAGAACCAACATCTATTTAATAAATTGCAACATATGACAATATATTCACATGCATTAGGTGTAGTAAATTTTCATTACCGTAAGCTATATATATAGTTTGATAAATTTCAGATAGTTGGCCAAATAAAAGTTTGCATGTTAATAGCATCTAATCAAAAGTTTGATAGGAAAAAGTATAACAACAATAGCTATATGATGAATCCACCTGTTCAAAGTTCCTCTTTCGACCAAGGTCATAACGCCATTTTGGAGTGGTCTTCTTTTCATAAGCCTGTACACAAGACCAAGTCGGTCAACAACTAAATCATCATCTACTTCATCGAGAAAAGAATACGAGGGAAATTTAGTCTATAGACCGCGGGTTTATCAAGAGGCAGCCAACAGAAATAAAACCAGCTTAACTACAAGAGGTGCAATTTATGAACTGGAGTGGTTATCCACTCTTCAAAATAACACAACTTATACTTTAAATTTCAAGTGAGTGCACAACAATTTATGCAGCTCCCATGACCATAAGGAAGGTACCTAATCCCACGATGGAAACAGAATCAGGTAAGGCCCTTTACACATGATGGTATTTAATCTCATTTATACATTTGTAGAGGAACAGAACCCTCTCCCGCAAGAGTAAAAGCAGACGAGATAATATATGTGAAACTCTACGAACCATTATATTACTAAATTTAACAATTTATAGAAAGTAAAAGAAGGAAAATACCTCAATAGTTGTGGTATTACCAGCCACTAAAGATATGTGCATAATTAGGAACCCGAAAACACTCAATGCGAAAGCTAGGTTTAAAACTGGAAACAGCATGAACAAAAGCAAGTTAAAAAGGGAGATAAAAAGAAGCGGGCTGACAAAAGCTAGCTAGATAATGCAGTAGAAATGATATGTCATTCAATTCAAACCGTTGATCTTACCGAATGCAAGAAAAGTGGTTGCAAGATTGCCTGGCGATCCAGTTATCTCTCCGTCACTAAAGAAAATTATAAAATGTGGTAGCAATGACAAGGTCACAAGAGTGGTCTCAAGAAACGTGTAGAACTGCATTAAATAACAAAAGAATGTGATTAGCTTTATATTTGATATTTTTTTCCCAATAGAATGTTTGAGAAAGTTGAAGGTTAAAATGAAAAACAGAACTGCGATGTTATTAATATAAGCTCATAATCATGCAGCAGACAAATAGTTGTACATCAGATAGATCCATGGGCAATTGATGACAAATAAATGAATAAAAAGGGTAACAACACGTAATGAACAAGCAGAATTTCATTTTGGGAAAATTTTTGCAAATCACTGGCTAAGGAATACAAAATCAACTCTTTACAATGGCATCGTACAGAAAACACTCCGCCTCTCCGGTACTCAAATCAATCTGTCTCACACTCTGGAAAGATTCCCAAGGAGACTTCTCAGAGGAACTGCAGCTTATAAAAGAGCCCCTTCACAGCACTTTAGAAATCAAGTCCAATGTATTCAAGACACTTCGGAGCATACATCTAATATACAATAATATTAAAAATAAATTCCCTTATTTGCTTTGCTGGCGGGTTCACAGATGTTGAAGACATAATTACTATAATATCCACATTAGTTCTCTTATCTATCTCTCTGTTGGATACATAATATTAATACTTATAAAGAACAGCCACATAAGTTCTCTCTCTTTCCCTTTTACATATATTCTCCACAAGTTTCTTTCCTCAATTTTGAAATGGATCCATATAAAAATGAGAAATTCACTATTATTATTTTGAAAGTCCAATAGTTTTTTTGTTTCTGCAGCCGTTTAGGGAGGAGCTTTGCGATGTTCTAGCCAAATTTACTGGATTTGATTTGGTTGGCAGAATATGATGAACAACCGTTTAGGGAGGAGCTTTGCAATGTTCTAGCCAAATTTACTGGATTTGATTTGGTTGGCAGAATATGATGAACAAACCGCCCTACTCAATCATAAAAGAAAACATTGAATAATGGATCAAAATCACCTATGTTTGCTGTAGGAAGCAAATCCCCCTAATCTGAGATTAAGAATTACTACCACAGATTGAGAAATCTCATATTAGGTAATGAAGCAATCTCACAGCATGCATAAAAAGCCTACTGGCTTACTGTCGACAGAGGAAAGACGTCAGAGTCAGATCCCCATCACGTCAAGCATACCATGTTAGCATTATACTGAGCAGAGACCGGCATATCTTAATTTACTATCTTTTGTACAAGTACAACTCGCGTGAAATTAAAAAATATCCCAGCCTCATACAGTCAACGAGGTACAGGTGATTATTTCTTTGATTTCTAGCAAACAAAGTTATAATCTGAAATAGTCAACCACAACAGTATCAATCAAATCATTGATTTTTTTACTCTTCCCTATTCTAATCCTCACTCCCATTGAAATCCAAATTTATGCCCCAGAGTAAGGAGCAGTTAAAGCCTAAAGGGGTGAAGAAATAGGAGAGAGAGATTAGCAGTATTACACCCACCTACAGAATGATATTGCTACAGGTACCTACTTGTAGTATGCGTTGCAGAAGTATAAGTATGTATCAAAACTAGAAAACTTGCTTAAAAATATAAGAGTTTGGGAGCAGAAGTTCAGAAAATATAAAGTAACAAAATAAATAGGAACTGGACAAGGAATTTAACGACATATGAATATGCAAGTTTCAAGAATGGCTAGTGCAAAAGAATTCCAGTCCTCAAATAAACAACTCATATGAGAACACTATTTTAATTTTTAAAGTAAGGGTAGGAAGGTAGTGTACCAGGAAAAGAAGGAAATACTTGTAGTTCAATGCCCCAACACAATTGACGACCCAAACACAGTGATGATCCATTTTCAGAACACACCTCCCACCTGTAAAAAAATTAAGTAAATGCAAATCAATTTTGTCCGACTAATTAAGGATAAACCGTCAAAGGAACCACACAACCCGAACTCACAAACAGAGCAATGATGGCAGCGAGGAGGTTTAAGCTGGTTGCACTTCCGACAATACCGAATCCCTGCGTTTGTTGTGTCAGCTGTCAACTGACCAAATTCAGACGCAGCCAAAGGATCGCTATCCCCGCTCTCCTCATCCACAGCAGGCTTCCAATTTGGTGGCACACTTCCCGGATCCGTAAAAACAACAGAAAAGTAACTCCATAATAGCATCAACAACTGCAAAACCGTTGCGGTTATTAAATCTAGCTTCAAGTTGTTTATAAAATTTTAACTTGCTCATATCTTTAGCTTAAAACTTAAACTTAAATGCAAAATTATTGTTTCTTACCTAGACTGGCTTTTAATTGTTTAAAGGTGAAACTATAAATACAAAATAAAAACTGGTCCTTTATGAGCATTCCAAAATTTAAAAATTTAAAGAACAAAATTAGGTCAGATTTAGTATAATTAGAGGGATGCCTGTAATATTAAACAAAATTCAAAACCCAAAAAATTAACTAAAATCCAGCTAGCCAACTATTTAGCAAAACCAAAAATGAAACAAAGCATCCTTATTTCACTTATTCCTAAAGTAGTTGAGCTAAAATCCAAGTCTAGGCCTTCAATTCTTAAAAAGAAAGTGTCAAAAAAAAATCATAATTTACCTAACAGTGGGTAATAATCAATCAGAATCTAACTAAAATATATTAAACACGCAGAAAATTGTGAAAAATCAAACCCAAAAATGAGAAACCCATAATCACAAAAAGAAAAAAAAATTAGAACTTTGAAATGCTTACCAGAGCATGGAACAATATAAGAACAGCAGCTGCAATAAGCGAATCGAGTCCACCATCGCTTAAAGCAGGGAAATAATTAGACAAAACGACAGCATAATAGGAGACACCCACAACTCCAAGAACCAACAAGATCATGATCGAGCCCAGACCCCTCAAAGCTGTACAGAATTTGAACACATTCCAAGCCATTACAGCTCCAGATCTATACATAATCTACCCCAAATTTAATAAGTAATAACCCACGAATAAAAATTGATCTATATGAATATTTTTCTTTTTTTTGTGGGCTATAAAATTTTCTGATTGATGAATCTAATTGGGGTTTTCTGTGGGTTTATGGATTCCAGCTGAGAATTTAGGAATCCGTGTTTAGAGGGACATAGATTGAAAGACGAGGACTTTTTAGAGAGAAAGGAGAAATATTGATATTGTTTAGTATTAATTGGAAAACACTTTAATGGTGTTGCAAAGTTTGTAACTAGTAGCAATATTATTGTAGGAAGTTTCTTGCTCTTTTAGGTCATGACTAATTAAAAAATCTAGAAGATTGGATCTTTTACTATTCGGGTATTGCTTCTCTTTCAAAATTTAAAAAATAATTTAATTTTTTAAATTAAATAATAATATATTAAATTTAAATTAATATTAATTTATTTAATTTAGATTGATACAATAATTATAATTATATAATATAACAAAAACCGTTAACTATAACATTTATTTCATTTTATTTTTTATGAGTCATATTAATTTTTAAATTTAATGTATCGTTATTTGATCTTAAAAAGTCAAATGATATCTTTAATAGTAAAACGAAAAGAGTAATTATGATGTATAGTGATAATTTATATTTTTATTTTTTGTATAATGCTTATTGGCTATCAATTTGTTTTGATGAAAGTTTTTCAAAACAAAATAATTAGTTTTATTTTTTTGCACGTATTTAAGAATTTTTTCTAGGAGATAAAAGGATAAATTTGGAGAAAAATTAAGAAAACGAGTTCTATTGCGATAAATTTAGACTGAAACTTATCAATATATGAGACTGATATAAATTATAGGAGAGTCTTACTTATTACGTATCTTTCTAAAAAAAATATTACGTATCACATTAGTTATTCACGTAACTGATAATAAAAAAATAGACATAAACATTCGTAATATATATCATTTTTTTAAAAAAAAACCTACCAAATATTTTATTTTATTCATGTAACACTTTGGATTATTAATTTTTTTTGTTCTTTTTAAATAAGTTTAGTTGTTGCATTTGCTAAGCAATCCAAGAAAGTAGGGGTTTTTTTAATAAAAAAATGAAAAATAAGAGAAAAATGTAGCAGTTGAAGAACATGGATTAAGTTTGTGATATATGTATTTTTATTTTTATTTTTATTTTTATTTTTTGACCGATGACTAATTTATTTATTGGCCCATTCACAAGAACAAGTCATCCGAGTTGAAGTTAATCAAAATTTAAATTCTGACCAAATAACCAAAGTCCAAAGTGTTACCGATATATCTTCTTATTCACGCCCTGACAATGACATTATAATCCGTCATCATATATTGTTATAAGATTTTATAATTTTTTAAATTATATTTATTATAATAAATTGTCTTTATATTATATTGATTCATAAACATGATATATTAGATTTAAAATACAACATTTATTATAATAAATATAATAAAAAATTATAATTTTTTTATAATAATGTATGATATGATAATTTTACCCTAATCGAATCTCACTATTTATATTAAAACAACTTGCAATTCACTCTAAAGTTAAAATGAAACATCTTTTAAGTAACATGAAAAAGCAAATCACTACGCTTCAAATATGTATTTACGAAATTTTACTCCGTGTAGTTATCGGTAAAGCGAAAAGGGCTAACTATGATAATCAAACCAACTACTACCAGTTTTATCTTTGTAGTTTCTTGAAGCAAGTCAAAGATTCTAAATATTTTAGCTTCTCATCAGAAAAGCTCTTAAACACCGGATTCAAATATAAATACGGGCTCGAGGAAATGTATGATGAAGCAATTCAATGCTGCAAACAAAAGGATCTTCTCTCATTCATGTTTGGCACAACTTCTTAGAACATCTGCAACCAAGTGCTATTTTTTCCTCCTCTTTGTTTCCCTGTTATGTTGTGTATTGAAAGTTATTGTTACACAAGTAATTTGTTGGTCTGTTCATTGATTTCAAAATCCATAAACTTATCTTAGTTGAAGATTGTCCATGTAAAGGAATGTGAAATTGAAAATAGCTCAGCTGTGGTTCTGCCATGGAATTAGGAAGCATGATGGAATAATGGATGAATGTGCCGGGGCCATGGCCCTTCTTCGTGGCATGGTTTTTGTGAAGTATGTGGCTTTTAAAGAAGTCATTATAGAAGGAGATTGTGAGATAGTTATCCATCTAATTATCAATTCATGCTTGAATTTTTAGTTTTTTGTTTCTTGATTGCTTGCTTCTTACAAGTTATTTTATAGTTTACATGCTTCTCTCATTTTCGACATAAGATAATATTCTGGTTTTTGGAGTGGTTAACATCAAATTAACTTTGGTCAATTGATCCATACCGGGAGATAATCTCTCAGTCTGTCAGCACTGTATTGATCAATTGACCAACTTACTAATTTCATGATAACCGAATACTTCATTCTTGAGTTTTCAGTTCCTAAATTCTAATGTACTTAACCCAAGAAGTTTCAATTTGTATTATCCCTTTAGTAATTTTTTAATCTGTAATTATTATTATTATTTTATTTATTTTTTATAATTTGGGGATGGGGTTTGAACTCATTGGTAAAACTTAATATATCTCCGGTTCATTCTTGATTTTTTTTTAAAATAATAATAATAATAATAATAATAATAATAATAATAATAATAATAATTGCAAACCCATTGACAATTCAAAGTCAATGCTGGATTCTTACTGTCTCCATTTTCAAACATTTCTGCTCAAAATTTTTCAGCATCTTAAAAATACAATAAATCTTATAAATGTTCTACAAAAGCAACTAATTTTGTTTTCTCAATCAATGCATAAATGGCAGAAATCATTCTCTCAGCTGTAGTTGGTGCACTGTTCGATAGATTGTCATCAGTCCAACTGTTGAACATTGCTCGCAAGGCGGGAATTGGTGACAAAATCAAGATCTGGAGCAAAAATTTGTCCAGAATTAGGGCAGTGCTTAGTGATGCCGAGGAGAAACAATTCACTAACCAATATGTGAAGATCTGGCTGGATGATCTCCAAGATTTGGCTTATGATTTGGATGACATTGTGGATGAATTGGAATTCGAAATTCTTAGGCGCAATTTGACATCCAAATTTCAAGCTAGCACTAGTAAGTCGATCAAATTCTTCTCTAATTTTCGTGTTAGTAATTTCAGTACGCGTGCTATTATGTTCAATTGTAGGATTGGCTCTAAGATTGACCAGATCTCTGCTAGACTAGAAAAGATTTCTATTGATAAATTTGCGCTTGATTTGGAAGAGGAGAATAAAATAGGAGGAATCAAGCATAATATTACTCTGACTAGGAAAAGATTCTCAACTTCCTTGGTAGAATCATCTAGTGTTTATGGCAGAAAAGAAGATCTAGATGAAATAATTAAACTGTTGTTGGAGGATGAGGTAAATGCTGGTCAAATAGGTGTGATTCCTATACTGGGTATGGGCGGAGTTGGCAAAACAACTCTAGCTCAGCTGGTCTTCAATGATGAAAAGGTATTGAATTTTTTCGATCTGAAACTGTGGGCTTGTGTTTCGGATGTTTTTGATGTTTTGGGGGTAACAAAGACAATCCTTATGTCCCTCACTTCCATTTCTTGCGAAGAGGAGGATTTAAACACTCATCAAGTGCAGCTTAAGGAGTTGCTGTCTGGAAAAAGGTTCCTCCTTGTTTTGGATGATGTATGGGATCATGACTATGAAGAGTGGGACGTTCTACGCCGTCCTTTCTTAGCTGGAGCTCCAGGAAGTAGAATTATTGTTACAACCCGTAGTGCAAATGTGGCGAAAACTATGACTCGTGTTCAAGCTCACCATCTAAAGCAGTTGGGAGAAGATCATTGCCTCACTTTACTTGCTCGGCACGCACTTGAAAAAGAGAATTTTGATGAGCATCTTGATCTGAAGGAGACTGGAGAAAAAATAGTGAAGAAATGTCAAGGGTTGCCTTTGGCGGTAAAAGCACTTGGAGGCCTCTTGCGCACTAAAGCACACCGAGATCAATGGGAAGATGTATTAAATAGCGAGATGTGGGATTTATCAGGTAGTGTTCTTCCAGCTCTTCAGTTGAGCTATCACCACCTACCTCCTCATCTGAAACGCTGTTTTGCATACTGTGCAGTATTTTCAAAAGGTTATGAATTTAGTGGCAATGAACTTATTTATCTTTGGATGGCAGTGGGTCTTTTACCACCATCAAATAGTAGGATACAAGCTGAAGAATTTGGTTGCGAGTATGTTGATGATCTGTTGTCAAGGTCATTTTTTCATAGACCAAGTGGTACGGGGATTGGCTGGTTTGGGATGCATGATCTCATTAATGATCTTGCTCAACTTGTTGCAGGAAAATTATGTTTCAGGTTGGATCAAAAGTTGCAAGTTTCTGAAGGCATTCGCCACTTATCATACAGTATTAACAGGTTTGAGAAATACCAAAGGTTTATGGATCTCAAGAAAGTTGAAAATTTCCGAACCTTTTTTCCCTTGAAAGATCGAAGGCTGGGCTCTTGCTACTTATCCAATAAGGTTTTGGCTGACTTTTTACCGAGGCTGAAATGCTTAAGAGTGCTGTCTTTAAGAGGTTATGATATCATTAAGCTGCCAAACTCGATTGGTGAGTTGAAACTTTTGCGCTACCTTGATTTGTCTCAAACTTTAATCAAACGATTACCTGAACAAGTTTGTACTCTCTACAATTTGCAAAATTTATCAGTGAGTGGTTGTATGAATCTTTATATGTTGCCCACTGATTTTGGTGACATAATTAACCTTCGCAATCTTGACAATTCGGATACCAAACAATTACAAGCAATGCCACGGGGGATCAATAAACTTACAAATCTGCAGTCAATGCCAAATTTTGTGGTGAATAGAAACAGTGGGGCAAAGTTAAGGGAATTAAAGGACCTAGTGCATCTCACTGGGCAACTTGCCCTTTTAGGTCTACAAGATGTGATGGATAGTCGAGATGCAGAAGAGGCAAATTTAAGACTTAAGCAGAGTGTTTACAATTTAGAGTTGCAATGGTGTTATCCCTGGGGAGGAACCTCAAACAACAATGAAGCTCATGAAGCAGATGTGCTCCGCAGACTACAACCCCATAGAAACCTGAGGAGCCTCAAAATTGTCAGGTATGGAGGGTTAAAGTTTGCAAACTGGATAGGCGATCCGTCATTCTCTGAAGTTGCTAGCATAAGCCTTATTAATTGTACAAGTTGCACATCGTTGCCGCCACTTGGGCAACTTCCCAAGCTCAAGCACTTGAAGATTCGAGGCATGTATCAAGTAAGAAGTGTGGGTATAGAGTTCTACAACGATGACCATTCTTCTGAACCTCCTTTTAAATCACTTGAGACCCTAACTTTTGTGGACATGCCAGAATGGAAGACATGGTCTCATGTTAGCGGTAGTGAGGAAGTTGGGGCACAATTCCCTTGCCTTCGTGAGCTTACTATAATGAAATGTCCCAAATTAATCAGAATTCCTCTATTAAATCTTCCGTCTCTTTGCCGTTTATGGTTAGAAGAATGTCATGCAGTGGTGCTAAAAAGTTTGATTGGTCTGACCTCAATGACTGACTTAAGAATTTTTGGGGTGACAAAGCTAACATATCTACCTGAAGAATTTTTGCAGCTTTGTGTGGCACTTGTAACTCTGTGGTTAGGTGGATGCCCCCAATTTGTGAGTTTGTGGGAAAATGGGGTTGCACTACAAAGCCTTGTCAGCTTAAAGGAGGTGAGGATTTGGAAATGTCCCCAACTCGTATCCTTGGGAGAAGAAGAGCAAGGGTTCCTTGGTAATCTCGAATTTTTGTTACTAGAAGACTGTGACAATCTGCTGAAGCTTCCAAGTGGAATGTCGAGCCTCACGTCCCTTCGATCATTAACCATCCGAAGATGTCCAAAACTCGAGTCCCTTCTACATACAGGTTGCCTGGTGTCTCTGAAGTATTTGTCAATTGTAAGTTGTGAAAAACTGGTATATTTTCCTGTTGAGACAAATATCTTTCCCATGCTTAGAGGTCTGACAATAAAAGACTGCAAGGCTATGGAATACTTGCCTAACTACGAGTCTGACATCTCTCTTCTACAAGAATTGGAGGTAGTAAATTGCTCATCTCTTAGATTGTGGCCAGTGGGAAAGTCATCCCCAGCCCTTAAGAAGCTTAAAATTAATTGTTGTGGGAATTTTGTGCCCAGTATTTCATCCGTTGTTGGGTCATTCACAAGTCTTATTGAACTGCAAATAAGTAACTGTGATGGTTTGAAGTCTTTCCCAGAAATAGGCTGGGCCTCTACATCCAACTTGAAAACTCTTCATATCCAGGATTGTAAGAACCTCATGCATTTCTGTTTAGATAAACTTCAGAGTCTTGTGTCTCTTGATTATCTGGGTATAATCAACTGTCCGAATTTGATATCCTTTCCAGAAGGGAATTTGCCTCATAACCTTAATAAACTTGGTATCAAGGGTTGCGGAGAACTTCTCAAGCCACTTTCAGTATGGGGCCTCCATAGACTCACTTCTCTCGAATTTTTATTCATAGATGTTGGATATTCAGAACTGATTTCCTTATCTGATAAGAATGATAATGATAATCAGCCTCTGCTTCCTCAGACTCTAAAGCTCTTCCACATTCGTGGATTTCGGAATCTGGAATCCATCTCCAAGGACCTCCAGAGCCTCACCTCTCTTGTAATGCTAATTATAGAGGACTGCCCTAAGCTTTGGTCCTTGGCTGATGAAAACATGCTTTCCAATCTTTCATCTCTGGAAATCGCCAATTGTCCACTTCTGAAGCAGCGGTGCTTACCTAAGGATAAAGGAGAATACTGGCCCATGATTGCCAGCATCCCCCAAGTGAAAATAGATGGTCATTCCATTTATGAACTAAGCATCGGTTAAAAATTACTAGTCAGGTAACCCATTTTCATATACTCAATCTGTATTCAACTTTCCTGCACCTTTATTTTCTAATGGATTAGGTAATTTCATTCTTGGAGTATAAAAAAACAAAGTCATCAAGTTTATTTTCAAATTTAACTTTTCGTAGCAGTACAAAAGGCACATTATACGCATGCATATATTAGAGTTGGAGCGTGGTATGCATATATATCGACATGCATACATACATAACATTTGCCAGTACCCGTTCTTTAATATTTATTCACAACAGATCACTGTTACAAGCACAACTGAAACATAGTTGGAGAGTACAGCTCTTATTGAAACAACATTTTATAGTGTGCTCTTGCAATAATAATATTAGTCAACATATATGCTATGAAGCAGAAATGGTGTATGCAGTGAAGAAATTAGCGAAGCTAGATGTGGAATTGACCATTGAAGAGAGGAATTATCTCTCTATGGGGTACAAAAACCTGGCAAGTTCTGGTTTCTTTGTTCTTACTTTTTCTTTTGTCTATCTTTCAAGAAGATTAAATTAGGTGTTTTCCATTTTTATTTCTGCAGTTTCCTGAAGCAGGTGGTCAAAGATTCTAAGTATTTCGGCTTCTCATCAGAAAAGCTCTTAGACACTAGATTCAAATATAAATATGGGCTAGAGGAAATGTATGATGAAGCAGTTCAATGATGCAAACAAAAGGGTCTTCTCTAATTCATGTTTGCCTCAAGTTCTTAGAACATCTGCATAATGCTTTAAACCAAGTATTGTTTTTTCTGCTTGTAACACCTGTCAGAATTAAGTTACCACCATTAGTGTTCGGGTCGGGATCATCTGATCAGGTTGCCGGCCGGAGGTTGGGATACAAAGGCTGGTGTATTATCCCACAATGGAGAGAGAGGGAGTTCCGGAGGTGTGTTATGCATCCAGACAGTTGTACGAGTTCTTGAATATCCTTTGCTAGTTTAGTTTGTAACTAATTCCAAAGATTCACTGGTCATGTGTATTTTTGTTTCTCAATAAATTGATTTCAAATTATATGACTTATTTTAGTTGAAAAGATTGTCAATGTGGAGGAATGTTAGATATACTTCCAAGAAATGGGTGCCAAAATACATTAAAATAGTAAATTTTAATTGCTATAGAAAACTTTAGTGCAGAAATTTGCTCATTAAGTACTTGTTTTTTATCAAGAAATACATTATATATAAGTGTATATATGTATATATAGACATTTTGATTTTATAAAAAATTCTCAAAAGGCAAACTAAAGAACCTCATAAACTTGCAAAAATGGCTGCAAAACTAAATCTGAGATTTTTGTCAAGTTTTACTTGATAAATATTTAAATTATAAAAGACTTAATATTCACAATTGTATTGGCATAAATTAAATGAATTAATCTTAATTTTGAATTTTAAAATATTTGAAATTAATTTTCAAAAGTTAATATTGATCTTATAATTTTTACTTGCAAAAGCAACAAATTTTTGTCATATACTCTTTTCATTATGTATTATAAGATTATTATTGACACTCTAAAAGTTAATTTAAAATTGGCATGATTCATTTAAATTTTGAAAACAACACATTTTTATAACTAATAATATTTTTTATGTTATTTATGATATTCATTATTATATTGAAATAAATTAATCTCAATTTTAAATTTTAAAATGTTTAAAATTAACTTTCAAATCTTATAATTTGAAATCAATGGAAACTCCAAATAGTCCTCTTGGTTAAGACAGTAAAATAAGTAAATAGTTCAATTTTTTTTAACACGAAAAATAAATAATTTATAATAAATTACCAATAATCCCAAATTATAATTTTTTATTAATATTTAAATCAAATTGGTTTAAAAAAACCGTTCCAACTCCGTTCTGGACTCGGTTACTAACCCCCCCCCCCCCCCCCCCCCGGTTGATTTATACTCTTCGTACAACTTTTTTCCCCAATCTCACAGGCAGCCCGCAGCCCACAATCTGCAAATTAAAACCTCCTCCTCCTCTTCCTCCTCTTCTTCCTCTCTCTCTCTCTGTCTCGTCTCTCTCTGTCTCTGTCCGGTCTTACGCCGTCTTTGGGTTCCTTACATCCGGCGGTTAATTCATCTCCATCTAGGAATTCAACAAACACGTTCATACATACTATGTAAATATCTGTCTCTTTATCATCTTTATTCGCCTGAAATTAAATTAATTGGTCGGATCTATTGTATTAGCATAAACAAGGTTTCCAATTCATGTTGCTTCTGTAGATGTCTGATGTGACTTCTCAATTTAATTATCTGGTTCTGTTTCTCTACCAGTTCTGTGATTTGGATAATCTTTTCTCAGTTTTGAACATTTTTTAATTGTTTTAGGGAGATAAAGATATTCTCTTTTTTTTGGGGTTGTGTTAGACCAGTCCATAACTTTGCAGTTTGCTTCTGATACTGAAAACCCCATGACATAAATGCAATAAAATAATGGAAAAAATTTCCCCTTATTTTACTAGTCAAAATTAAAAAAAAATTTGTTTTCCAAGATTCTAGGGCACTTTGAAAGATATAATCTTTTACTTTTAAATATTTGTTACTGATTATTTTGGAGTAGATGGTATATATGTTCTTTTTTCCGATTGAAGCTTTTAAAGTGATGAATCTACTGGTGCTGTTTACTATTTTTCTATCATTTTGTGATTGCGGCTTTGGTGACAGTTATGCAAAAAAAAAAGCCTCAGATCTTTGTATATCGCATTTTTCACCCAGCCAAAAAAATGTGGTTACTACCAAACCAGTTCATAACATTATTCCTTAGCATCCCATACTGCTTTGATTGTCAATCTACCCACTTAAGATATGCATTCTTCCATCTTAGCTTGTTGAAGGAATTAGAATTTGTGAAATTAATTGTGAATCACGAGGGCTAATTAGCAAGAACTGCAGGGGGTTTTCTAAACATGTTTTGAGTTCATTTATTGGTAAAAAATTGTAACTTTTAATGGCTTCGTGCTGTATATTTTTCTTCTAATAATGTAATTGTCACCAACCAAGCTTTAGAATTTCTCACTTTGGGATTAATTTAACATGGTCTACCATAATATGTGGCCAATCAAAATAACACTCTATTTGGGTACATGGATTCTGAACACTGGAATTGGTGTTGGAGAATAATTAACTTAAAATATCAACTAGCACTCCCCCAATTCCAATTCCAATTCCAATTCCAGGGCATGGTTCAATGCAAATAAATAAAGACTACATCTGTAGGAAATTCAAATTTTCTACACACCCTGATAAGTAGCATGTGTTCATTTTGTTTCTTACATTTCTTTTTCGTTATTGATTATGGCGTGCCTATCTCATATTTACACCTACTTATTTTTAGTCTAACACATACTTGCACAATCCATATAACTGGCTTTCTCCTCCTATTTTTGTTATTCTTCAACGTTCTGAACCGTAAACTCATTGATCTGGTTTATATTTCTAAATCCCTTTTTTTCAGTGTTAGGATTTCCTTTCATGGGTATAGTTGAATAAAAAAAACCCACTTTTCTTTAAATTAAAAAAAAACAATATTTGGATTTGCACTTGGCTTGTCACACCCCAGTTCAATTAACAAGGCCATCTTGTGCTCAAATATCTGACTACATGAAGGGTTGTTTATATGTTGTTTGGATAGAATAGTTGTTTATATTTATAATTATATACGAGTTGGACTAATTTTCATAGTTCTCTACACCAGCCACTGCAATGGGAAAGAAAAAAACAGATGAAAGTGGAGCAAATGCAAAGGCTAAAGATGCCCCAAAAGATGTGAAGAAGCTCTCAGTCTCTGCAATGCTTGCCAACATGGACCAGAAACCTGATAAAGCCAAGAAAGGATCTTCTTCGTCAAGCTCTACTTCAAGTAAACCCAAGTCAAAGTCAAGAGCAGCTCCAAAACTGTCATCTTATACTGATGACATAGATCTCCCTCCCTCTGATGATGAGGATAATGATTATGCCTCTGAAGAAGGGCTGCAAGAAAATGATGTTCATAAACTGCCAACTCGACACCAGAGGACTGATGCAAAGCCTCTTGACATCTCCATAACTGACAAAGAGTTGAAGAAACGAGAAAAGAAGGACATGCATGCTGCTCAAGCTGCTGAGCAGGCCAAACAGGTTGCTCTTAAGGATGATCGTGATGCTTTCACTGTTGTTATTGGTAGTCGAGCAGCTGTTCTTGAGGGTCAAGATGAAGCGGATGCTAATGTCAAAGATATAACAATAGATAATTTTTCTGTTTCAGCTCGAGGGAAAGAACTCCTAAAGAATACATCAGTAAAGATATCACATGGGAAAAGGTACGGATTGGTTGGACCTAATGGTATGGGCAAGTCTACCCTATTAAAACTACTTGCATGGAGGAAGATTCCTGTACCAAGAAATATAGATGTACTTTTGGTTGAACAAGAGGTAGTTGGTGATGATAGAAGTGCTCTTGAAGCTGTCGTTTCAGCTAATGAAGAGCTCATCAAGCTCCGTGAAGAGGTTGCTGCTCTTCAAAATTCATCTTCTGCTGTTGAGGCTGATGAAGATGATGACACCAACGGCTATAATGCTGGGGTGAAGCTTGCTGAGTTGTATGAAAAGTTGCAACTGATGGGTTCAGATGCTGCTGAAGCTCAGGCATCAAAGATTCTTGCTGGGTTGGGTTTCACCAAAGATATGCAGGGTCGTCCTACTCGATCATTTAGTGGTGGCTGGAGGATGAGAATCTCATTGGCTAGGGCACTTTTTGTGCAGCCAACTCTGTTGTTGTTGGATGAACCTACCAACCATCTTGACCTTAGAGCTGTTCTCTGGTTGGAGGAGTATTTGTGTCGATGGAAGAAAACCCTTGTTGTGGTCTCACATGATCGAGATTTCCTAAATTCAGTTTGTAATGAAATCATTCATCTCCATGATCTTAAACTCCACTTATACCGGGGTAACTTTGACGAATTTGAGAGCGGATATGAGCAGCGTCGCAAAAAAATGAACAAGAAGTTTGAGGTTTATGACAAGCAGGTGAAAGCTGCCAAGAGGACTGGGAGCCGGACTCAGCAGGAGAAGGTCAAGGATCGAGCTAAGTTTGTTGCTGCCAAGGAAGCTTCAAAGAACAAGGCAAAGGGCAAGGTTGATGAGGATGAGCCGCAGCCAGAGGCCCCTAAGAAGTGGAAAGATTACACTGTGGAGTTCCACTTTCCTGAGCCCACTGAGTTGACACCACCACTTATGCAGCTAATTGAAGTCAGCTTCAGTTATCCAAATCGAGAGGATTTCAGACTCTCTAATGTTGATGTTGGTATTGATATGGGTACTCGTGTTGCTATTGTTGGGCCAAATGGAGCCGGGAAATCTACTTTGCTTAATCTTGTTGCTGGTGATTTGGTTCCAAGCGAGGGTGAAGTACGAAGGAGTCAAAAGCTGAGGGTTGGGAGATATTCACAGCACTTTGTTGATCTTCTGACGATGGAGGAAACACCTGTTGAATATCTACTTCGTCTTCATCCAGATCAAGAAGGACTAAGTAAACAAGAGGCAGTTCGTGCAAAGCTTGGGAAATTTGGACTTCCAAGCCATAACCACCTCACCCCAATTGCAAAATTATCCGGAGGACAGAAATCTAGAGTCGTCTTCACTTCAATATCCATGTCAAAGCCACACATATTATTATTGGATGAGCCCACCAATCATTTGGATATGCAGAGCATCGATGCATTGGCTGATGCGCTGGATGAATTTACTGGTGGAGTTGTTCTTGTAAGCCACGATTCTAGGCTAATATCACGTGTTTGTGACGACGAAGAGAGGAGTGAGATTTGGGTGGTAGAGAATGGTACTGTTGAGAATTTCCCAGGTACCTTTGATGAATACAAGGAGGACTTGCTGAGAGAAATTCGAGCCGAGGTTGATGATTGATGTGGCATGTTAATTAGGTGCTCGTGATTTACTAGCAAGGTTCTTCCTTGTGTCTTCTTATTGAGCTCATCAAAATAGTGACTTCCTATGTACGTACGGATGTTTTTTCTTTTTTTTGTATTTTTCATAATCCGGGAGTGTAACCACCTGTTTGGTCATTTGTGGATCAAGGGTGCAGAAATTATGAGATTGTACTTGCTTACTCGAAACTGTTTTTTATATAATTGAATTTTTAATTTTTTTAATTACCCCAATAAACTAATTAAAAGAGTAAAATCGGGTCATTCGACTGTCAAATTGATTTGAGAATCTCTAGAAAAATCAAAAATATGAAGACAAGTGAATATTTTGACCCTAATAATCTCTACAAAAATATTGACCCCGGTAAGTCAATATTTTGATGTTGAGCTTTTCCCTGCTAAAAATTTTCACAATTTTCTAGGGTTTATAATTATACATTTTCCAGTGCCAATTTGCTAACTTTAAAGGGAAATTGGGCAAACATAACAACAAAAAAAAGTGAAAGATACATTACATATCATTGGGTGTAATAAGGGAACCACTATACTAAGTTTGGTAGGCATGTACTTGCTATGCACGTACATATTCTGGTTTAAATCCTCCGTTATTAGTATCGGACTTGGAATTTAATTCGAGATTTATTTCGAACTCAAGATTTAACCCGAGTTGTTACAATCATTTACTCACGTTTATAAGTTAAGGCCTTTATAGTTTATACGTCACTTTTGATAGTTTTCAAGTCATACTTTAGTTGTTGAATTCTCTTTGATAGCAACTAATACTTTGTACTTCCAATTTTTAATGTAACCTTTGAATAAAATATTCAAATGATTTCATATGATGTGAAACTTATAGATTAGTATTTACTATTTATGTGAGAACTTGAAAAATATCAACTCCTTTTTATTTAATCAAATACGAAATAGTTTATGCAGAAGATTTTCTTACATTGACTAAATGAATCAATTTGTGATTTGGATTCTCTCTAATACAAGGGAAATTGTATTAGACCTTGAAGATGATTAGACTTTAAACAGTGCTGACCATTTTTATTTGGTGTGCACTACAGTTATGAGTCAATTTTCTTTAGAACAAAAAGGATGTGAACTATATAATATACTATCCCTCCAAAATTATATGATCAATACTGATTTTTAAAAAATAATTTTATTTAGTTTATGTTAATATGACTAAAAAATCTATTAAATTTATTATTTTTAAAATTTAAATAAATTATTTCAATTTCAAATTTTAAAATACCATAAACTAAATTTTAAAAAATTAATATTCATCTTATAATTTGAAAACACATAGCTTACAAATTAACAAAGAAATCATAGATTAAGATTTAAGACTAGTAGACTTCTCACCTATAACCCAAGAAAAGTGGGGGAATAATTGATTAAAAAGTAAAAGTAAAGGTAAAGGTGGAGGTGGAGGTGGAGGTGGAGGTGGGGAATTAGGACCCACCATACCATAGTTGATGAAGAAAAAGCTGACAACACAGTCAGAGAGGTACTGTGATCAAAACAAAAATATTGGGATCAAATATCACCATGCTGTTAGTGTGTGTGTGTATATATATATATATATAACCCAAAAGAGAGGGAGAGATACTGAAAGAAATGGAAATGGAAATGGAAAAGGAGGGAGAGAAAGGAACTGTTTGTGTAACAGGTGGAACAGGGTATCTGGCTTCTTGGCTGATCATGAGGCTCCTTCAGCATCGTTATTCTGTTAACACTACTATTCGGTCTGATCCCGGTAAGTCACTAATTACATTTGAAATTTCCATAATTTTCTGATGATCTTTTTAGCAACTTTTGAATGCCAATTTCCCAGTAGTGAATTAGTCAGGGCTGTTAATTTTGTTGATTTAATCAAACATGCACCATATTAAATAATTAACTAAACCAGGAAATGTTCTCATATAGGCCTGTTCGGGAATGACTTATTTTAAATGACTTATAAGCTGTGACTTCTAAGTAAAAGCGTTCGGCACTAATTTGACTTAAAAGTCAAAAATTAAGTTAAAACAAGTTATGAAGGTGTTCGGCTCATAATGAATTATAAGTTAAAATAAATGTAAAGATTACTAAAAAGGACATTAATAAAAAGATGGGCAAAATAGACATTACATTTGGTCTAACTAACTTATTTTAAAATGGCTTATAAGTCATTTTAAAATAAGTTACAAATACTTACACTTATAAGTAGAAAAGTAAGTCATTCCCAAACAGGTGAATAGTAACAAATGACTTATAAGTTGGTTTGACCAACTTATAAGTCATTCCTGAACACATTAAAAGAACTTTAGGAATTACAAAAGTGGTTGATACAAATATCCACATATATCATCTTCTGAATTGTGAAACTCTATCATGATAATTTAGTTATATGGTGAGACAGGTTCCGGCATTATACGATACAGATTTAGTTATGTTTGAGTATAGATTTATAGTATACTCAGAAAGGTGATGATTATTGGATTAGGTGAAAATTTTCTTATGTTGGAATTTTGGGTTTTTCTTGTTTTATTTGTGGGTTTGAGATCATTTGATTAATTTTCCCAAATCAAATCCATTAGGCACGATGTTTGTTCATCAGCTTTCGTGTTCACTAATAAAAAGTTTAAAATTTCTATGATTTTTTATCAAAATGTGAAATCAATTTCTATTTAGTGCTATTTTTGTAACTTAGAAAACTCGAGGGGAATGAAAACAAAATAAAGGTAAAAAGAAGGAAAAATCATTCATAGCAAACATAATTCTAATAACATGTACTTCTAAAAATTTGAATGTCATGTACAATCTTCAAATGTAGCCTAAAGGACTCTTGATACTATAATACTTTTTAAATTCATTTCCTTTTCCTCTCAATCCCTGTTTTCCGAGTTCCATGTGTAATCTACAAGTTTTTGATGCCTTTATCAGACCACAAGAAAGACATCAGCTACCTCACAATTCTACCAGGATCATCAGATAGGCTCCGAATATTCAACGCTGATCTTGATAAACCAGAGAGTTTTAATTCACCAATTGAAGGATGCATAGGGGTGTTTCACACTGCTCATCCTACTGATTTAGAGGATAGTGAAGATGAAGAAACACAAACAAAAAGATCAATCAATGGGGCCATAAGCATTTTACAGGCTTGCCTTAATTCAAAGACAGTGAAAAAAGTTGTGTACACTTCAAGTGCATCTACTGTCATGTTCAGTGGCAAAGATTTGAAAGTAGTGGATGAGACATCATGGACTGATGTTGATATTGTTAGATCTTCAAAATCTTTTGTCGCTTTATACTGCATTTCAAAGACATTGACTGAAAGAGCAGTTCTAGAATTTGCAGAAATACATGGATTGGACCTTGTCACCATAATTCCTAGTTTTATTCATGGTCCTTTCATTACTCCTAATTTCCCTAGCTCGATTCGCATTAATGGCTATGCTTTTTGGTATGTATTTTGTTCTCATAACAAAATAATGTTAATTAATTGCTCTGAATTTAGTACAAAATCTTAGGTCCACTTTGGAACATTGGAATGGACCTTGAACTAAAATGCTCAATCTCATTTCTAGCATGCCCAAAATGGATGGAACTGTCATTTCTAAGTTCATCCGATTTCTTCGATGCTGTCAGAAAAATCATTTTTCCAACACCATAAGAAATGGCCCTTGCTTTATATTTGATGCATTTTGTGATGGTTGGTTACTTTGAATAGTAAAGATGTGTGTTAATTGTGGTTATTATTATCATTATCTTGAATGAAAATGTTGCACTCTTTTGTTTATTGAAGTAAACTGTTTTTTATGGTATAATTCTGGAAAATTTGTCAATATCTTTGGCAACCAACAACTTTCCTTACTTTTGATTATAATTCTCCTATTATCGCGTGTCAAATTAATTATCAAATGATCACCCGATTCTGGCCAGTATTTCAAATAAAGCCAAACATGAATCAAGTTTGACCATTCCCCTAATCCTCTTTCATCCTTGAAGTTCTTCATTCTGTTAGTCGTAGCAGAAGCAACTATAGAGAAGAATGAGAGTGGTTTCTCATTGTATCTGTAGGATCAATTTGCATAGTTCATACATGGCTTTGCCTCACATGCCGCAGTCCAGTCAAAGGCTGCCTTTTCCTGACCCCAAGGATACTTCATGAGCGAGCGACCTCTAGTTGAGCTAACTCTCAGGATTATCATATATTCTGCATTTTCCGAGAAATTAAGGACTTTATATGTGATCTTGACAATGTTTTTCATTGGAGCAGGCGAAGAGAACCTATTAACGTTTTTTGCTAATACCAACTTTGTGCATGTTTATGATGTGGCCAGTGCACATATTTTCCTTCTTGAAAATCCTAATGTAAAAGGGAGATACAATTGTACTGCGGTTGATAAAAATAATGATGAGCTATATAAATTTGTTTCAGCTAGATATCCTGAGTATCAAATACCATCAGCTGTGTAAGTTCTGTTTTATATTTAATTATATATATATATATATACATATATTAGTTTCAAGAAGATTTAACCAAGTGACTACCATTTTTATATTGTGCAGTTTCCTGAAGAAGGTCAAAGAGCTTGAATATGTCAGCTTGTCATAAGAAAAGCTCATAGTCACTGGATTCAGATATAAATATGGCCTTGAGGAAATGTATGATGAAGCACTTGAATGCTGCAAACAAAAGGGTCTTCTCTAATTCATCTTTGGCCTATGTTATATGGATTCTTCACTTTGCCCTGAAGTACCTGTGTCCGACACTCGACACACGGAGGTATGGTTATTGGACACTTCATTTTAGTGTAATAAATTGGCAAAGTTGAGGAATACCATGTCCGACCAAACACTCCATCCGAGTCCATGTAACTAAGTGTTTGGCAAAAGTTCTTAGAACATATGCACACCTTCATGCTTTAAACTATACGTTTTTTCCACATTGTTTCTATGTAATATTCTTATTTTAAAACCCCCTAGCTAATTGTATGATCCTAAGAATTACACTGTGTTGCACATTTGGACTGTTGTAAGAGTTCCTGGTATCCTTTGTTTCTCTGTTAACTGATTTCAATTCTATGAACTTATTAAGTTGAAGATTGATGGGGAGGAATGTGAAATGTACTTCCCAGATATAGTCTAATGCAGCAAATTTAAGACAAAATAGTAATATTTTAAAATGCTGTATATAATTTAAGAGTAGAAAATTGTTCAATAATTAATTGCTTTAACCAAAAAATATATTATATCAAATCTATGTATATAGATAAAAAAAAATTAAGTTTTCTGATCGATTTGTATTTTCTAACTAAAATAACAGTTAGAATATGAACATAAATATAGTGTTTTTAAAGTACAAGAATAATAAATTGGAAAGGTAGAAAATAAGAAATAAACGAAGAAAATATATGAAAACTAAATTATAAATCACTAAAGGCAGTAATTTCTGATAAAGAAATTAAGTCATATTAAAATACTTAGAATAAGTATTAAACTTGCAAGAATTCGTCTGTCATTGAATTTTTTGAAATTTGGCCCTAAAAGTTTATAATTATTTCATTTCGACTTCCCAAAATTTAAAAGAGTTTCACTTGCACACACCTATAGTAAATATTTTTGGAAAATTTTCAGTACTAGATGCATCTTGCATATATTTACAAGGTCATGTGATGATGAGCTTTTTGATTAGTGTCTCCATACTTGTCATAAATTCATATTTTCACAAAAATATCTAGAATTATTGAAAAAGAAAATATTCAAATGATTTAATATGATGTGAAACTTATAAATTGGTATACCAAATGAGCACTTGTGTATTAGTTACCTGAACATGGTAGCTGAAACCATCTTCTGTTCTTTTTTGGGTAGTGATATTTCAAAATGATGTTCTAAGCACAATATATGCAGTGAGCTTGTGTTGTGTTTATTAATAATAACATCACTTGCCATTTTTTTAAATTGTTATATAATTTAATCAAACAGATACTGATGAACCCATGACTTATACTCATCAAGGTACTATCATTATGTTCACTAGCCATGGCCATTTTGTTGACTACTAGTTAACTTGATTACTAATGTAATCTGCATAAAATATTACAATATCTGGAACATACTATATGAAAATTTGGCCTTAACTGTACTTGGATTGCTTCACCATTCATGATACAAAGGCAATTTTACTTTAGAACCAAAAATAAATAAATGTGAACTATAATAAATATGCATTAACAAAGGAATCATAAATTAAGACTAGTTGACTTCTCAGAAATTTGTGGGAGGAAAATATAATTAAACAATAAATGTGGGTGGGAACAGAACCCACCATAGTTGACCTAGAAAAGTTGAATATGCAGAGGCAAAAAGGTACTGGAACATAACAAAAATATTGGGATCAAATATCACCCTACTGTTAGTGTGTGTATTATATATATACAACCCAAGAGAGAGGGAGAGAATGCTGAAAGAAATGGAAATGGAAAAGGAAGGAGAGAATGGCATTGTTTGTGTAACAGGTGGAACAGGGTATTTGGCTTCTTGGTTGATCATGAGGCTCCTTCAGCATGGTTATTTTGTTAACACTACTATTCGATCTGATTCTGGTAAGTCACTAATTACATCTGGAATTTCAATAATTTTCTGGTGATCTTTATTGTAACTTTTGAATGCAAATTTCCCAGTAGTGAAAATTAGTTAGGGCTGTAAATTTGTTGATTTAATAAAACAGTTACCAAGTTAAATAATTAATTAATGTAGGAAATGTTCTCATACTATTCACAAAAAAACTTTAGGCATTAGAAAGTGATCAATACAAATTTCTACTTATGTCATCTTTTGAATACTCTATCATGAAAAACTAGTTACATGGTGAAACAGGATCTGCATTATACAATACAGATGTAGTAATGTGTGTGTATGGATTTATAATCTGATCAGAAAGGTGATGGTTATCGGATTTGGTGAATTTTTTCTTAGGTTGGACTTTCGGGTTTTCTTGTTTTATTTGTGTGTTTGAGGTCATTTGATGAATCCCCCAAATGATATCCATTAGGCACAATGTTCTCATTTCTATTCAGTGCTATTTTTGTAACTTGGAAAACGCAAGGGAAATGAAAACAAAATAAAAGGTAAAACAAGAAAGAAAAATCCCTCTTAACAAACATAATTCTAATTACATATACTTCTAAAAATTCGAATGTCAAATAAAATCTTCAAATATAGCCTAAAGGACTCTTGATAATTTAATACTAACTTTTTAAATTTATTTCTTTTTCATTTTCCTTTCAATCCTTGTTTTCCGAGTTCCAAATGTAATCTACAAGTTTTTGGTGCCTTTTTCAGACTGTAAGAAAGACATCAGCTACCTTACAAATTACCAGGATCATCAGAGAGGCTACAAATATTCTATGCAGATCTTGAGAAACCAGGGAGTTTTAAGGCACCAATTGAAGGATGCATAGGGGTGTTTCACACTGCTCACATCCTATTGATTTAGAGGAGAAAGAAGATGAAGAAAAGCTGACAAAAAGATCAATCAATGGGACCATAGGTATTTTACAGGCTTGACTCAACTCAAAGACTGAAAAAAGTGGTGCACTTCAAGTGCATCTACTGTCATGTTCAGTGGAAAAGATTTGAGATTAGGGGATGAGACATCATGGACTGATGTAGATTTTGTTAGATCTATGAAATCTTCCGCAGCTTCATACTAAATTTCAAAGACATTGACTGAAACATCAGCTCTAGAGTTTGCAGAAACACATGGATTGGATTTTGTCACAATAATTCCTAGTTTTATTCATGGTCCTTTCATTACTCCTAATTGCCCTGGCTCGGTTCGCACCTCGATGGCTATGGTTTTTGGTATGTACTTTGTTCTCATAACAAATTTATGATTTTATGTTTATTCATTGCTCTGGATTTAGTAGATCTTAGGCCCTTTTTGGATCGTGGGAATGGACCTTGGAATTAAATGTATAATCTAACTTTTGGTATGCACAAAACAGATGGAACTTTCATTCCTAAGTAAATCCTGTTTCTTCAATGATGTGAGAAAAATTATCTTCCAAAACCTTAAGAAATGGCCCTTGCTTTATATATGTGATGGATACGTATGGTGACGATTGGCTACATTTGTAGTGAAGACCTGTTTATTGTGCTTTTATCTATTATTTTTATCTTGAATGAAAATGTTATATTCAAGTAATTGTTTATTATGATCTAGTTATGGGATTTTTTTGTTTTTATTTTTTTATCCTTGGCAGCTTACAGAACTTCTAGAGTTTGAATATTACATACTTCTCCTTCTATTATTGCATACCAACATCATTATTAGATGATCACCCAATTCTGGTCATTCTCGAGTTCATTTTATTCTGTGGTTCCCATTTTCATATGTTTCAGTGCTTTCAAACAAAATGGGATGTCAATAAGAGAACTCAATATTCAGTAGTAGTAGTAGTAGTAGTAGTAGTAGTAGTAGTTGAAGAAAGCAACTATAGAGAGGAATGCGAGTGATTTCTCATTGTATCATATAGGATGACTTTGCATAAAATCTATTCTATCTGCATTATTTTTGGTTCATACATGGCTTTGTCCTCACACACTACAGTCCAGTTAAAGGCTGCCTTTACACGACTATACTTGTAAGCATATACTAGTTGAGCTCACTCTTGGGGATTATCGTATATGTGCATTTTCTGAGAAATTGTGAACTTCATACGTCAGGTTGATAGTCATGATTCCAAGTGTATCTTTATCGTTGTAATGTTCTTAATTGGGACAGGTTCCGAGAAGCAAATAAAGTTTTATGCTAATACCAACTTTGTGCACGTGGAAGATGTGGTCAGCGCACATATTTTCCTTCTTGAAAATCCAAAGGTAAAATGGAGGTACACTTATTATGCGGTTGATAAAAATAATGATTAGGTATACCAATTTGTTTCAGCTAGATATCCTGAATATCAAATAACATCAGCTGCGTAAGTTCTTCTTCTTCTTCTTCTTTTAATGTATACTGTATATCCAACTGTTTTCCAAGTTTTAACTAGGTTACTACCATGTTTATTTCAGCAGTTTCCTGAAGCAGGTCAAATAGTTAAAATATGCTAGCTTGTCATCACAGAAGCTCTTAGACATTGGATTCAGATATAAATATGGGCTCAAGGAAATGTATGATGAAGCTGTTCAATGCTGCAAACAAAAGAGTCTTCTCTAATTCATGTTTGCCTCAAGTTCTTAGAACATCTGCATGATGCTTTAAAGTTTAAACCAAGTATTGTTTTTTCCACATTGTTTCTCTGTTATGTTCTAAAACCCCATAATTGCATGATCCCAGCCTAGAAGGCTTAAAAATACTGCTCTTTTAAAATAGAAATCTGGCCTGCAAAAAAGTCTGATCTGGCCTGAGGTCTGACATGATTCTTTATGCAGATATTTGTAATTTTTGAACTTTAAAGTTATAATTATTCATCAATGAAGTGTAAATGTTTACTTATTCATTGTTATAATTTATAAATTATAATACATTAGTTTTAATTAATACATTATAAAGTTTAATAATTTATTCTTGATTTCTTGTAAATATATTTAATTAATATATATGTTCAATGAATAGAGCTAGTTAGTATATTTAATATTAATAATAAGTTAGTTTGTTGTAAATGTTAAATTATTAATATTTAACATTAAAATTTTATTAATATTTCTTGCCACTTTTAATGTTAAATATTAACATTAATTAATACATTAATAAACTAACTTTTAATATTAAATATTAATAATAAGTTAGTTTCTTGTAAATACTCAAGTTTTTTATTAATTTGGATATGCTAAATTCTTAGGGATTTATGATTTTGATTATTTTTCCGGTATTCTGTTGTAGTAATTTAAAGAATAATTTCATTAAGCAATTAGAAAATAAATTGGAAATAATAATTGAGATATAACTATGTAAGTTTTTAATGATCATAAAGGAAAATATATACGTGTATTTAAACTTTACAAAATATATGTCCAATTGATACCAGTATGAAAAAAAAATTAAAATAGAAACTAACTTTATATTCAAAATATAAAAGTATAATCTGTAATAAGTTAATTTTATTTTACATCTATAGTCATATGTATCGCATTAGATTGCATGCAAATTATATTTTCTATGAAGACATATTGTGCATAATAGACATACATTTAGGAAATCAATTTGTTCTATATTCCAATTACATTTAAATTATATTTTTCTTTAATTTAAGAGAAATATATTTATTTGTGTTCTAATCATCCAACTTATATTGTGCAGTAAAATTTTAAAACAAAATAAATCTAAAAAAACTTGCATCATTTTTTACAAAATTTTATTAATTTATATTTTTAATATTTAATATTTGATATTAAAAAAATTGAAGGACCGGACTAGCCTGGTCTAGGCCTGACAAGCTTAAGTCAACAGTTTGGCCTGACTTGATCAAAGTCCAAAGCCAGATAAACCCAAATCAGATGAGACTGACTTGTTGTGCATGTCTAGCTATGACTAATACTTTGGTTGAAATAATTACTTTAAAATAGAAAAAAAGAAGAATTAATGTGGCAGGACAGAAACATCATCCACCAACAAAAAGTTGACAGGCATTTGTCTACAAGCCACTAGTTCCAAGATAAATGTACATAGTCTCTACCTGTTAAGCTCGGTTTCTTCGGCTAAGCTACGTTTGCGGTGGTAGCTTTTGTAGTATTTAGACCTCCAAACACATCACACCAATTTCGATGCGTTACGTTTGAGAGTTAAATAAGTTGCGTTTAAAATAAGTTGTTATTAGACGAACAAAATTTTCAAGTGTTTGAACGTCTAAACACTTTAAAGACGTTCAAACGCACCAAATGTTGCAAACGCTGAGTAAATAAACAGACACTTAGTGAATTGGTGACACGAGTCTTGACATGTTTGGACGTTTGGCTGTCGAACAATCAACCCTTGTAACACTCCATCTCCATATAACGTGGAGTATAAATTAGTGTTATTAGGTAAGGAATTGACCAGGATGAACCAGATTTTAACAAGTATTTCATCCAATGGATTAGAAAAATGATAATATTATTTAAGAATTAAATAAAACACTTTTATTATTATTATTTTAGCAGAAAATAACCTGTCCATCCCCTAATATTATATTATAGGTAGGTTCCCTGAGAAATGGAGAATATAGATAGTGACACAACTAAGGGACAAAGAGGTAGTGCATGTGAACAAAAGAACTAGTAGTATACTGGCATCAAATATTTTCCTGCTGCTACTATACATACAACCCAAGAGAAAGAGATATTCAAACAAATGGAAATGGAAATGGAAAAAGAGAGAGAGAAGGGTATAGTTTGTGTAACAGGAGTAACAGGGTATGTGGCTTCATGGCTGATCATGAGGCTCCTTCAGCATGGCTATTCTGTTAACACTACTATTCGATTCGACCCCGGTAAGTCAACTTTTAGATCTCAAGTTTCCATAAGTTGTTCGGCGACTTTTGTTTTTGTTTTTTGTCTTTTTATAAGAAAAAAACTTTGAATTTACTCCTTATTTTAAATGACTTGTAAGTTAGAATATCAGTTGACTTATAAGTTAGTTTAAGTTCTGACTTATAAGTAAACGTGTTCGGCATCAATTTGACTTAAATTAAGTTAAAACAAGTTGTGAATGTGTTCGGCTTAAAATGACTTAAAAAGTTAAAATAATGTAAAGATTATTAAAAATGACATTATTAAAAAGAGGGGCAAAATAGACATTACATTTGGTCAAGCTAACTTATTTTAAAATGACTTATAAGTCATTTTAAAATAAGTCGCAAATAGTTACTTATTTCTTTTAACTTAAAAAGCAATTTATAAATTAAAAAATAAGTAACTCCTAAACACTCAAACAATGACAAATGACTTATAAGTTATTTGACCAACTTATAAATGTTGCCTTAAGGATTCTAGATGCTCTAGTACTAACTTTGTTTTTTTGTTTTCTGAATTTCAAATGTAGCCTAAAAGTTTTAATTTTCTCTGTTTTCAGACCGCAAGAAAGACATCAGCTACCTCACAAATCTAGCAGGAGCATCAGAGAGGCTCCGGATATTCAAATGCTGATCTTGACAAACCAGAGAGTTTTGACGCACCAATTGAAGGGTGCATGGGGGTGTTTCATGTTGCTCATCCTATTGATTTTGAGGAAAAAGAAGATGAAGAAACCAAGACAAGAAGAGCAATTAATGGGACCATAGGCATTTTACAGGCTTGCCTTAATTCAAAGACTGTAAAAAAAGTGGTGTACACTTCAAGTGTATCTACTGTCATGTTTAGTGGCAAAGATTTGAGACTAGTGGATGAGACAGCATGGACTGATGTAGATTTTGTTAGATCTCTTAAAACATTTGGAGGTTCATACTACATTACTAAGACATTGACTGAAAAAGCCGTGCTAGAGTTTGCAGAAAGGCATGGATTGGATCTTGTCACCTTAATTCCTGCTATTATTCATGGTCCTTTCATTTCTCCTCATTGTGCTAGCTCAGTTCACATCTCAATGAGCATGTTTTTAGGTATAATTCTGGGAATTTTTCGATCTTTCCTTGGCAGCCAAAAAAGTTTCCAGATGTAATTTTAATATTCTGTAGTAACTAACAGTAGAAACCACTATAAATAGGAATGAGGATTCATTTCTCACTGAATTGTACAGTACCAACTTGCATAACCTATTCATCATGTTTGCTGTATTTACCGAGTCATTAAGACCTTCATACACTTTGATGCTACGTTTAGATTGAAGGAATGAAACGGAGAGTGGAATGATTCGTTCCATTCTATTTGGAATGGGTTATTCCATACTCTCCCTCCTCCAAACGTAGCATGATAGTCATGATTCCAAGTCATAACTCGATGATTTCAATGTTTTTAATCGGATCAGGTGAGGATAATCCATTTGAGTTTTCTGTTAATAACGGCTTCGTGCACGTGGATGATGTTGCCGGTGCACACATCTTCCTTCTTGAATATCCGAATGCAAAAGGGAGGTACATTTGTTCTGCAGTTGAGAAAACAATGGACGAGCTATTTAAGGTTCTTTCTGCAAGATATCCTGAATATCAAATACCAGTAAAAGGGTAACTTCTTGTTTCCCCTTTTGTATCTAATATATATTTCAAGAAGATTTAACTAAGTGACTACCATTTCTATTTCTGCAGTTCCCTGAAACAGGTTAAAGATTCTAAATATTTTGGCTTGTCGTCAGAAAAGCTCTTAGACACCGGATTCAGATATAAATACGACGCGATTCAATTCTGTAAACAAAAGGGTCTTCTCTAATTCATGTTAGGCTCAAGTCCTTTGAACATATTCATACTATTAAATCCCATAATCGCGTGTCTTAAAGATTATTTTGTATCCATACAGATATATTATGGGGAGCACTATTTTCACGCGAATATTTGATATTTTCACATAATTTCTTTCACATGAAGATGCGACCCACTTTCTTCGAGGAGATTGTGAAATTATCAAATCTGTTTCCTTGTATTATTGGTCGAATATCCTATGCTACCTTTGGTGAGCAAATAGTGACTAAATAAAAATTCAAATGAGACATTGATTTTATTTTTAAATTTATATAAAAAATGTAGGATAACTTTTTCGTTAGTCCCCAAATTATAGTTGTTTTTCGTGTTTAGTCCGATAACTATTTTTTTCCACATATTTCGTCCTCAAGCTGCATTTTTCTTTCATTTTAGTCCCCAAAATATAGTACATTTTCACATTTAGTCACCAAATTGTGGTTATTGTTCATGTTTGGTCCTCAAACTATAGCTGTTTTTTCATATGGAGTACCCTTCAGTTGCTCTATTTTTGGAAGATTGGACAAATATTATAGAAATAATAAAATCTAAGGACGAAATAAATGGAAAAATAGTTTGGGGATTAAGCTTGAAAAAAACTATAATTTGAGGACTAGCAAAGAGGTTATCCCAAAAATGTATTTCAATCATTGGCCAGCGAGAGTATTATTAAGGTCAAAAGTATCACTATTCAAAATAAATTTGTACACTGATAAGTCATTCGTCACTGTTGAGGTATTTGGTAATAATTTATTTTTTAATTTATAAATCAAAATAAATAAACAACAATTTGGTACTTGTTAACGCCAAGATCTTATGTCACGTTTCAATCACGTAAGACGTCCTGATCCTGCACGGTAAATACGATCAACACCAAAAGCTTGACGGCTTCGATCGTCGGGGGATAACTCAAGCGTGAGAGTCAGTACAGGCGATCACAAGGGTTAACTATGGAGGATAAAATATCTAGTGTATTGAGAGAGATAAAATTATCAGTTACCTGCTCTTAGAAGACTTCCTTGCTATGATATACTCTCTAGCCCAGTTTACCGTGCCACCCACTACCGTCAGACACAGCCCCCACTCCTCAGTGATCTCTGCCGACTGAATGCAAGTTGTCACCTTTTTCTGCACTGTTTATCCCGCCGACCGACTATAATCTCATCCACATTAATGATCTGCAGACTTTCGGTCAACAGCTCTTCTTTTTGATCATTGCAGGTCAAAATAATAGATATTTAAATGTATGATGGGTCGACCCACTGATCGGGCCCGATACAATAAGGACTTAACAAGAATTATAAAAAGACTAGGCCCAATAACTTTAGGACCCAATAATGATGGCCCTGTGGACTAACCCGAATATATAGGCCCAACCTAGTTGGCCTAATAAGTGAAATATCATGACCCAACAGTACTTATTTTAAAAATGACTCGTAAATCATTCTTAATAAGTTAGTTTGATCAAATGTAATGTCTTTTTTGTCCATATTGTATTTTGCTATTGAATCAATATATCTTTTTATTAATGTTTTTTTTAGTAATTTTTATATTTTATTACAACTTATAAGTTATTATCAGCCGAACACCTTAATAACTTATTTTAATTTTATTTTTGACTTATAAGTCAAATTAGAGTCGAACCCTTTTATTTATAAGTCAGAACTTAAAATAACTTATAAATCAATTTAAATTTAAACTTTTAAGTTAAAATAAGTCGTTGCCTAACAGGCCTAAGTACAAACTTTCCAATCTTCTTTCCAAAAGAACCTCGAAGACAGGGTCTAAGTACCAAGTGTTATGGAAGCAGGGCGAAAACCGTAAAAGCACTAAAAACCGAAATTTGCGAGTAATAAACTTTCTCGTTAGAAAGAGCGCGCTCATAACGTCCCCACAAACAACGAACTTCAAGGTCTCTCCTTCGTTCCCTAATCCTTCTTTGATCACTTTCTCTCTCTCTCTCTCTCTTTCCAAAATTGATTTTTCAGAGCCCTACCTCTACCGGTAAATGATCAGAAGCTCGGTGAGAAATTAAGCCGGCCGATCATGTCATTTTCCGATTCCGAATCTTCTTCTAAAAGCGGTGGCGGAGAGTATAAGAACTTCCGCCAAATCAGCCGTGGAAGTATGCTTTTGATTTTGTTTCTCTCTCTCTCTCTCTCTTCATATTTGAGTTCAATTTCATATTTATGATAGCACGCATTTTTGGGGAAATAGAGATTAATGATCTGAGCTGATGAATTTGTAATTATTTTTAAAAAAAATCTAATTGTTGTGCTGTTTTAATTTTTGGAGTGAAAGGAACTTACTTAGTTATATAATTAATCAAATTTGTAGTAATGTAGAGAAAGAGTTTGTTATGATCCTAATTGCAAAGTATGGGACTTGTGTCCCACATCCATGGTATGGGACTTTGATGTGGGATATTTATAAATTTTGGACTCTCCAATTTTAATAGCTAGCTTTTAAGGTGTGGCTCTCCTATTGTTTGTAACAATTGGTATCAAAGCCGTCCACTACCTCCTGGTTGCAATCATGCGGCGAGGGTGGTGACATCGGTATTGCAGTGTTCGTCCGGGGCTAGAATCGTCTAGCGCAAAGCCAACCCGCGTGGGTGCCGGGACTGCGGAGCGTGGTGGAATGTTATGATCCTAATTGTAAGGTATGGGACTTGTGTCCCACATCCATGGTATGGGAGTCCCACATCCATGGTATGGGACTTTGATGTTGGATATTTATAAACTTTGGGCTCTTCAACTTTAATAGCTAGCTTTTAAGGCGTGGCTCTCCTATTGTTTGCAATAGAGTTTTATTATGTATCAGCCGAATTACAATTGCAACATATGTGCATATAATACATGAAATATATAAGAATTAAGAATGGCCCCAATCTAACTTATTCTATTATCTTGTAGACTTTCACATTAGTCGCAAGTCAATTTCATCATAAATTTGTTGACATATAAATCATTTCCGGGGAGAAAAGAATGGAACATTTAATGAAATTTTCTTATTGTTTATCTTTTAGGTGTATAGAGAGAATTTCTAATGTTCCAAAACAAGAGTCCATTATTTCACTCAACATCTATAAATGCACTAAATTTAATCAATACATGTTAATTAAAAATTATTGTAAATTGAGCTAGGAGGATAAGTTGGAAAGCTACAACTTTTGTTGAATTGCTTGACTTCTCAAAAGTGAACTCTCATTTTTGGGTGGGAGGGAAGGAGTTGAATAATATGTGAACCAAGAGATCCTCAGGAAATAGTAGAGGGAAACTTAAAATGAGGAAAGCCAGTTGATGATGATGTTTTTATATTGACACTAAGGTCCAAGGCAGAGTGACCTAGGAGAAATACTACAAGTGGATACTTTGAATTGAACGGAAATAAAGGGGTTGAATAAAATGAATTAAATTTCACTGTTTGAAAGTATTTCTCCATTAAATTTGGAAGGAAGACTGAATCCCCCTAAAGGGTACATCTTTTATGACAGATGGTCAGATGATGAGTACTAGAGCCTTGGACTGGGAGAATCTTTAAGATATTAAGATAAAAATATTTGTGTTCAATACTTGTTTTGGGTGCCCCGAGGGCATACAAAGATTTGTTTATACATTTTGGTTCACTTTCTGGCTTTGGAGATTTTTTGTTTTTCAACCTTTTGTATATGTCGCATGTACTATTCGTGGATAGATCGATGTTCATGGTTGGCATGTTAACCATTCGATAAATACAAAACGGGTAGTGTAGCATATAGAACTGTAAGTGGTAATATGGTATATCAGATACATTAGCGAGGTGAAGCTTAGTTACATCACGGGTATGTACTATAGACATGCAATATAGCATACTAGTAAATTTATTAATTTTTGTTCTATATTGGTTTGGGGTGGGGTACCAATACTTATTGCTAATGTTTAGAACTGTGAACCAATTATCCTGGAACTTTCTTGAGCCATAATTCACTTAATACTTGTTTGTTTTATATATTTAGGGTTGCTGTATGAAATGCTAGGATCATCTAAAACAGGGGATTCAAAATCTTGGAAGGTATGTGCTATTAAATTACTCTATAAATTCTTTTTTAGCTTATCTTATTTTAGCAAATTTTTCTTTACTTTATATTTAAAAAAAAGTTACTTCTTGCACAAGGGCAGGGATTATACTCTGCTGCACTCACATTTACGTATTAAAAAATGCATACTCCAGGATCTTTGAAGTCTTTTCTGGGAATAGGGCAAATGATCTATTTTATTTATTATGTTGTGGGATATTCTAGTGTTTCCTAAGGCTCACTATTTGATTAGCTTACTTCAATACTGGATTATGAAATTTTTAAGGTTGATTTCACCCTTTTGCAGCTATCTATATTTCACGAGAGATTTCATTCAGTTCACAGTCCAACTCTACTTGGATAAAGAAGAGAATACATATCAGCTTAAAATATAAGTCTTATCTGTTCATCTCGGAAACATCATATCAGATACTTTTAGAGATCTATTTGACAGTTTCCATACATACTTTCTTATGAGAATAAGTTTCATTATTCTGAACACTTGGTGCTGTCCAAATGATTTGGTAACTCTCTATACCTTCCCATGACATAACACACAAGAACGAGGTTAGACAAGAAAAACAACAATAGATCTATAGTTCTCCCTAGATTTAGGGTTAGGTGATTGTAGACTCTTGCCCAACCTAAATATACCCTAAGAAAAAACTCTCCACAGATGATAAATGTGTTACATAATGCATGTTCTCTTTTGAAACTCCATAATGGTGAATATCAGTGTGATAACTAATGTGAGTCAAACGGGTATTGTTTGTAAAAGCTTAAATATCCGTTGGAGGTATATTGCTAAACTGATGTTGGGGTGTTGGGGAGGCATTTGCATAATCGAATATAAGGCTGCCCCCTCAAAAGA
The DNA here is from genome assembly GCA_020205505.1 of Panax japonicus. Lineage (NCBI taxonomy): Eukaryota > Viridiplantae > Streptophyta > Magnoliopsida > Apiales > Araliaceae > Panax > Panax japonicus. The sequence continues at coordinate 3,646,021 of CM035106.1, read as the reverse complement.
GTAACTTCAGTTCTCTGAGCATGTTTGTTGTAGCCTCCAACATGCACCCAGATGGCTTTCTTGATTGGTTGGTGCCATCGATCATTAACATCACTATCTATAAAGTGAAACATGATGAGCTAATGATCAAGCAACCATGTATTTACTCTTGATCATCATTGTGCAGGTACTAATCATGGATAGAATTACTGTGAAAGTCGTGTCTTGCTCTTGCAAAATGGCAGATATAACAGATGAAGGAATTTCATGTAAGCATTTACAGATTTCACTTATTATTTGGACTTATGTTTACATATCTATATAAATATGTGTTCGTATTGTTTTGGTTGTTTCTCTCATTTGCTTTAGAATTTTCATTTAAACTTGTTTTGTTATGTTTTCCTTATTGTGATATATTTCAATATCGACTGCAATCAGAGAATAAGACTTTTTCTGCATTTTTGGTCTCCCAATTTTCAAAGTCACAAAATCTAGTTTAAATGCAAAAGATAATATCCAGATTTTGTCAATTGATGCTCCAGTTTTTGAGGGTGGTTCCACTTGTCCTGATGCAGTTTTAAGCTTTTGTTATCATATGTTAGTTCCTAGCTTGCCTTATACTTCTTTGTTTGATAGCCAGTCAAGCTACTGATATGAAACTTTTGCTAGTTAGTCTCTGAATGTGTCTTTGATAATAATAACTTGCTAATTTCTCTTCTTCATGCAGTGGTTGAAGACCTTTTTAGGAGAAGGCAACCTTTGCCCTCTATGGATGCGATATATTTCATCCAACCTTCAAAAGAGAAGTATAAATTGCCTTCTGACTAATTCACTTTGTTCCCAATTCTCTCTCGTTAGTTGTTCTCAGGCGGAAAGTACAAAAAATGCAATTTGTGATGCTTGCTTTTACATTTGTTGAACATATTTTACGATTTCTCCTCTCTTAATTGTTTAGTTCTGAGCTCGTTAACTGGACATTTTGTTACCTTGGAATAAATATTCAGATTTGACTAACCTTGCAATAAGTGATTGGGAGAACCTGAAGAGTGTACAGGGAAAAAAAAGTAAGAATACGACGAAAAGATAAAAGGAGAAGGCAATAAATTTATTCAGATATTATAGATAAGGATGTATCAAGTTGAGTTGAAATGTGGATATGCATTACTGCTTCTTTATATGCATCTCAGTAACTGGACCTCTAGTATATTAATGCTGATTGGGAACTATTATGGTATGGGGTGGCACATTTAAGTTTCATCACACCAGTGGTGTATTCTTTAAGAGTGTTCTTGTTATCCGTGGTTATTTGAAATTTGAATCAACCCAGTCTTGCATATGACACCTTTGGTCCTTTTCCTTAAATTTCCATTTGTAGATCAATTCCCTGCATCTTACCTTCCACTATTTTTCTATTAAGCAGACTACTGGGATACATGTGCCAATTTTTGTTGGACTAGGAATTAGGAATTCATTCTCAGCACCTCTAATATGACTAACTAAGATGAAGGATAATTTCCAACCTCTGTAAAGAGAGTGTTTCTGTATATATCCACCTACCCACATCTGAACATGTGGGTAGAATTGAACTATTTACGAGGCCTCAACCCTGTACCAACAAGTCGTGACTTTTGGGTCTTCCTGTAGTGGGCCAAAATGACTCAAGTTGATAATCTTGAGACCAGGATAAAAACTAAAGGATTGAGCCTTGATTCGGTATTGCGGTGGGTCTAGGTCATTGAAATGGTATCAAGTGGCCCCCTTGTGGCGCGGTGGGTCTGGAGCCCACAAATTCCCTGGGGATTGCGTTTATTTGACTGTAGACTATGATTTAAATTGGCCTTGACAAGGATGTCAAGGATTTAAGTGCGGAGAGTTTAATACCTCATCCCATATCAGAGCATGTGGGTAGAACTGAAATTTTTATAAGGTCTCAACACTGCTACCAAGGTTCAAACAAGTCATGACCTTTCGGATTGGCCTGACTTTATCCAAGATGACTCAAGTTGATGCTCTTGGGAGCATACTTAGACTTAATCCGAGCTTGTGGCGGGTCCAAGTCATTACATTTTAAGCTTTCCACACATGTGATATCAACTTATTTAGGATTAGACTTTTCTTGTGATTCCTTTGATATCTGAAGATTGTAACAGTTTTCAGTTTTCTTGTTTCTTTATCCTTCGCCTGTCAAAAGGATATTGGAACTGATGTTATATTTTCTAATAACTATGCAGTGTGGTAATGTTTTTGTCCGACATGTCAGGAAGAGAGCCTTTATACAGGAAGTATGTGAAACATTCTAGTTTCCTCGAATATAATATTATTGTTTTGTTTCCTCATATTTCTTGTTAGAGTGAATCTGTTGCTTTGGTTATTTTCTTTTGTTGCAGAGCATTTGTATATTTTAGTTCGCCAATCCCAAAGGAATTGATTACCCGCATAAAGAATGATACGAGTGTTTTGCCACGCATTGGTGCCTTGAGAGAGGTTAGGATTATCATATCTAAAACTATTATTTGGTAATTCCTATCTTTTGAGTTTTACGTAAATGGCGTTCTAATTTTGTTTTCTTCTTGTAACTTGTTAAATGCAGATGAATTTGGAGTACTTTTCCATAGACAGTCAGGTAGATGTTAATTTGATATGTTTATTCTCTCTCTCTCTCTCTCTCCTCTGACTGGTTTTTTGTTGAGCTCCCTGTTTTTACCATTTTGTCAGGTTAAATCTGAGCCATAATAGTTAGTAAAATATTATTGACCTAGTAGGACATGAAATAGATTAACAGTTCATTAAGGCAAATATCTCATATTTTCAATGAATTTTTTATTGTTTAAGCTTAGGATATTGTTGTTGTTGGTTGACTAAGTGATCTCTTATCTAGGAGAAGAACTTGAAATTGGGGTGCACTATTCAGAGAATATTAAAAAAAATGTTTTGAGAATCTAACTGCCAATCTACCACCTGTTTGCCTTAAATGGAACCAGGTTATAATCATATAATGTTTGTGAACTGAAGCTCTGATGGTTTACTTGTCCCCTGTGTTTGGTGCCATAGCAGTAGGATCAAAGATACCAGAATTACTAAAAGTTATATCTCTTTTAATAATAAAAAAATAATGTAACTTACCCTCTGTTTGTGAGTTTTATTTTGAGAAGAGAAGGAAAGTTGGAACATTCCTTTTAACTTTTTGGAAGAAAGGCTCCAACTTTCCCTTAACTTCCCTGCCCCTTATATAAAATTCACGAACAGCCTGTTAGTGATTCTTTCCAGACGGTTTGGAATCTATCCTTCCCCGATTGTAAGCAATGCAACAGATTTGAGGGCCGTTGACTTCTTTGGACTGATTATATCTTATCGACCAACAGTTTTGATTGAAATATAATCTGCAACTAGAAGATGTAGAATCAGTTCACACCTCTAAATAAGGATGTCAACAAATACATGACAAATAATCGATTGCAAGGTGAATTAATGACAAAGAACACAAGTTTCTAGGTGAAAACAAAATCCACTACTATTTTCTTTTGTTCATTCTTTAATATTTACGTACAATTAGAGAAATATAATGAATATAGACATAGTTAATCTTCTAGAAAATGATATAATGCCTGATAGTAAAAATGAAAACATTCTAAAGCACTCTGAAGTAATTCATGCCTTACTAGAATTTCAATCTTCCCTAAAATCTCCTCAAAAGTTAAGCTTTCACACTCCTTTGATGTGAAAAGAAATTGTCTTTGGATTTGAAGTTTCAGAGTGACATTATTTTTTCCCCTTCTTTCACCAATCTTAAGATTACAAATTTAAGATTCTCTTGAGATGCTTAAAGAACTTCAAAGTTGCCGTCATTGCTGCTTATTTTAATCCAGTTTGTCCAACGGGACATAATGATGTGATTCATAGCTTTCAATTTGATTTTTTAAAATCCTCACTTTAGATTCTATTAATGCTATTTCACTAAAAATAATCAGAAGTAGCCAACAACTGTTAAAGACACAAGACTGGGCTACCTTCGGAAATGGCTCTTTTGGAATCAAACGATGAACATTATATGACATGATATAGGATAGGGCATTTTAAAATGATCATTCTAATTGATGTAGACATGTTTTAAAATGAAATATTTGAGTTTTGGCACTGAATTTTACCTTTACGGTGGGAAACGCTCCTTTGTTCATGTAAATAGTTTTTATTAACAAAGATATATCCCGAGTGTAGTGTCATGAAATCTGAATATCAGTTTCTAAAATATATAATCTGCTGAAATTTTAATCTCCAAGTAGTCTTAAAAAGAATATAATGACATATAAAATCTACCACTTTCACACAACCATCGAATCTTTAAGATGTAGACTGTTGTTCATATAAAGAAGTAAAAATAAAAGCATGTGGGACCTATGGTTGATCCGTCTTAAACTCTGTGCCATGTTGACCATGATAAAATTTGGGACAAAGGGAATACTTTGAGATAATGTGGCCGCAGTTGATATCCTACTGGTATCACTTACAAACATGCATAATGTGAAGTTTTGTCCTCCGGGTATTTTGTTTAGGGATTTATCACTGACAATGAAAGTGCTTTAGAAGACCTCTTTGGCGAAGATGGTGAGAATTCTCATAAAGCTGATGTTTGCCTGAACACAATGGCTACTCGAATTGCTACTGTTTTTGCTTCACTGAAGGTATGGATACAATTTTTTATGTTGAACTGTGGTTTATATTTTTTTGAGGTTTGTTATTTTTCATATATGCTTTTTATCATATTTTTTCCCATTCAATTTTCAAAATTGTAAGATAGGTAGTTATTTTAATATTTTAGTCTAGCCTGTTGTATACGTAGAGTTTGTTCTATTGTCTCTGGGATGCGCCCTATCTTCTATTGCTAACATCAAAAGGTCATGATGACCCATTTATACGACATTAATCCCAACTCCCAAGTGATGAATACCACTCACCTTTGAAAGTTTTCCTTCTAGCGAAGTATTTTCCTGGTTGTACCATTATAAAGATAAAATACAGAATATCTTAGTTTGTGAATATAATCTCATTCAACATGTTACTACTTTGGAGGAACTATTCTTTGTTGAGTTGAGGAAAGATGAATAGGTAAATCTGTCGAAAGTCTGAACATATTTTCTTCACTGCAGGAATTCCCTGTTGTGCGGTATCGTGCTCCCAAGGAGCTTGATACTGCAGAAACGACATTCCGCGAATTGGTTCCTACGAAGCTTGCTACTGCTGTTTGGAACACTATTTCAACATATAAAACTACTATTCCTAACTTTCCTCAGACTGAAACATGTGAATTCCTCATTCTTGACAGATCCATTGATCAGGTAAATCCAGTTTTTCTATTCGACTTACTTTTTATATGATTCTTAAGTTTGATTTTGTTAAATATGACATTATTTTTTAGATTGCTCCTGTAATTCATGAATGGACTTATGATGCCATGTGTCATGATCTACTGGATATGGACGGGAATAAATATGTTTATGAGGTACAGATTTTTTGCTTTTATGTCTCCTGCTGTTTGTTACAAAATAGTTTTAGGAATTTCTGGTAAAAGTTTAAGCCTTTTGTGTAGGTTCCCAGCAAAACTGGCGGTGAGCCTGAAAAAAAGGAGGTCCTTTTGGAAGACCATGATCCTGTCTGGCTCGAGCTTCGCCATGCCCATATAGCAGATGTATGTTTCACGCATGTATATTTTGGTCACTTCTATTTGTGATTAGTGTGAATGCTCTTTCCCACTAACTGGTATATCAGGCTAGTGAACGGTTGCATGATAAGATGACACACTTTAAATCAAAGAACAAAGCTGCACAACTTCAACAAAGGTCAGTTGTAGTGATGTAGCACCAATTTGATCTTTTTTCTCCTTCTCCCCCTAATCAATATTGATCTTCTTGCTATGATATGCTTTGAAAACTGTTGCAAAATTTTCTATTGGATTGATCTAAGTTTTAACTGATAACATTGTCTTTTGGAATATTGCTGTTTGTAGATTATAATAATCTCCACTATTACCCCTAACTGTGTTAGATAAAAAGGAAAGGTGCTTACCTTTCATTTTTTTCTCAAGTATGAAAACTGCACTCTGAGAGGGCCCAAAGAACGAGATTTTAGTATGGGGTCCACTAATGGCACGTCATTAATGTAACCTTTTACTAAATAAAAGCCTCCAACTCTCCATCTTGATTAAACTCCTTCCAAAAAAATTTAAACAATCAACCTCAAAGAACAAGGCAAATGTGTGTCATCTAGAGTCAAGAGGGTGCCATTGCATTTATTGAGGGATATAATTTTTCTTCCTTGCTTAGTTGGGCATCAGCCATGGGAATTTTCGGGGAATAACCTTATTGGATTTGTGTAGATTGAAAAATGGCACCTGTTATGTGCTGTTTTTGTTTTCTATTTGTGCTACGTAGGAAAGACTCCTCCTACCATGTACCTTCTCTTCCCTATTAATCCATGTATCTTCTATTCCCTACAATAAAATCTTCTTTTATATAAAAAAGTTTCCCAACGGCATTGGACAAAATTGTCTCCTTAAGATTCCAGCATTGAACATCATGGGACATTGATAGCATCCTTTACTTTGACGTTAATATTAAACACTATATTCATAAAGGCATACGCTTGCTATATTGTCAATTCCTCCAAAAAAAATTAATTTGTTAGAGATAAGCACAATACATTACTTATCTTACGTAATAAAATCTCAATAATGTACATTATGTTTCTAGAACACCTTTAGTTGTTTGAGACCTGGTTTCACCTGAAGAGTCAGTCAAATCAAGGTGCTTTGATGTGCAAATACATCATTAGGAATTGAAAAATGCATTTGGTTACACAATTGTAAAATTGCTTTTAAAAAATTATAAGAGAAAATTATATGAAAGTGTGTTGCATGGAATTCTACTCTTTTTCCAATAGTTTAAGGACAAATTTGTACACTGTGCTTTGGTCAAAAGTGCTTCTGCCCAAAGCATACTGTTAGAGTATATATCTTGTCCCAAATTAAATACCTTGAGAAAATGTGTCTAGTATATAATGACTTGGGCCAAATCTCTCATAGCTAATTGGTTTTGAGTTAGAGAGCTTAATGTCTTTATATACTAGACTTTGGGCCTATTTTATTAATCTAACATGGTATCCGAGCTCTGGGTGTGTAAGGTCTTGGGTTCAAATCATCCCGATCGCACATTACCTTTATAATTAATTTAATCGTGCAAATGCACTTTAATTTGTCCCTTCTCTATAAAGTTGCATTTGAGGGGGAGTATTAGATATGACATACATTGTTGGTGCCTCTTTCTAATAGCTTGAGTTTTTAGATGAATTGGTTACTTAACACATATTTTCTGCTTTTTCTAAAAGTGTTTGTAATCCAAAATCTCTACTCACTAAAAGCACTTTTGGAGGTCACCAAACACTAAAATGTTTATGAATTTAATTTAGATTTGCTTTTAGTTCACCGCACTGCTTTGTCAAATGAGATGAAATTGAACTGATTTTCTATTTGTGTTTAAATTTAAAGGAAATCTGTTTCATTCGAGTATTTTCTTTTTCCCATTTCTCAATTTAAATTTGACTTTCTGTAGAGATGGTAGTGAATTATCTACACGAGACTTGCAGAAAATGGTTCAAGCTTTGCCGCAATTTAATGAACAAATGGAAAAATTGTCTCTCCATGTAGAGGTTGGTTCCTCTCTTTTACAGTTTCAAATGCCTTAATTTTTCTCCTCTTTATTTACAAAATGAAATCACTTTACAACTTGGGATTTGAAGGAAGTTGAATTTTTACTCTGCAACTAAGAAATTAATAGCAAGAACTTTAAATATACATGATCGTGATACAACACAAAGTGGCGTGAAAAATGGTAGAGGCCTTGAGGAATATCCTCAAGGTCGCTAGTTTCATTCCCCATACTTGGGGCCAAAATAACCAATAAAAAATAATATGTAATCACAAGATTATTTCTGATACCATTATATTATCTCAATTAAATGCTTACACATGTCAAAATCATCAGGATCAAGATCATGTATAGGAGTATAAAGATACTGATTCTTTATTTGCATGTTTCAATCAGATTGCTGGGAGAGTTAACAAAGTTATTAGAGATATGGGGCTACGAGAACTAGGTCAACTTGAGCAGGATCTTGTCTTTGGTGATGCAGGAACAAAGGAAGTCATCAACTTTTTTAGGATGAATCAGGTGATGGTCTAATTATTTGGTCTGTAACAAAAGCTCGTGATACTATGTTTATTTGCTGGAAATTTTGTCCCTTACTAATTCTTTCTCTTTCAGAACGCAACTACTGAATCTAAGGTTCGTTTGATGTTGATTTATGCATCTGTGTATCCAGAGAAGGTTGAGGGTGACAAAGCATCAAAGCTTATGCAGGTAGTAACTGGATATCACATACTGCTTTCTCATATATTCTTTTTATTGGAATAAAACAACTTGATTATCAAGTCAAACCAAAAATGGTGTCTTGCTCTCATTCTTGTCATTGATTGTGTGATTTGTATTATGTCATTGTATGGCCATATGTATTCATGAACAAATAATTTATGATTGAACATCTTGTTTTACATTCTTCAATTTGGCATTCATACATTTATTTTCTTAGATGTCATTGGGATTGGAGGCCCTTGAATCAAAGACAATAAATATTTTGATTCTTATAATACATGAGTTTCATCTTTGTCACTTTGATGGCTCTTTGGCTAGGGTTTTCCTTATAAATCTGCACTTTCTTTGAAGGAAAGACTATCCAAGGCAAACCCAATATCTAATGACCTATTACAAATACATAAGTTATAACTTTTCTCTTCTACCACTTTTGAGTTTGACAAGTTCATGTTTCAACTAAGCACATAACACCAACCACGTGGCAAGGCAAGGTCTCCTGCCTACCAATATGGGCCACATCATATCTAGCCACCAACCTAAGCTGCTCACTACACAATAACATCCTGCTAGGAACATCCACAAAAATAGTAAAGAGAAAGAGATACATGGAGTCACCCTTTCTTACACACCTTGAACCCTATAACGAAGTTTGATGATGCTTGCATCATAAGTTTTCAGTTAACATATCTACTTCACTTTCAGTTTTAGAGTGCGTTATGTTCTATAATATTTTCTCAGCAAAAGCCCTATATACTATTGTGATGAGCGGCTTTTGACAAACTTTCTTGAACGTAACAGTTCTCAAATTGGGATCCTTCATTAGTTTTTCCTTCTTCTTCTTCTTCTTCTTCTTCTTCTTCTTCTTTAATTTCATTGGGGGATTCCTTCTCCTCAATTTCTGTACTTTTCCTTCTATCTAATAAAACTTCTTTTATCTAAAAGAAAGTACGTGTCTTTATACATTATATGTATTGATATGTAGTAGATATATGGCTATATTTATTAGTCTTTGAATAGGTGTATTACATCTTTGTGCCTTATTTAAGTTAATTACCTGTGGTGTTAATCTTTTCAAGAGACTGATTTATTATCAGCATCTAGACTTTTCCAAGGTGCTAGTACTATAATCGCATGTGGTTTAGGCTCATGGCCTTTAAAATCCTTGTAATATTTTTGAACCTCATTGCTGAAATTTAGATGCATATATGATCATAGGTTGACCTTGCATCTGGAGAAAAATTTCTCAAGGAAGTTGTTACGCTACATTTTTACCTTTTTTTATAGTTGGCAAAATTATCAAATGAGGAAGCAAAGGCAGTGACAAATATGAGATTGCTCAAAGGATCAGATAACAAAAAAACATCCCATGGGGGTTTCTCACTTAAGTTTGATTCCCATAAGGTAAACATGTAACATGTGTATGATTATTGAAGTTAGTAGACATATCTGCCTACCTAGTTTGTGAAACAAGGTTTGACAGTTACTAAATTTCTTGTTTGGTTATTAGAGGAAGCATGCAGCCAGAAAAGATCGAACGGGAGAGGAAGAAACATGGCAGCTCTTTCGGTTTTATCCGATGTTAGAGGTAAATTATAGATTTTTACAACCATATTTACATTTGCTGCATTAAGTAAAAAGGTTGATTCTTCGTGAGTCTTCTGTGTTTGTAGGAACATGTAAAATAGTCTCAGCTCGTACGACTTTTATGTTACACTGCTCCATAGCTTGTTGCTTTTGGAATGAAAAACTGTGTATACTGTTATATTTTATTGAATGAAGATGCTGTCTAGCTCCAACCGTTTAACTCTATGTAGGAATATTATATCAGTCATCAATGCTGCAGATAAGTTACGATTGAAATTCCATTTATATATATAAATTTCATCACAGAATTGATGAAACTGTAGTAATGTTCATATACTATTGTATTGTGCTTGAACCGGTTCTACACCAGCAACCAATTGGTTATTTTATGCTGAAAATTTTGTTTCTTTAGTTTTGACAAAATTGCACATGGTTTACTCGTCCACTGCTATAGATGTTAAAATCAAAGTTTTGTAATTTACTAATTTGGAGAGCTTAGTCTATGAAGAGGACTGGTATTTAATTAATGGGAATAGTACCTTATGTTTCTTTCAGGAGTTGCTTGAACAACTTAGCAAAGGCGATTTACAAAAGACTGAGTACCAATGCATGAATGAACCTCATCCAGTTGCCCACAAGGACACTGGGGGAGTGCAGAGTGCATCAGTGAGAGTAAATCAATCTGGTCCCCATTCAATGAGGTCAAGACGGACTGCAACATGGGCAAAGCCCCGTGGCTCTGATGACGGATATTCAAGGTAGCCTTGAATTTACTTTTCAGACTGAAGGAATATTTTTCCCTGGCCATTAGTTGCATGCAGAGGCTATAGATGCTTTATGTACCATCAATTGATGACCCATTGATTCGTTTTAATTTTCTTGATAAGATGAAACTTGTATAATGATCAATTATAGAGTTGCTGATTGTTCTGTCCTACTGCCTTTCCAGTGATTCCGTTCTGAAAAATGAATCAAATGATTTGAAGAAGATGGGGCAACGTATATTTGTGTTCATTATTGGTGGGGCGACTAGATCAGAGGTACAATTTTCATGATTTTTATATTCCATTACATGTTTTGCAGTAAGTTGTACTTGGCCCTTGGTCTATTGTTTCTTTTGTTGTTCTCAGCTACGGGTTTGTCACAAGCTTACTACAAAATTAAGGAGGGAAGTTGTCCTTGGTTCAACCAGTCTTGATGATCCACCACAATACCTTGCGGTAGTAGTTTGCCAATTCTTTTTTTCTTCTTATGCTTCTCCTTTTTCTTTTATAGTTTTTTCATCTTGTAGAAGTTGGTGCATATAATTCTCATTGTGAAATATTTTCGTAATTTGAATTTTTTGTGCAAAGTATGTTTCCAGATGGACCTCTTCAACAAGGTTCCATCCTAAAGATCACTGTTGATGGACACTGATATTTACATTTTTGATTGAAACGGATTTGGAAATTGTCAAAGAAATGGATTTTCTTTATTACAAGGTGGAGATCAGGTTTTTCATTTTAAGCCAATTATCCAAATATATCATGTCATGTGTATGTCTAAGGTGCAACCCTCATTTTTACCAAAAAATTTTTTCCCACCGTAATGGCAGGATGTTCTTACAGAACTTTATCAACAAAACTCGGCCAAACTCTGATGTTTCAAGCTAATATCTGGCTTTGAATTGTATATTTTCCAACATAACAAACCATGTGCTAGTCATTTATTGCTTCAGAATATTAACTAAATAAGTAACCACCTCTCTATTGTGAGGCCTACACAAATATAGTTAGTTTAACACTTAGTTTCAGGCTGTTTAGAAGTACTGTTGGGTAAACCCAATCTCATTGTACCCTCTCGGTTTTTGTTTTTGCAAAATGAAATGAAATAATGGGTAACGGTGGTTATATTTTTTGCCATGCTGCAGAAACTGAAGAATCTTTCGGGAAAAGAACTATCAGTTGATGGCATAGTAATATAGAATATGGTGCAACTTGGTGATTTGTAAAATATAATTTTCCTCAACACTATCAGGTTGGCCTTGTAATTCTGTACCAATTGTTCTTCTCCTTTAGTTATTCTATAAGAGAGATTCGCTGTTTACATGTTATGATCATCTGTCTGCAGCAATTTCAAAGGAAGTGTCAAAAAGTAAAATCCATGGAGATGTCTAGTACTCTCTCATTCCTGAAAGATAGAGCATGGAAGAAATTTATTTGTTGCAGAAGCTAATAACCAGAAGATTTTTCATATGATTCTGCAGAAATTTTGTCTTGGCCGCAATGTAGCTGAATGGGATTTAGTCATAAGTTGCGATTGATCCTGTGATCAATGCGATTTTTTTACACAGCCTGGACTTGTACATTTTCCACTCCAAAATGTGGTGGAATTTTTTTTTGTTTGTTTGCAATTACATGAGGAAGCATTAGGACACAACAGAGAAAGTAAATCAGTGTATTATGTTCACTTGTTCAGAGAGCTGTTGTTAGCTCTTTTTGTATAAGTATGATATTATATGAGCCAATATATTTGATTTAACCATGTTGTAATAGATGGCCAATTTGGTTTTTTGACCAAAAATCTTCCACAAATGATGCTTCTTAACACATGATTTTTGAATGAACCTTTTTCTGTTCATTTGGTTATTAGCTTTTGGTGCTTTGGAGTGGTAGTTCCCTTTGAGCCTAAGAATAAATTATTGTTAGATAAATAAGATTCTTAAATATATTAGTTGCTCAAATATATGCAAAAGTGAAATTAATCTAGAGATTTCTTTGATATTTTTTTAACTTTATAGGATATAAACGTATATTTTTTTGATGTTTGTTAACATAGAACAGACGTCGTGACGGTCCGAACCGTTGCCATATTCAGTTCGTTATTAAAATATTAATATAAAAATTTGAAGTTGTTAGAGTATTTTTATTTATTTATTTATTTATTTTATTAAAAAGTAAATTTCTTTAATAAAAATATTTAGTAAATAGGAGAAAATAAAATGAAACAAAAAGTTTATAACAAAAAACAATTTCTAAAGTTATTACTATGGGGTGTCAGTCTTTGGTATTCCAGTGGAACCTCGCCCCTAGTATTGGAATTTGGATGTATAAATACATACTGATTTCTGTTCTAATTATATCATCATCATTATCAGCTCTCAGTCATAATTTTCCAAACCCTCAGGTTCGAAAAGTTCATACTTCAATGGAGGCTGCAATTCCTATTGTAATTCTATCTGTCATTATTGGAACTCTGATCGCTTTGATATTCTTTGGAAACTACTTCAGCAAGAGAAAAGCAGAAGTCGAATCCATCGCCAAGAAAGAGATAATAAACGCGAAACAAAAGCCTTCGTCAAAACCTCAGCAGCTCAACTCCAAGAAATCTCATTCGAAGCCTCATTCTCATGATAAGGTTTTCAATTTCACTTCAATGTTTAGGGTTTTATATTTATTAGCCAATTGAGTTGTATAGGATTTGGAAATACATGATAAGTATAATGGATTTAGATTGTTGTTGTTGTATATGTAAAATGTTTGGATTGAATAATCGTGATCTATCAAATAGTGTGATTCTATTTCTATTTGTGTCTCGTGGTATGAAAATGTTGTGTTTATCTTCTTTAGAAATGGTTGATTGAAATAGTATGCTTTGTATATTTTGGTAGCTCTCTATATATTCTATATGTTTTGATTGTTTATTGACAAATTTTCTTGGAACAAGTTATTCTGAATCTGTTTCTCTCTTGATTGCTTTACTTGAATGCAAACTCTGTTATGCATACTAAAGCTACAATTTTTCTTTCTTTAATTTGTTATTGACCCTGAAATTTACTATTTTCTATCTGTATATATCTTTTTTCTTTAATTGTTGAGTGCACGAGTACAATACAGACACCAGGGACGCATTGTATCTCTCTCTGATGCCATGCTGATTGTCTTAACTGAAACGTGTGACCTGAAACAATGTGGTAGATGATGATCCCACACCGCCTCCCCTCCTTCCATGTCTGTCTAATAGCTTATGATTTTCAATGTAGGACTTGAACAAGCGGCATCACCCTTTGGACTTGAATACTTTGAAAGGTCATGGCGATTCTGTTACTGGCCTAAGTTTCTCGTCAGATGGACGTAGTTTGGCAACTGGTAACTAAGACTTTTTTGTTATCTTTTGAGCTTCTATTACTGAGTAAAATAGTTGTATATACACAACATTAATGTTCTTGCAAGCAAATACTTTTTAGTCACGTCTGATGCTTGTTTGGCTTCTGCGAATGTGTTCTTTATGAAAAGTCAATTTTAGTTTGTGCCCTTTGGCTCTTTGCTTGGACAAGCATATGTAATTTACATTGAATTTTATAAGAAGTTTTGGGCAATGTAGTGAGTCATTAAAACATAAAAGTTTTGTATCCTTATTGAAAAATTGAACTTTCAATAGTTCATATTAAATAGTGTATCTTAATATAGGATGCCACTATGCCTTTCAAGTTTGAACATAAGGTTTCTAATAATTAGGATATTTCATTTATTGTGATTTACATCATAAAATAAAACCATGCCTACATCTATAAACAGCTAATAAGGTTTTGGCTAGAACTTATATAAAAATATATAATGAAAGTTATTATATTCTAAGAAAGATACCCGCACCACATTCTTCATTGCATAGTGTTCGGCGTTCGGCGTTCCCATTTTGTGAGCCGAAACTATCTGTGTTTGAGATTGCATCACACGTTTTCCAAAAAAAAATGATTACTGAAAAAACTTATTACTGCCATCCTTTTTAATTAAAATCCTTACATGGCTCTATAGTCTATATAGGTTTCAAGTTCTGTAAATTCCACCAGGACTCGTTTTGTAACTAGACTTTTACCAGGAAACCTTTAGAAGACAAATAGGACTTATGGATCTCTACTACAATACATGTCCAGCAAATTCTATAAATACCAAAATAGGTTATTTCCAGCAAATCTAAATTTAACTGAACCATCAGCAAACTAGAAACCATAAACTGAAGTTACATAAAACCTGGCAATTATTAAGCCTAGAACTCAGCTAGCAAGGTCCCAGCTTGGACACAACTTGAGGTCGAGGCAATTCCCAAAACTTTTCTTTTCTTTTGTATTGTACTTCTTCTTCTTCTTTTTGGAATGTTTCATTGTAATTTATTTTCATTAAATATGATTTGATCTCCGTAACAGTTCTTGTGCAGGCAGAAAACGGTTGACTTCTTAAATTAGCTTCTATATATCATGACAATTTACCACCTATTTGATTCTATAAGTGATAGATGCTTCAGCATTAGTTTTGTCATGTAGAGAGCATGGATCTATGTGGTAACTGGTAACCTTCTATATTGGCCAATGCCCGTAAGCCATCAATTATTTTGCTTTGTGAGAGTTTAACGGATGGACACAAAAGTGTGATTTTATTAACCGAAAATATTTATTTCAAGATATTCTTTATTCATTACACTTGCTGGTTAATATCTTTTTTCTGTCTTACATTTTTCACAAATTAAGTTTAAGAGCTATGCTTTTTATACTTACTCTTTTTTTCTTCTTCCTGGTCCAGCTTGTGGTGATGGATTGGTCAGGGTGTTTAAGTTGGATGATGCTTCAAGTAAAAGCTTTAAGTATGAATCTCAAGTTCCTTTGACACCTTATGATTTACAACCTTAATGTTAATGATGCACAATGTACAATGTACATGCTTTCTTCTGTAGTGTGATCCTTAGTTGTTATGCAGATTTCTTAGAATCAACTTGCCTGCTGGATGTCATCCAACAGCCATTGCGTTTGGTGATGATGCATCTTCTATTGTTGTGGCTTGCGACACTCTTATTGGTTCATCTTTATACATGTATGGAGAAGAGAAGCCCAAATCATCTGGTGAAACTAAGCAGCAGCCAAAGCTTCCTTTACCCGAAATTAAATGGAAACATCAGAAAGTCCATGATAAAAGAGCTATCATCACCTTAGCAAGCACTACAGCAACCTATGGCAGCGCAGATGGGAGTACAATCATTGCATCATGTTCCGAAGGTAGTTATGGTTCTATTATTCTATATTAATAATTATTAACTTATGTGAACTTATTGATGCAATATTTGTTGATTGGCTGATTAAAAAGTTAATGGAATTTGGAAACCTGAGAGAGGTTGTGCCTCTGTCAACAAAAATGTTTTCTTTATTCAATATGAATGGATAGTGCTGGATAATATACTTTATGATGTTTTACTATTAGTACACTGCTGGTCAAGTTCCTTTATTTTTTACTTATCGGAATCAGGAGTTTATAGAACTTTGAAATTTTTTTAGGAACCGATATCATACTTTGGCATGGACAAACTGGAAAGGTATTGGGGAATGTTGATACTAATCAGCTCAAAAACACCATGGCAACTGTATCTCCAAATGGTCGTTTTATTGCTGCTGCAGCTTTTACTGCTGATGTGAAGGTGATTTTATTTATCCTTTTCACGAGTTAATGTGTCAGACCATCATACAAGCATGGTATCCAGTAGCAAAGTTGACTCACATCCAATAGAGATTTGTAGCTATTATATACCATCACTATTACTTGTATGAATATGCTTTGCACTGTATTTGTCTATGTAGCTTGGGTGCTTATTAGGATCATGCCTCATAAGCTACAAATTTTCATTCAGTTAGCATAAGAAACTTTTTTTAATATATTATATAGATAGATAGATAGATGTAGAGGAAACATATATTAAAGTGTCATGTCTTTGTTGAATTGTACTCTAATTATTTTTCATGGCGACATATTTATTGATTTTGTACCCGTTCACATGTCGTCATTCAAGATACTCAAGCTATGAACTTTCATTGTGTTTGCTTTACAGGTTTGGGAGATTGTGTACTCAAAGGATGGTTCGGTTAAGGAGGTCTCAAGAGTTATGCAGCTCAAAGGGCACAAGGTTATTTATGTTGTAAAATCTTATTATTGGCACATTCATTTCTTTATGAAGCTTCCCTTCTCTTCCCTTCTCTTTCTCTCTCATACACAAACACATTCACAAACACACAAACTGTTAATATCGAAACAACTATGAATCTGTATTGAAAGAATGTGACATGACCACAAATTATATGGTGGCAAACCAAGTCTCCATATTTGTTATACATAGATATCCTTGTGCAGCATGTTTCTTGCCCATGCTTTTATCTAAGGACTTAATTGCTTCAGTGTTGAGTCTAGTGACCAGTATGAGAAAATTGAAACTATAAACAAAGTTCCACCGGCCCAAATAATAGCAGTGGAATATAAGTGCTGCAATGATAGAGCATAAAAGGTCATTTGGCAATTTAATCCCATTAAATGAGGGGCTAGGAGGAATGTATTGGATATGTACCTGATATTTGGTAGCAGCATATGTTGCAAAGTCGTCTCCAAAAGTTGCATGCTTTATATGGTCTATCCATAAACTTATTTGGCTACAACTAAGAATTTATGCTCCAAGTGAAATTTCCTCTTACTATTCCAATCAATATTTTTCTGTTGGTTAAAATTAAGTTCTTGTTATTTTGACTTATAGTAACTTTATGATCTTAACACCATGCATTGGTACTCATGCTCTACCTTTTCTGCCTTGTCCTTTACTTTCCATACGGGGGGATCTCTAGAGTGCGGTGACTTGGTTGTGCTTCACTCATGATTCGGAACAAATCATAACATCATCGAAGGATGGCTCAATGAGGATATGGAATATCAATGGTATCCCTCTAACTAAGTGAACTTGCTTCCAATTCCATAAATTTTCTTGCATCCTAATTCCAAGTTCTAAGAGCATTAATAACACTTTCCCTAATCAACTCTTTATCTCTAATTTTGAAGAATACATCAACAAATCATTATCCAACAGTTTCCTTATCCTTATTTGACTCTCTATTTTAATTCCTATACAGGATTTTACTCCACAGTGTGAGGGAATCAAAAGATTGTTCTCTATATATACAAAATGACATTTCATACCCTCATTTAAGTGGACAACTCATCAATCATACATATCTTGACATTTTTTACTACATTTTCAAATTATAAACTTAATATTGAATTTGTTAAAAAAAATAATTTTAAACGTATTCAAATTTAAAATTGATATAAATTTATTTAATCTATTTCAATATAATTATAAATATTATAAAGTACAATTAATTATAAAATTTATTAATTTTAAAATTTAAATGAATCATATTAAATTTAAATGTAAAATATCACAAATTAACTTTTTAAATTTTAATATTGATCTTATGTACATTTGCAACTATAATCCATTCAATACTCACTCCATAAGTTACTTAAAATTTAAAATAAAATAAAAATTATTTTACAGGGAAATATAATTGATAAATACTCTCTCTTTTAATTATAAATTATAAAATTATTATTAATTTAATGTTTTGACGTTTTTAACTTTTAACTTTTAAATTTCATTATTTAAGGAATCAATATAAAGAACATGTTGGGTACATAGTGAAAAAATTGAATCCCTATTTTACATAATGACCCAATAACACGGCAGAGTAAGGATAAAAATATGAAAACTGTTGTGAATGCTCTAAGTCTGTTAGTGCTAATGTCCAAAAGTAATTTGATTTATTTTATGATTCAATATTCTGTTTTGTGGATTCAAGCAATCATATTGAAAGATATTGAAGAAAGTGAGTTGGAAAATATGGTTAAAAACTTGAACTTATAAAATTGTCGAACTATGGTTCGATGAGGATATGAAATATCTTTTTGTTGCAACAAACACAACCTGCTGATACGTTTTTGTACATTCCATGCCATGAAGATTTAATAGCAATACCTTGTGTTGCTTATACAAGGCTTCTTTTAATAGCGATACCTTGTGTTGACTTTATTGGTTTTTATTTGTAGTTCGATATCATCTTGATGAGGACCCAAAAACTTTGAAGGTGTTTCCTATTCCATTGCATGATTCGAATGGTACTACTTTGCACTATGAACGTCTCAGTATTTCGCCTGACGGAAAGATACTGGCAGCTACTCATGGGCCATTATTGCAATGGTTATGTGCTGAAACTGGGCAGGTTTTAGATACTGCTGACAAGGCACATGATGGTATGTGTTATTTTCAAAATTTCCTACCCTATTTTGATTTTTATTATTTTTTTCTGATTCTACTCTATGGAGGCAAAAAGATTTGAAAAATCTCAATTTAATGGGCTCCGACCAATATGCTAATTGATCCTTAATTCTTATTTCTTTTCACTTCATCACAAAGAGTAAGTCTAAAATTTGGTTTTTCAAAATTCTTATTCTATCAAGCTTTGAGCAACTGTTTGGTATAGATTAGGTGTTCCCTTGTGAAATCCTCTATTATATTATTATTTTTGTAATTTTGAATTGATGCATTACCATGATTTGAAGTGTAAATTTAGGCCATTTTAGTTCATAGATGTAATCATATGCTGAAAGTAGCCGTTATAGCAGAATCTATGTACCGTTCTTTATTCCATGCTTCTGAGAGGATTTTTGATGATTGAAATTTTACAGAGAATATTTTCTTTCTTCGTATGGATTCAAGGATTATAAACTTGTCCAGCTAGAACGATATCTAGGCTTATCATGGGTTTCCGTCCTGTGTCAGTAGCAAATATTATTTGATGAGGGTGTCAAGTATCATTGCTCTGCACGTGAGATTGCCTGATGTGATCCTCAATGACTAACATATTTAACCCTCAATTTTAGGTCTCTTGATCAGATTGAAGATGAACATGGCATCACTTAATTTTTGATGTCCTTCTGGTGGGCTAAGTAGCACAGAAGCGGAAATGGGAAAGACATAGGAAATTGGAAACTTTAATTTTCAAAAGCTGAGTAAAAGTTACATATTTTATATTTATATTAATACCATAAAACATTAAATTTATTTCTATTTGTAAAGTTACATATTTTATGTTTATATTAATACCATAAAACATTAACTTTATTTCGATTTGTAAAGTATGGAAGTAAAACTGTTTATCAATGGCAATCATTACCCACACACTTTATATTTCCAAGTTGACCCCCAATTTTTTTTTCAAAAATAAAATAATTTAAATATTGATTTCCCATCGTTTTGATTACATCCAGGTCGCAAATCCAGCATTGTCACTATGTTTCCAAGTTAATTTTTTCTAATTAAAAAGTATTAAGAAATTTGAGCTCACATTTTCTGTAGAATTTCCCCTAGGTTTCTGAGAGTTTTGGTTTTCGAAATGTTTCCTAGGTATAATTTTCATGCTTCAGAAATGGTGAGGGTGAACGATGAATGCAATCTGGTTTGATGAATCTTGGAACACCCTATTTGTGTTTCTGAATGTTTATGTTACTTGTCACTTCTTTAGCTTGATTGGCTATGTAAAGCCCTCCTCTCTTTTTCTTTTCCTTCTTTTCTTTTTCGTTACAATTCACTATCTCCACATTGGCATTTTTATGAAATTTTATTCCTATGAGTACAATAGTAATACTGCTCCAATCAGCGGGTTAGTGTTTTGGACCTGTGTTGTGGATGTTTTTGCCTTCTGATGGAATGAGAATGTCATGGTTCTGCACCATATGGAATGACTTTCTACTGACATTTGTTTTATTTTCAGTACTGATAAAGCATTTCATATCGTTTCTGAATATTGTACATCAGTTCTTGGTTCTGTCAAATAATATTTTGCAAATCTGTATTAACCGTAGTCTATCATGCAGGTGACATAACAGACCTTGCCTGGGCGCTGAGGATTATTCCGATGGGTAAATTGGCTTCCCTATAAGATCCAATTGATCATTTTTATTTGTTAATATTTTTTGGTCTAGTGCCTGGTTTTAGCTGTTTTCGTTTTAATTCATTATTGTGTTTGGAGGTTTGACGCCTGATTCAAAACTAGTATTATGTTTGTTGCAGTTTTAAGGAGAGTTTTGTGATAATCCATCCTTTAATTGAGCATTATCCTCTGCTAAATTTCTACCGCTTTTCACAGTTCTTCTCAGAAGAGTTTGTGAACAAAATAAGGAAACTAAGTTAGTATGTGCCAATTTAATCAAAATGTGTTCATGCCTTTCTCTAAAAAAAATTCCCCAAAGAGTTTGGTTAGGTTAGGTTCTCAGCCAATTTTATCTAATATAATCAATATTTGATTAAAATTTTGTTTTTTCTCTTCGTTTCTGCATTGGACCTCATTTTTCTTGTTCAAATGGTTTGTATACTTCCATGCATATCAGTTCATGACTCAATGTTGTAACTTGTAGGTGCGGTCCAGTGATGTAGTGTGTGTTTTTGTTATTCTAACAGGAGACAAACAATCAATGATTTTAGCCACTTCAAGCGTTGACAAGAAAGTGAAGTTGTGGGCCGCACCACCTCTACATCAATCATAATGGAGTTCGTATACTTCCTGGTATTTTGGTGCTGTCATATTCCCTGTTTCAACCTTTGAGGACTTCTTTAGTGAGAGTCATGCATAACTTATAAGCGCAAGTTAGAATGTTATAGGAATGTGAGTGCTAACCCAGCAGAGGCTTACAAAAATGCTGTGGATTCCTGTCATGTGGATACTTGACCGAAATATTAGTTTATGGAGGAACTTCTAATCCATCTGGGTGACATAAGAATTTATTTTCATTAAGTTGTACTGTGGCTTTGGTTTGAACTAGAAGAGTACATGGCAGTAAATCTTAGTACAGTATGTAACTATTTATCTGACCTTGGACTTTTTCCTAGTTACACCTTATAGATGTTTTCTGTGGGTGAACTATTTATGTCAATCTGTTTTGATTATGAAAGTAGCTATGTTTATGGACCTATGCCATGGAGCAAAAGCAGAAAATTCGGATATTACCATCTGTTGGGTTGGTAACACGTTAAAAATGAGATCCAATGACTCACAACGTTTTGATAAGAATTTTTTTTTACAAGTTGATAGAAAAATTGGCAAAAAGCACTTTTACCACCGCTGTAGTTGTAATATTTTAAGCAATTAGCACTATGCTTTTAAAATATTCAATTAACCCACTGTACTTTTAAAAAATGTTCAATCAACCCATTCCGTCACGGACGTCAAATAATTACACACGTGGCATTGAAAAAAAATAATCAAAAAATCATTATTTCTTATGTAGCAAGTTAATCAGCCAAATTCTTAATACTATTGAGTCACTGCCCTTTAAAAAAATACAATTGGCCCACTGTGATTTTTAAAAAAAAAAATATTTTTTATTTTCTATCTTTTTTTTACCTAAATATTTATAATATGTATAATATTAATAAAAATTAATATTATAATATTTATAATATGTATGTTTTATTTTAAAAATAAAAATAAAAATATTTTTATGTTTTATTTTTTTTCTTTACCTAAATATTTATAATATGTATAATATTAATAAAAATTAATATTATAATATTTATAATATGTATGTTTTATTTTAAAAATAAAAATAAAAATATTTTTATGTTTTAATAAAAATTAATATTTATAATATTAAAATAATACAATAATTTGATACATAAAAATTCTTGGGAGATGAATAACAGTTACTGGCTCAAATGGGACTCCTCCCCCAACCGCCTCTTTCGCTTGAATATTTGAGAGAAACTCGTAATATTAATTGAAATTTCCATTTATGAAACAAACTATAAACACTCTAAAAGCACCCTCAAAATCTAAATATCACGCAAATTATGCTCTGTTTCACAAAAGTAGTGACATTACTTGAAAATTCTATCTCAAATCATTTTGATTGGATTGCTTATCCACTGGGCTTCGTCCCTTGATCAATTTCGAAAAGATTAGGAGGTTAAACGTCATCAAATCATCTTCCAATCAACCCCAAAATTCAGAAATTCTGCTAAATCACGAAACTCCAAAAAAACCTAAAAATTGATTCAAACCCCATCAAATCATTTCAATAGAGCCTGAAAATGACTGGGTTGTGCTCCCCCAACAAATTTCGAGTAGAATTAGACCAAAATCAACAATAAAGAGCTCAAAATGACGATCAAATCTCACCTCAAAAGTGTGATAGCGAACTGCTCAACGCAGAGGTAATTTTTAGCCAATTTATTTCATTGCGCTCAAAATCAACTCTATAAACATTCCCTTACAACAATTTGTTGTTTCAATTCGATTAATTGCAGTTACAAAGATTTTCTCTTTGAAGTTTTTGTTCATCGATCTAGAGACTTAATTATTCTTATGGTGAGTTTTCTTAGCAATTAGCGGTGGTTCTTTGGCCAATAAATATTATAATATTAATTTCTATTAATATTTTACGTATTATAAACTTTTAGTCAAATGAGTACAAATTGAACTCGAACTGTTTAGTTCATTTTACAGTCTTACTAATCAGTTAGTACTAAAGGGAAGGTGTTTAAGTTCTAACTTATACGTTATCTAGATATAAATATACAAAATCTAAGACTAAATGTGTTGAATCCTTGGGATTAATATATTATTTTCTAGCTAGGTTTACTCAGCAGTCAGCGCCCTTGTGCTTATAATGCTCTACATTTTACATGCTTACAGATTGACAACCCAATACAGGAGCACAATAGATTTATTCTTCTTGTCCTTTATTATCAAGTTTAATCAAATTTCATTATCCTCAACTGCAATATCCTGATCTGATTTGATATCCATAGTAAAAAAAACTTGCATTATCGCAAACCTTGCATTAAGAATCAAACATAAAAGCAAAAACTTTATCCATTTAAGTAAATAAAATTTTAGAACAGAATCATAAATTTCAACACTCCCAGTCAGAAAATACAGTAGTGACAAGTACTAGAACAAGGAGGAGGAAAACAGCAAGGCAACCACTACCATCATCTGAAATCTCAATTCACGACGACCAGCAATTACACCTAGAATGAGAGAGATCAATCTTTTCGAAGCTCCATGTATTCACGACGAATGCCATCAGCATTTAAGATGGCCACTTCCAGCCTGTCTCCCTGCATAATAGACATGACAAACTTATAAAGAGACGGAAGCTTCCAAACTGCTATTCCATTCGAGACATCTTATCTTCACATCAATGAAGGACTCGGTCTTATCTTCACATCAGTGAAGAAATCAGTCCCAGGCGATCAAACAACTAAACAATTAGTAATACGTGTGCAAGTACATAATAATGTCCTCACAGGTCTCCCACTTGAGTTGTATATTCATAGTACAGTATTATTCAATGACTTTGTAATCAAATAGTCTATAGTAGATCTGCCAGTCAATATGTATGTCAATATGTGCATAGTGGTAGTACAGTCGTGGTTAGTACAGTTGACCAAAGTAATACTTGAAACACAACCACGCCATAAAAACTAAAACTTTTGATTCCTTACATTTTGTGCTTAGCCGTATCCAACTCCAACCTATGTAAGTTATAAGTTATTATATGAGAGTATCCATCTATTCCCGTTTAATCTTATTTTACCTGAGGTTGTAACAGATCCAATGATGGTTTAAAAGAACAACAATTTCTACTCATTCAAGAAAGTCAAATTTACAATAAAATCAGGCCCTGAGCATTATAAGGCCTAAAACCAGATTTTAGAAGGGCCTGTGCACCACTATTTTTTCTCATGCATAGCATGGAATTTTCCAGTCTAAAAGACTAAAACCTTTCATATTCTGGACTTAAACAAAAGTAAAAGAAGGGCAATGAAGAAGGTCAAAGACTTACAGTGTAGATATCCCTCTCTGTTGCTGATGCAAAACAAGTTTTCACCAAATCAATAGCTTCTATTTCTGAAAGAGGAGTAACAGCATCCTGCATAGATCGATGGACCTCTAATTAGACACCGAAAGAAAAAAAAGATTTTAAAGTCATAACCAACCTGAGCCGGTAATAGCAGAGGGCTTGGTGATTTCAGCTGGTTGTCCAGAAAAGGTGTAATTAGTGTGGCACCAGATCCTTGGGAACTGTATCCAACCCTCTCATAGGATCCAACAGCATCATATGTGTAAACACACCCCTTACCTTAAGTTATTTAAAGAAAAAGGTGTCAATAAAATAGAGGTCTCAACTGACATCTACAGGCTACACATCTTATAGCATCTTACCTTCATTATCAAGACCACCTAGAACATTGAAAGCATAATAGGGGAAGAATCTTTTGTAGTAAAGTGTGTTTGAGAGCAGCTGAGCCATTGCAGGGCAGCTCATTTGCTTATTGTGTTGATGCTGATAAGACTATCTCAAGAAAAAAAAAACCACCATATGATGTCAGTTTCAAAACAGAATTTAAATTCGAGCATCAATACTCCCTTTGTCCCACAAAAGACGTCTAAAGTACATAATTCAAATGCAAAATGTTATATAAAGACTACTTTACCCTTACAAGTACTTAAGTGGAGCACACTCATTTAGAAAAGATGAAGAATCATTAGTGTACTTATGTGGAGTCCACACTGGGAGAATTGGAACTTAATTATACTCTTTCCTCTAATTTTATTTTTTCTTAATTTGAGTGAAAAGTGTATTGGAGACATCTTATATGGGATGGAAGGATTATATTTTATGAAGGAATTTTTAGGCTTCATAAAATAGGATTTTGAGTGCATTATAATTATATACGATCAGATGTGGAAAGAAGGGCAAAATAAATAATGCAGCAACAATTAAACAAAGGAGTAAAACATGGTCTCTTAGCCCCAAATCAACCACTTCCGCTGTTAGAATTCACCACTCCCATGCCAACTGAATACTAGCCAATATATTATTGGGAAAAAGAACACCAGAAAACATAGTGCATCTTTTGTAAATGTTCCTCCTCTTACCCTCATACTTGTGCCTTCTACCATCACTAATGTCACAAACATGCTCCTGAGTAAGTAGGAATTCGGAAAGTACAAAAACATTTTCACCTTTTCTTTTCCTCCACAAACTTTCTAGGTGTTACCAAGTGTAATCAGTAATTAATAAAATAAAGGTAAGCACCATGTTTTTTAGGACATTAAATATTCTAAAGCATATGTGATTTGAATCGAATTGAGGTGTCAATAGAATAAGGAGGAAAAGAAAAACTTTTTCAGAAGTAAAAACCTTACCAGATGCCTAGCAGCCAAGACCTTTTGCAAAGCTCTCACATCAGCCTGGAATCCTGAAGAGGCCATCACCGATTTGTCCGCTCTAGAAGGTCAAAAAAGAATAAACAGCATAAGCATGCGAGCTTGTAGTAAAGAAAGATTTGTTAATACATTGAATACTTGAACCACTTGTTTTCTTATGTGAAAAATAGAGAAAGCATGCTAAATGATATTAGAGGGTTTCCATTCCAAACTTTCCTTTTGTATTTCCTTTTCTTTCTCATAATTTTTTTTACATACAAAAATACAAATAGAGAAAGCATGCTGATGTAAGAATTCCGAAACCCTGAAATTGAATAGACGTCATTCATTAAAAAAAGGATCCAGAAGGTATTCCTATGAATCAATAATACAGACAACATTGAAAACAATGCATAAACCTATGATAAGTTCTCATTTTCCATAGGACCGTTGTGATGTGCGTGTGGCTTGTGAACGAAGACAACAAAGTCTTGTCCAACTTTTCCATTGGTAGAAACTACTACTGCAATGCCCGACTACAGAGGGCTATCCATACATAATATTCATTCAATTTTATCAAACACCCCCCAACTATAACATGTTATCTAATAAAAGGTTAAGTCTAATTTGTGGTTTAAACTAGCACTACCTATCAGTCAGGTTTGCAAAACTCCACCTACAATTAGCTCCAAAGATCCAAGCTGAAAATATGAACACAAACTTCCTGAGCATGATTTATCAAGTAGAAATCTATTATATATCAAATAGCCACAAGTGATTTAGATACAATCAAGAGATTGATCAAAACCCACTCATCACCTGAATTTTGTTCCATTCAGTTGGGCAAGTTGAATATCCAATAGGTATCCTCCTCGGTACAATAGGAAAGCACTATAATAATCCCTTATCAATTTGTTCGAGAGCGATTGGGAGCAGAACAAACAATACTAACATTAACCACCATTATTGATTTGTACAGCCCTTCGCATAATTAAATGTAAAAGAAATAAAAGAAACATAATTTGGTGAATTCAGCTACAAAGACCATACTTTTACATGCCATCGGAGCCATCAGGCAAGTGAAAGCAGTTTTCCTTAATTACAACAATACAACGAAATTAAAAAAAAAAACCCAGAAATTACAACAATACAACGAAAATAAGAAGAAACTGAAATAAAGGGGTTGGACCGTACAGTTTACAGATTTTGGAGTAGTCTCGTGTGAGAATACTGTAGCCAGTTGACATTCGAGTATCAGATGCAATCACGCAGTAATCAGCTCCGGCAATCGCAACAACAGTTCTGCAGATACATATGTATACACAATATTAACATCGATTACATCCAAAAAAAAGAAAGAAGAGAAATATAAGCTACACATATATAGAGAGAGAGAAAGCATACCCTCCATTGTTGTCGTAAGGAGACCAATTTGCTTGTTGCTTCGTCATAGTGACTGGATCGGAAGTCGGAAAAGTTGAACTGAGAAAATTAGGGGAAGAATAGATTGAAATCAAAGATCTTTGGGCAAATTTATCACTTTCTAGGTTTTCTTTCCTTTCAAGAAACTTGGAAATATTTTCGCTGTAGGGCTAGACCCGATCCAATAAAGGCCACTCAGCCCTAGTCCCATCTCATAGAAATTGGGCTGGCTTTTGATTATGGTATAATTAAACCTATTACTTGCAACAACATATTACTTGCAAAATATTTTATTTCATAAAAGAGTAACCAATATAATTTCAAATAATTAATCTCAGTTCACCCATTGCTATAAAATGAACAAACAGTTTGAGCTTGATTCGTATTCGCTCGACTAAAAATTTGATTCGAACTCGACTCAAAATATAAATGAATCAAATACGAGCAAATTTTAAAATTCGATAAATTACTCGAACCTCCTCAAATTGTAATTTTCTCGGATCATATTCGTTCAAAAAGATCAAATAATTCGAGTCCGATTTGGGATCGAGCTCGACTCGGTAACTAAATGAGCCTCAATCAAACCTTATTTTATACTCGATAAATTTTGTGAACCAAATTTGAGCAATTCAATACTCGGCTCGACTTGGTTTATTTACTCCCTCACCCATTTGACCAAAGAATCTCTCATATTTGTAGTAGTTTAGTAAGAGAGTAAACGTGTCGAACTGAATCGAATAGAGAGCGGCTTTATTCGAAAAGTTAAATTAACACTCGAATTCAACTTAGATTTGAATTGTATTTAAAAAAACTCTACTCAGATTCGATAAATTTTAAAAGGTAATATTGAAATTTTATACTCGCTTTAATTAATCAACAAAATATTAATTATATTTTTTAATCTGTGTATTTTTTTAAAACATCAAACAAAAAAAATGGATGGATGGAGTATAAGAATTAGGGGTAAGCATGGTGCAGTTTGGTGCGGTTTGAAATCTAAACTGCATCCGAAATCGCTTAGGTACAGTTTGACAAATTCAAAACCGCACACGAAACATTTTGCGATTGGTGCGGTGCGGTTTCGGTTACAAAACCAATTGAAACGATAAAAAAGTCTAAGCCTTCAATAGAATTTAATACGAGGCTCACATCGAGCAATTAATTTAGTGACAAAGTCGACAATGAGAATTATATCAAGCATAGAAAAAAAGCTCATTCTGCCAAACATGTCAAATTCACCATCAAATCATAGAACAGTGATACACATAAAATAATTTATTTTATAATAAAAGAATGATGCTTTAAAACTAAAACGTACGCTATATAAAACAACATAGACCATATATTTGATAACAAGTAAGAAGATTTATCTAATTCTCCAAAAATTAAAATTATATACCGGAGATAGAATGAAATTCTATCTTATATATTGCATGGAGGACTTGTAGAATATAATCCTAAATATACCTAATTTGAAAAATAATTTATTAGACCATTACTACTATAGCATAGACCTTAACCAATGCATCAAGTGCCCAAACTAACGAATTTGACCCCTAACTATAAGCCCCTCCAATAACGCATCAAACAAATCTGAATTTCCAAAACCCAAATGTTTAATTTTTGACTCTATAACCTCTAACTATTTTTTTTAATCAGTGAAAAAATAACAATGCAATATTGGGGAGTGAAAAGTAACTTTAGAATTTACTAGAAATAATACATACATACACATACATGGTGCGGTTTCGGTTTTATGCGTGCGGTTTTGACTAGTAACCAAATCGGAACCGTAAATTTGGTATTCAACCCACCTAAAACCGCCACATAGGTCGAATCAATTGGTGCGATTTTAATTAGTACGATTCGTGCGATTTTTGCTCTGATTTTAGTTCTAATTTAATTACTTGCTCAGCCTATTAGAATTGTATCTTATACGTATACGTTATGCAGGGTGCATAAAATTACTATAACACGTTTTATTATATCATTAATTCATGCACTAAATAGGCAGGGAGCAGGCAGGAGTTTGGGTCAAATTTGGTTTAGGAATAATAAGAGTGGCCGAGCCAGGGAAAAAAAAAAAAGGTAGACAAGAATTTAAGTCATGGCGGATCTGTACTCATGGATGCTCTCCTTTTTCATCCTTATCACCAGCCTCGGTATTGTTTTTTTCCAGGTAATTTATAATTCAAATACAAATCCACACACTCACACACATGTGTGTATACTATATACATACATACATATATGTATATATGTTTGTAAAACTATACTAATTCCAATTATGATTTGTTATCATGTTTAAAATTTTCAATTGGCATTTATGGGTTCCATCGAAAATTTAGATTTAGAGCATGCCATATGGGTTTATTTATTACTACCTTCTTTTTACATAGAACAAAAAAGAGTCACATTTGTGAAATTTGAAAAAATTAAGGATGTAATTTGTGAATTTTATTTTCTTTTTTCTTTCTTTTTTTTTTTTTGTAGAACAGGGGAGGTATAATTATGTGTAAGATTTGGTTTTAAATGTTGAAGCCAGCTTGGTGTTAGATATTGTGATAAAGAAGTAATTTTTTAAAGGAATTTAAGTTGGAGATGGTTAAGAAAATTGAGATTATAGAAGTTGTGATTCTTATTTTCCTGAATAGAGGGAATATTCTGATGTACTATGATTAGTGTCATCCCTTATTGTTTTGCATGCAGAATCTTTGGAGCAGATAATGGTTTGTGTTTCAATTTGATCCAGTGATACAATAATTTTTTTCCCCTTTGATTTTGTGGTAATCCCCTTTGTGGAAAGGATATTATGCTTGATAAACTTAGCTGTACAAGTGTACTTGACATAAGAATATTCTTTGATGGTTTACACACCAAAGTTTCAGCCATGGCTCTCACCGTAGTTCAAAAACTAGATGCCCGATTAGTTCTTGATGAACGTGAGTAAAGAATATGAAGTACATTTGGGGCGAGCCTTGTCCCTTTTTCATCCGTCGATGTTTGCTTTCTAGAGTTCGTTCTTGAAGAACAACAAACTCGATTATGCTATTCTGGGACAAAACCTTGGATCTGGGTTTCAGGCAGTTGCAAATGGGCAGTCCATTGAGTAAATAGAAATAAGTTGCATTTTATATAGTGAGTATTGGATTTCAGGTGACCTTTATTATACAAATCCAACTCTTTGCTATATAGAATGAAACTTGTTTTTATAGCCTGCCCAATGAACTGTTCATTTGAACTGCCTGAAATCAGAATCCTTAACGACCCCATCTTATCCATTTTTGTATTGATGAAAATAACATATGGCCAAGTGATATAACCTATTAAATAAGAAAATATGTATGGTCTGCACTAGAATGCACTACTTAAGTAACAGGGTGCTCTTTGTGAAGTTAAGAGTGCAACTTACTTATCAGCCTTTTTCTTTTGAACCGTCCTTTAATTTTGAATAATTTTTTTTATTGAAGGAATTTCACGTATGGAAATGTTTATTGCAGCTAATGTCCTTGAAAGATTTGGAGCTTGATTATATCAATGCATACGATTCAGCATCTAGGATCAACAAGGTTGTTCTGGCAGAGTTTGTTTCTCAAGGAAGTTTATGTTTAATCCATCTCATGGCTGGACATTGGCCTATGTTTCTACTGTGTTTCCCAATCGCATACTACAATATGACATTGTAAGTTCATTGCCATTATTCTCTGAGCATCTCGTGTAATTATTGTGTCATTTCTTCTAGGATTCATACATGTAATCAGAGTATCGCACGTCTAATGCCTTTTTTCTCGAGACTTGAGTAGTAAATTCATGGTAACTTTCTGAGCAGGTTCACAAGAAGACAACATCTGGTGGATGTCACTGAGATTTTTAACCAGCTGCCATGGGAAAAAAATCAAAGAATATATAAGCTTGGTTACCTCGTCTTTCTTATTGCCTTTTCCATATTCTGGTATGTATTCAAACACATGACACTACTATTTAGTTTTTGAGGCATTTTGTACTATAGAAGTATAACATTTTGCATCTATTGTAGGATGATTTGGAGCATTTTGGATGGTGAGGAGTCGTTCGTATAGTTCTCGTAGTGGACATTTGTGTTGTAAGTAGTAGATGTGTTACTTAAAGGAAATATATGCACATGTATATCATTCTCATTACAAGTTACAGATATAAAAAATATAAAAATTTACGAATCAAAATAAAAATTAAAAAATCCCTAGACTCTTGTTTCTTACCAGGTTTTTGTGATGAATCTGAGACTGCATAAACTATTGGGGATTTGTACGAAGGGTTAATTTATAATGAAAGCAACCAGGTGTTTTTTTGCCATACACATTCCTCTGAAGTTAAATGTGATCGCTGATAACCTTGCGGTTGGACAGGAAGGCTAGTAGTCACAAAGTATCTGATTAATTGTACAGGTAGGTGATGTGACAATTGGAACTAATATGTCGAAAATTTGTGTTTTTAATTTTTCCACGATTTTGTTCCTTACTCCCTGCTGTGTTTTTAGTGCTTGTTTCTTCGATAAAGCTTCATTGATTCGATGAGCACCATTGTTAGGGAAAAGAAAAATGTGCAAACTGAAATAAATATGTAATTTGAACCGTAAATCAGCTGATGCATAAAGATAGCTTCATTCTTGTTTATTGATAAATGATAATGTTTGGATCCATGCTGCATAACTTCTTTTTTATACAAGAAAAAACACTTCTGCAGTTTCTATGTTCTTGCGCTTGAATCGGTTGATCATAGCTATTGGACTTTAGGCCGTTGAAAACGCTTTGAAGCTTCAACATTTGTAGAAGTAATTATTTGATTGAAATTTTAAAAGCTTCTATGAGCTGACTTTGACATGTTGAGACAGTAACATTTAGTTAAGTTTAATCCAACATATATCCTGATTGATATTTGTGATGCAAACATGTCATGTCATGCTTACCGTTAATCAAATGATTTATCGAATATTTAACAACCTAACCTCATTGACTAAATTTTTTTATAATCGTGTTTTTTTTCCTTGTTATTGCAATATGAATGCAAATGCAGAACTAATCTGCATAACTTGGTTTTTAAATTATCCTTGAGGTTCACATATGCTATTGTAATAATCTTGTAGGCTAATAAGTCTCTTACAAATTAACTTGGTTTTTAGTGAGTTTGTTCATGGGTTTTTTAGGGAAAAGGAAACTAAAATGAAAAGGGATTTCTTTTCTCTAATTTGGCTGCTGAGGAAAATAAGTGGGAAAGATAAGGGGGAGAAAAAACCTACCTATTCTCTAGCTTTACATGCCCTTTTCTTTTCCCATTTTATGCATACTCTTACTTTTGTTGAAAGCTTTGTTAAGATTCTTTAGAGTTTCATTTGAAGAGCAGAGAAAATAAAAGAACATATGCTTCTTATTAAATTTTCTCACTGTGGTCCTAGTTTATGGTCATTATTATCTCAATGAAATAAAAATAGGTGATCCATTCCTGTTGAGATATAGATGCATTTTTAACATGACATCATAGATAAGATTATCTGTTCATTATATATATATATATATATATATATATATATATATATAACCTTTAATTTTATTTTTTTTGGCTTTTTTTAAAACAACTAAAGATGTTTTGTTATATGTATCCAAATAACACCAAAAACACTGTATTATGTAAAAATTCGAGTTTTATAATTTTTTTTAGTTGTTTTAAAAAAAAAAGCAAAAAAAAAATGTCCGTATTTTGGTAAAGTCCGGGATGCCTGACTGGATCCGGACTGTATATATATATATATATATATATATATATATATATATATATATATATAGCGAACCGGTCTGCGACGAACCGGTTATGGCAATGGTTCAAACCGTCGCCATATGATGTCAGAGCCGATTCGATAGCAAACCGGTTCGCTGGATAACTTTTCCATATATATATATATATATATATAATTGAGATGGATGCTTCATCAATTGCATTGTCAGTCAACACCTAATTGAATTGACCTTTAACCAAGAAAAACAATACACTTGGTCTGAGTTGGAACTTGGAACCCAGAGATATGTGCAGTACAAGAATCAAGTTTTCTTAATCCTTAAAGATAGACTACTTGATCCTTGAAGTTTTCCTTTTCTTAATATTTTCCTTGTCATCCTCAAATTTTGGTTAGGAACGAATAACAGTGAGCCTTAGCAATTAAAACAAGTAAACTGGATATATTGGGAAGAATATTTTTAAAATGTCATTTTGGCACCATATTTCCTCTTTCTTTTTCTAGATATGGATGACTAATTATTTATGATTATAGACAATAGAAAAGCTAATCTTTGAGATTAAATGAGAAGACTGTACAAAATCAACCATGAATCTAGTTTAGATTTCCTTAAACCCCTCCAATATCAAAAACATATCTACAGTTTAACAATAAAAAGATAACTGCAACTGATGAGCTTCCTTTCAGAAACAAATTAGTTTCTCATTGAGTTGTTCTTCCTCCCATTTCCTATTATTCTTCGCGATAAATTCTTCAATTCGTCTATTCAAATCATCATCATTTTCATCTTCACTATAAGAATCATAGACGCTACCACCATTATCATCATCATCATCTTCATCATAACCATGAAAATCATCACTATCTACCTCACTAACACCAATATCATATAAGTTTTTGTCTTGGACTCTTTTTTGTTTCAACTCTACAAACTCTAAAAGAAGCACCAAGTCCTTGTTCTTGTCTTCCCAATCTTCAGCTTTTGCCTTTTCTACTTCATATTCTGCTGCAGGAGCCAGAAAAGAGATAAAATCCAAGTCTTCCTTAGACGGCTTATAAGCGTACTTTAACAGAATGGCCATGAGGATGAAGTTAAACGCGAAAAACATAACTAATTTGCTTGCTTTTACCATGGAGGAAAGCTTGGGAACAAGAAGCAGGCTTTGTTGTTGATGAAATGATAAAGATAAAGACAAGGGTAAAAGGATTTTACAGACAGAAAGACATAAGAGACTTAGCAGAACAAATTTCAACATTTTTTTAACAATCACAATGTCTTGCATGTGTGAATAATAGGGAATCAGGTCAACTAGCTAGGCTAATAACCAAGAAAACATTCTTAATGGTGATTTCATAGCCTACCTAATATAATTTTGTTTGTTAGCGGCTTTCACCTAATATTATTTTATTTGTTAGCAGTTTCTTTTAAATAACCAAGAAGAGATTTAATGGTGAATTTCGTATATACGATGACTTCATAACTAGTTTACTGGTGAACTGAGGTAGAATGATACATTTTAATGTAGAATTTAATTTTAAGCATCTGTTGATTAGCAAATTTTTGTGTAAATGAGATGAAGTCGGACATGACATGAAGATAGTTGAAAAACATCAAACTTGAGTTGAGCCAGGATTTCGTTAGAATGTAAAGAGTTGCGATAAGTGATTCATCCTCTTATGGGGTTCGGAGGGGGAGATTGTTGGGTGTAAATAGAAAATAATCCAAAATGAAAAAAGATTTATTTGTTCACTTGACAACTGAATCTGAATGTGATCCTAAGAGAATAATTTGTTATCCATGAATATGTGGTGGGCCTGAGGTTGTTTACAATCTATAATAGGAATGCATTAAGAAAATATTATAATTAAGTCTATTAGATAGTCTTATTATATGAGAGAAGTTCACTTGTAAGAAAAGAGAAAATTACAGTTTGTTACTTGTGAGTTTCCACCGTCATTTTCATTCAATTGAAAGTTTGAAAACTTTATTATTTGTTAATTAGATTTTTCAACCTAATTAAAGATAAATTTGTACTCTTTCGATTTATTTTGTAACATCAAGTTTTAGGGTGTAAAACTTGGGAACTTGGGATGGTTATTACAAGCCCCTTATTATTACTGATATAGTGGCCATTTTTTAGCATGTTAAAATTTCGGCTAGAACCAATAAAAATAAAAATTCAACCGGCCAAAAAAGGGATTACTCCACAACAACCGGTTGCTGTGGATGGAACCCCATACATATATATATATATATATTCACAAATATTTTTATAATTGATTAGCCAAGCCTGATACAATCTTTTGCTTGATTCATATGCCTTGGAATGGGATGTGAAACTCAACTCATGTCGGCTAGTTTAGGACATTTTGATTATCAAACTCATTCACATGCCTTGGAAACACACTACTGAGGTAAGATAACACACTACTGACTGCAGATACTACTAATACACTCTATCTGCTACCAAGTTTCTTTAACAAGGCAAAGCCATAAGTTACAGTATTTTTTCAATAAAAACCGTACTTCCTTTTACAGTTTTTTGTTCAAACTTGCTCTATTATTTTTTTTTCCTCATAATTGTGGGGAAAAAAAAAGGGGGGCACCGGACGTACCGGTCGTTAAGGGTACCGGACGCCCCCCCCAATTTATAAGTTATATCCAAGACACTTTTGCTTCTCCCTATTCTAAAATTTACATAACCATCAACGTTACACAAGTGCCAACCACGTCAAATTTCATGCATAGGACAAAATATAAACACACATTTTCTTCTTCCTCAAATATAAGAAAACGGAAAACCTTGCAATGTGAAGCTTCAGATGATCAAGTATTGGCACGAAAATGGAAACCAAAACCCTGTTGACATGCGTTAGAGGGAAAAAGGAAATTAGGAAGCACAAGTTCATGTTACTCGAGCTTAGTCCTAGTAAGTCTTCAACAACGATTCCTTTCAAAGAAGATACCGATTATAACTTGGATGAGCACAAATAGAGATTCTTGAGTGCAATTATAGAGGAAAAACTGAATAAGATTTGGGACAATTTCTGGAGAAGTTTGCTTAAAATTTAAATGAAATAATATAAAAGCACAGGAAATGGTGAATGTAATGAAACATCAAAGAATTACCGAGGAAAGATTGTTGAAAGTATACCAAAGTTGCTCACCCACATCCCTGGTACTCTGCTCAGCCACATATTTTGTGTCAAAGCAGCAAATGCAATACCAGCACTCCTCAAGCTGTAAGATGTACACAGACTTAACTTTTCACGTAATATAACCTATTCAGATCAGTATAGGTTACAAAAGATGGTGCTGAAATCGTAAGAATAGTGAGCCTACAATAAGAAAGGAATATAAAATTTATACATAATACGATGAGATGGGGGAAAAGAGTATTGAATGAATTTGATAATATTTTACCAAAGAAGTCACCCATCTACTGACAGTGGTTCGCCAGAATGACAGAAACCTAACATCATTTTGGGGAAGCACAACTAAGAAGCAGGATAAGAAGCTGAAACTTTTGAACCACTATTGTAATTTCAATGGCAAGAACATTGATCAAGCTTCAAAAGTAAAACAAAGTCAAAGCATAGAAGATAAAAGTCCACGAACTTACTAGAAGAGAAATAATTATAATAGCCTTTTAAAGAACAATAATGGCATGTATTAACATTCCTGAGGTTGAATTAAAAGTTGTAACATTTGCAGGTATCAAGTCTACAGTATCCAAAATTTCTGATCGGAAACATTCGAATGTGGAAGATGGCTGCTATTTGAATCATCCCCATACCAAATAACGAAAAGAAAGAAAAAAGGGCAAGAACATATAAAATGGAATTTCAAATCACTTGCCAAGTTAGAGAAAATGGTAGCATTTGCAGGAACATCCAAAAGCACTCTGGGCGAGTTCCATGGCAAGAAGAAGCACAATGTGAAAATGGTAGGAAACTCTCTAAATCAGGATCTCAATTTACTACGGGTACACTTGGCATCTTCCAACATGCTCTTCTTTGAAAGCAGTGTCAACAAGATTTAAAAGACAGTCATCTAGAGAATTTAGTATATAAATCGAAAACAGCAAGATCTACTTGGTGTTCATATCAAAATATCTACGTGTTGAAAGCTAATATATTTACCACCGATACTTCACCAAGAGCATTAGGAATGATCACAAATGTCATAACAAGTTCAATGACCATTTCGAATCAGAACTGACCACAGATCTTCTGCAACTGATGTCCTCCGCATCTCTCAATCAGTCTGCCTTCCACTTAAGAGTTAGACAGTCTTCTTCACTCTGCTTTTAGTAACCCTGCAAGACAGTTCTCTTGACAGCAGATTAGAAGTCATCATTTTCACTACCTTGTAACTACAACCAGATCGTATATCCAATTATTGATCCCAAGTTAGAAAACTCCTCTAATACATAACATTAGCGATCCACAAATAGGCAAAAGGTGCCTGACTAATGGAAGAAACCTCAGAGGGGAAGAGTTTTGGTAGACTAAGAAAGGCCTTTGTTTTAAGGACTTCTTCCAAGCGTACACCTCACCTAATGAGCGCAAAAAACATTTATCACTCAAAAACGTATTTGTCATAGGACATCTGTTCTGATTTACAAGTCCCAGGACTCTTTAGATACACCTCACCTCAAAACGTTCCCGTGGAACATTTTTTAAAAAACATTGGATACACCCACTCCATCAAAAAAGATATATATATATATACACACACACACACACACACACAACATCAGTCGAATGATTTTGTTAGGTCTTTTCCTCTTGGAGTGCAACCAAATAACATTCACATCCAAGAATTTAAACTGAAGTGTATGTTCAATATTGACTTACCCAGAATGATACAAGACAACCCAAAAGTCTACTCTTTGAATCTCCATATTTAAAAATGAACAAATGATAAGATATACGACATATTTTAAGTTATTCTCTTGAGCAATATTTCTCATCTCTGCTCCTTATATTTGATTGACATAGCCCCGCCCCCAAGGAATACGCTTGAACACGTAATACATTTGAAACATTGGAGGGGGAGGAATTTTTTAAAATAACCTATAATTTGTACATGCAGAATTTGGTCCAAGATTTTCACACTCGAACTCTTAACTCAATTGAAAGCTTAGGGGTGAGGGTGGGAGGGATTCTTAAAGTAACCTGAGATTTATATATCCAGATTTGGTACAAGATTTTTTCGCTGGAACACTAAATACATTTGAGAGTTTGGTGGGAGGGGAGGAGGGATTATTTTAAGATAACCTATGATTTTTACATCCAGATTTGGACAAGATTATCCCAAATATGGGAAGAAAATAAATAACATGCCACCATTAACTGCTGAAATTTGTAGTATATCCTTTGTCCATAAAAATTTTCAGCAGCTCTCTTTACTTTTTCTAGGGTCTTCCCTATATGCATTACTAAGTTTAAAAGAAGTGAGGAAACAGTCAACATTGACAAAGCATGCAGCAGGTATAACCATCTGATTCTATTCATATCAATTGTTTTGTTAAGAAATGATACAGTTTCTGATAATATAGGAACGGCCAAAAAAGGGGCAGATGTGAGAATCTGCCCCAGACTCGGGCCAAGTGTTCTTTTTGGCAAGGGAGGTGGGGAAAAGAGAGACCGGTCTGCGGACCCATACAGTCCCGTTTAGATCACTGTTAAAGATCTGGAAGGTTTCCAATAAAACTGCTAGAACTTAAAAAACCAAACTGAAATTGCTAAGCCCTGAACATCGACAAGAGATATTGCAGTTCAATCACCTTCAACCTAGGAAGGAGATAATTAGGAGATAATCAAACATTAAGTTACACTAGAGCATTTCTTTAAGCCAAGTCCAACTTATAGTATTCATAGCGTATGTAAAAGGCACATATGCCTACACCCTTGCAACAACTCCAGCTAAGATTTCTGTGACAGGGTACACCCTATCAAAAAGGAAAATTTCCATTGACCTGTTTATATATGACAGCTATAACCAAAATGATGCAAATACGATTTAAAAACATACTTAGTGGTACAGCATGATATTAACTGCAAATCTTCCCAACATTATTATGATCCAAAGGAGCAAGAGTAATATAACTCTGAAATGTCTAGCAAATTAACCATGATGTGGCTAAATGCTACGCAATATATAAATTTTAATGAGAGAGGGGATATATATTAAAGTGCAACCTTGCAAAAAAGAAAGTTCATGTATCTTAAAATGCAATAAAAGGGTCTGAAACCATAACTACAAGAATCGCAATGAACAACAAAGGAAAAAATCCCTGACATGCACATATGGAATAAGTTATTAATGTGAAGACTCAGAACATTATTAACTTGTAGTCACCAAGAAGTATGTGCAACAAAGCCCAAAGGCTATACTACAGAACCACAAACAGCAGAGTCGCCTAAAGCATGTGAGAGGCCCCAATCTTCTGTATATATCAATAAACAACACACTTCAAACATTGAGAAAGGACTGGATCGCGCCTGATAAACTCAGAATTATGTTAAGAATGGATTGACCCATCTCTAAAGATCTTTATACAGTCTCCCCAGGCCTGAATCCACTATTGCCGCAATCAGCACTAGAATCCAATCCACAAGGAGAATCATACCATTTAGGGTTCTCAGGGTAGAAGCTTTCAGCCTGTAAACCAGCAAGACCTATGTCAGGCTCTATAGTCTCATCACCCCTTACGGGCTTAATTATTTTAGAATCCCCGTAATTAAGAATACTCTTCTCGTCAAACTCGCTGCATTTCAACCATTTCTCGGGTTTACAAGTCTCACCCAGCAGATCCCTCTCACCCCTGCATTCTGATCTGATCTGATCCCAAGAAGTAACATCACCAAGCGTTCTCCCGAAACTATCTCCATCATCTTCAATCAGTTCAGCATCCTTGCCATCCCCATATATCGTCCGATGGTGACCACCCCAATCTGCCAAATCACTCTCCCCCACCAAGAGATCATCTGAATGCGGCTTGATTGAAAGCAACCCAACAGAATTCAGACCATGTTCTCTTACACTCCGAAGTTTATTCACCATTTCAAACAGTTCTTGTGACACCGAACCTAGCAGCTCTGACGGGATTTTCCCAATTTTCCCTTCAATGAACCCAAGTTCATTTCTCAATTCCTTCACTTGCTGCAAAACCGAGTGCTGTAAATCTCCATCATCCTTCCCTGTGAGTCCATAGCTCTCATTTTCTGCTTCATCACTCATCCCGTACACAAAATCTTGGTCCATCAAAAACCCACCTTTATGCCCTACAACCCTGTGCATAATTCTAGCATTTCCATCCAACGGTCCGGGTTCATGACCCGAATGAACCGCGTACAATTTAAATACCGCTACCCCCTCCTCCTGATAGACAAATGTCTTATCCTTGTCATTATAATTTGAAATTGGCACAATTGCCCTAATCCGAAACCCACAGCCACACCGCTTGGACGCGTAATGTTCCCTCTTCAAAATCTTCGATTTTTTCGCAGTCGACACTGGCTCTCCAGCTCGATGACACGCGTAATCCTTAACCTCTGCCATAAATGGCTTATACCTAATATATTTCTGTCTTATACACAACACAACCTTATGTTTAGCAGCCAATTCTTGCAATTTATTAGGCACCTCTTTGGCAGGCACATCAAATGACTCAGTATACTCGAATCTTCTCCGTTTGTTACGTGGCGCAGACCCAGATGCCGAGTCCGAGCACACGGGGCACTTGGCCACACAAACCCTAATAAAAGATTCGGGTATTCCATAAAATTTAGCACCTACAGTCCAAACTTGCTTAATTCTCTCAATTGTTTCTTTAAGCCCTAAATGTTTCAAATCAGCATCACCATGGTAACTCATTACAATATCTAGCCATTGATCAATATGAGAAACAAATTGACTCGAATTGTTCTTAAAGCACAAAAATTTGTTACCATTATTGGCATCCACATGAACGTTGAGCTTCTCCTGGATTCGCTTCCAGGCAGTGAGATATGCCGTGTCCTCGTTCCGGTCCTTCCACACAGACCGCCAGCTGGCCAGCACCGCCGGCGATGTAGCGGCTCTGATCTCCTCGGGAGTCGCGACCCGGCCATCAATTATGCAATTGATCATTAGGGCATGAGATTCCTTGTTGAATGTGTAGAATTGGGACGACAAATGGGGCACAGGGCTAACGTACATCGGTGCGGCGATTTTAAAATTGCTGGTGTTCTCGCCGGAGGAGGGCAAAACGGAGCCGTTTAGGTCAGCATCGGAGGAGGTATGGCTCACCGAGTCGTCGTCGTCGTCGGGGAACAGGTCAATTTCGGACATCAGCGGGAGGGAGAAAGGCTCGAGAATCGACGGCTGAGATTCGCTCTGGAACGGGTCTAGGTGGTGATGGAACAGATCTTCTTCTTCAACTTTGCTTATATTCATTTTTGCAGACAGAATTTCGAGATTCTCTAAGAAGCTGGGCTCAGTTTCTCTGGCATTACAAGGGTTTGAATTCTTTCTTTCTCTCTCTATATATCTATATATCAATATATGTGTATATATATAGGTGTATATATTATATGTAAAGGAAAAAGTGACTACATAGGTGATATGTGTAAGTGAGCTCCTTTGACTCATGTCATTCAGAGGATGAGTGTGTCTTTTTTGAGTTTTGGATTGGATTTCCTTGATGTTTTTTGGAGCTCTAATCTAATCTAGTATACTACCAATTGAATCCATGAATTTTTATTGAATTTCAAAGGGCTCTTGAAGATGAATAGGGGTTAGAAAGATTTCATATTTGTAGGAATTCCTTTTAGTTTAGCTAAATCTAGTTCATAACTTAGGTCACTGCTAAGAAGATGATAATGACATGAATTTTAAAACAAAAATGTTTAGGCAATTTATGGGATTCGATTAAGTTAGAAAATTGATTAATACAGTACTGACACGCTGAGTGATCACTTTTCGTCTGCAATAATCACTCTGTAATGAGTATATTACAAGAACTTACTAATTTGTAGATGAGTATATAACATCATAACCTTCCTTGAACACATTTGATGATTATGGATGGGTACATAAGGTTTTAGTAATCATATATTTTCAGTGGCAAAGTCAGGATTAGTTTGCAGTGGGGTCAATAATTAGACCAATTGTCAGTCACCACTATTCACTTCGATCACTCGCGAAAGGCTTTGATGGTTCACGGATTGGTTTTGCCCCTTCTCTCTCTGTTCTGTGACTGAAGTGCTGAACAGATATTGATGTATGAGATTTAGGGCAGAGACTTGACCGCTTGAGTATCTCTAATTAAAAAAATGTGATTGAGATCAAAAATTGAGTGGGAGTCAAAAATTAAGTAGGATAATTTATTTTTTTTTATAAATAATTTCAAAAATTGAGTGGTGTCAATTGACCTCATATTTTCACCATAGCTTCGCCAGTGTATATTCCCCCTTATGTATAAGTATACTTCACATAAAAGATATTGATGAAGGCATGTTTAATCTCAATGCACCCAAAAATAATGAACGAGAACAATAATTTCCCCAATTTTAAAAACTACAAGGGTAATTTTAAAATATCTTTAATTTATTTAAAATTTAAAAATAAAACATAATAATTGTACTATTTTTCATATTATATAAATTTAGTGAGTTTATATCTCTTTTGAAAAAGATAACACATACACTAGTGAAGAATCAAGATTATATTAAGGAACATATTTTTCATATCATTTTTTAATATTTTTACACGTAACTAATATGTAGACTCTATATATAAAAATATTAAAAAATAACATAAAAATTTAGGTTTCTTTCAATTATTATGATGATATAGTATTACATACTAGCTGGGTTCTGTGCCTCCGGCATTGTATAGACAATATGATTTATCTCAAACTTTGAACGACCAAAATAATTTATTGAGTGAGCGGAAAATTTAAAGTCATTTGTATTTTATTAAATTATTATTAGATTATTAGATTATTAGATTATTAGATTATTAGATAGATAGATGTATTTTATTAGATAGATGTATGAACGGTGAGATTTATCACAAACTTTAGACGGCCTAGATGATTCATTGAGTGAGCGGAAAATTCAAAATCATTTGTATTTTATTAGATAGAATGCAAACGTTTTACAAAGGCCCTTTGACTTGCTTGTGGCTGAACTTGACAGGACATCTCTAAGTCTTATATAATCAATGTGGGGGCAATTGGGCAAATGCTTCTCAAAAGCTTCTAAGAATTTTTAAAGAATAATGCTAGAGACACAAACTATTTTACAAACATTTTATAAACTGTTGATGTGACATACTCCACATTAGCAGTTTGTGTGGGACCGAAGACAATATTAAACAATTTGTTGATCAATAAGCTGACGTGGAGTATGCCACATCAGCAGTTTGTAAAATATTTGTAAAATAGTTTGTGTCTCTAGCGCCACTCATTTTTAAATAGGGAATAGAACAAGTGATCAGAAATACTATTTATATATGTATTTTTATATTTTTACATAGTTACTTCTTATATAAAGATAAAACTCATTCTATGCTCGTATTAAAGAGAATTAAGTGAAAATATTAATTTTTTATAATTAAAGAAAAGTTTTGATTTTGATATAAATTACTTTTGAACTAGAGGTTTGATAAATAATAAAATGAACCCTGCATTTCTTAGTTTTTTTTTATTATTATTTTGTATTTGGTATTTTGCACTTTATAAATGGATATTTTACATTTTATAATTTCATAATATTGACGCATAATATTTCTCGGCCAAAAAATTGTTAACTGGGCTGACATAGTTATATTGTCTTGACTCACGTGTTGTCTTTTGAGGGGCAAAATAGTCCCATAAATGAAATTCTTGTTCCTAAAAAAGACAACACGAGTCAAAATAGCCTAACTCTGTCAGTCTAGTTATCGTTTTTTTGGTCAAAAGTTGTTATGTGACAGTACGCTTAAACACCGTGAAATACAAAGTGCTCATTTATAAATTACGGGGTGCAAAATGTAAAATGAGTGCAATATTGAGAATACAAAGTACATTTAACTCTTTTATAAATATAAAGCTGCCATTTTGTAATTATTATTTTATTTTATTTCTTCAACATAATCCATGACTAAAAAGCAAATCAATTTAACTGTCTTCTCTGTCAAAATATATACCTACTAGCAACAGTCCCGTGCCTCCGGTACTATGGACGTTGAAATTTATTCCAAATTTTGGACGACCCAAATGATTTATTGAGTGAGCGAGAAATTCAAAATTATTTGTATTTTATTAGATAGATGGATGGTGGGATTTATCCAAAACTTTGGACGTCCTAGATGATTTATTGAGTGAGCGGGAAATTCAAAATTATTTGTATTTTATTAGATATAATTAGATATATAGAATATAGATATAGATAGATAGAATTAGATAGATTGTTTTTTATTAGATAGATGGATGGTGAGATTTATCC
The DNA here is from genome assembly GCA_020205505.1 of Panax japonicus. NCBI lineage: Eukaryota > Viridiplantae > Streptophyta > Magnoliopsida > Apiales > Araliaceae > Panax > Panax japonicus. The sequence goes on along the minus strand of CM035106.1, from coordinate 3,601,314 downwards.
CAAACTTTGGACGGCCCAGATGATTTATTGAATGAGCGGGAAATTCAAAATCATTTGTGTTTTATTAGATAGATAAAACTAAGACCTAGACAAAAATTAAATGTTTACAAATCTCTATAGCATGTAAATTTAATTTTCAGGAGAGGAGAGTCTTATAAAACATATCAATTTCTTTTCATTCTCTTATTACTGTTGAGTATTGAGTTGTAAGCATTGAACTTGTTATTTTAATCCAATTTTCTCTCCTTTGTTTGTGTTAGCTTGGAAAGATTAAATCTCAACAACAATTGGATTTGCTTTTGCCTCTGGCCAGTGAGTTCTTTCTTTTTTTATTCATAATTTTAATTTATTTAATCTATTACTTGTTGTCGAGTCTTTATATTTTTAATTTTCACGAAGAAATTAATATTTTCACAACCGGTAAGTAAAAACTTTAAAAATATCAAATTTCTTTGTGAGGATATCATTTATCAAGTGGTCGGAAAAAAACAAAACTTGTGTCCCAATAATGCAATTATATGCTACAAAAATTCAAATGAATATATTTAAACTTGACAAATGTTCAAGGAAATTGGATATCCCAAGTTCAACAATTCTTCCTCATTTTGTTTCCCAGTAGATTCACAAGAATTAAACCAAATGGCATTTGGCCTCCCTAGTCTAATGTCCAAAAAAGAAAATCAACATCCCTAAAGCATGAAGTGCATAAGTTAAATTTCCAAAAAATGTAAATGTACGTCAAACTCTTTTTATTGAGAGCAGTTAATTTTGGTCAATTGATCAATAGAGTGTCGACACGCAGCAGAACGGGAGGCGATCTCTCTGTGTATGTCAGCGTTGTATTGGTACTTACATGAAGTTAACTAACCGAATCCTTTTTCATCTATTCTTAACTTAAAAGTAAAAGAGGAGAACATATAACAAGCCTTTCACCCAAGCATATATATATATATATATATATATTAAATACACAAGGAGCTTGAGAATTTTATAATCATACAACCAAGCACAAAAAATCTGTGACCAATTATAGACCAATTAACTAGTATAATATCTTCTTAATTAACCAAAATTGTTAGATTATAGGATCGCACGCACGCACACAAACGATAGAGAATTAAGAACACAAGAGATTTACGTGGTTCCCCAATTTGGGTACTCCACATGCGGCTTGTTGTTTGATTGATGATTCCTTGGTTACATATGGCTTTTCAATAGATAGTATAATATATATACCTACTAATCATATTCCAACCCTACTTTACATTATGGTTAATTACCCATAATGACCTTTCCAATTAACTACTCAAAAATCTTGTCCGTCGACCCAGCGCGGCTCGCGCTGCTCACAGGCCAATCATAGCGCGATCCGCACTGTGACGCCCCCAAAATTAGGTATACATCACCCATCTTGAGTCGCCAGATACATGGTACAGAATTCAAATACAACTTACTAATACAACTGTCGTGTACAATACGATAAAACATAACTGTGAGTTTGAATACAATCATTGTCTACTAGAGATCATACAAACTCAAAAGGTGTCCTCAATACAATTATTGTCACACTATTTAACAGAATAGTGAGGACTACTAATACTATTCTCTGGTCCATCACTCCGTTCCCCGACTCGTCCCAGCTATATTCTCATTTCCTGAAGAGAACAGTGAAAGAAAGGGTGAGCTCAACTAGCCCAGTAAGAAATATTATGACTAAGATAATGCAGAATAAATTATCATTAGCCTTCAACAGTGTTAAACTGATAAAATACAATAAACATCAAGTTTAACTACAACGGAACCAGCAATCCATTAAAAGAGTCAAGTAGAAAATAAAATCTACTATCTTTTATGATTTAAAAGGTTTTTCATCATCGTTATAGCTGAGACTCAGCTTAATAAATATTCCACATCATCGAATCACCCCCGCACTACGGCCAAGGATATTCTTTATAGTATCACGACCACAATTATTCATGCACTACGGCCAAGAATATTTGTGTATTCATCAATGGTCATGATCATGCCAACAACTGTCCATCAATGCACTACGGGCCAATGAGGATTTTTAATTTTTACATCATTTGTAACATTACGGTCATGATTACACCGAATAATCCCTGGTCATAATCATACCAAGTCCATCTATGCACTACAGGCCACAGATGACTTTCAACAAAATATAAACATGAGGATGATGACAATGATATAAGAATTCAATGAAACAAGTTCAAGAATTATTTTATCCAGGAATTATTAATGTCCAAATTTGTCAACACGATACTGTTTTGTGGTGTAAAATTCAAGAATGATCAGAAGAAGATTTCCATGAAAGGATACTGGATGAAGCGCAAATATCAAGGATATTCCACTAATTTCATGGAGTATAGAAGTCAAAGTTTTAACCAACTGAGTATAATAAAGAATGAGATAACAAAAGAAATCACCATGCTTGCGATAGACCGCACAAGCAGGTTATTCCAACAGAATAATAAATAACGGAACCAGGTCCGGCGTAAAACGCACAGACAGGATATTCCAACAGAATAATAAAATGGATCCAGGTCCGGTGTAAAACACTCAGACAGGATGTTCCAACAGAATAATAAAGAATGGAACCAGGTCCGGTGTAAAATACACAGACAGGATATTCCAACAGAATAATAAAGAATGGAACCAGGTCCGGTGTAAAACACACAGACAGGATGTTCCAACAGAATAATAAAATGGAACCAGGTCCGGTGTAAAACACACAGACAGGATGTTCCAACAGAATAATAGAAGAATGTCACCAAGTATAGGGTAAACCGCGTATACAGGTTATTCCAACAGAATAATAATGAATGGAATAACATAAGGATTTCACCAAGTATAGGGTATACCGCGTATACAGGTCATGTATAGGGTATGCCACTTTTACAGGTTATTCCAACAGAATAACAAATAATGGAATAACATAAGTTCTCTTCAAGAAGAAAAAATAACATCCCTTACATTATTAGGAGATTGAATACTGCAGTAGTGTAGTAACCGAATACTCTTCTTCTTTCTCTCTTATTCTCTCTATACTTTCTCTCTCTATAGCTTGAGCGAATTCGTGAAAAATAATGAAGCCCTAAGCCTCTATTTATAGAAGATTTATTACTATTTACGAAAGTATTTACTATTTACGAAGGTAATTACTATTGACGAAGGTAATTACTATTTACGAAAGAGACTCTTAGATGATGACACATGGCCCCCCATAAATAATTAAACTTACCACAAACGTCTAATAATAGACTCTTTATATACATCAAGGATTGAATAAAAATTACCAGAAATCATTTTATTTTTAATCAACACATATTTAATCTTTCAACAATTATTAATCATTTATAACTTATCGTCTCAATTATTGTTTAAATAATATAACATAATATATAGATGATACTGTGACAATAATTGAATCAATAATATAAGAGATATGATGCAGCAATTACTGTAGCAATAATTGAGTATAGCTGAGTGACTTCTCACGTAAGCATCAATAATCAATACCGTGTGCTACTATGCAACAACGCGTATTACTGTACTTTTACTACCGAGTAGTTCAACAGTTTTAACAGTAACACCTCCGCCGTTATTTTATAGAAAGATAATTTTGTCGTTTTCTAACTATGACAATACTTCCGTTGTGGGGTCTACCAATGATTGTGCCGTCGTACGAATATTCCCCGACAAAAAGAATATTCCCCGACCAAACGAATATTTTATAACAACTTGTGTACTTTGCAAAATTTATAAATATTACCCACAACTATAACATTATATCAAATTTATTCCATAATATTCAAAAATAATAATTATGAAAATTCATCTTTATTTATAAAAACTGGGGTCTTACACGCACTACATGGGCAGTAGCTCCTCCAGTGCTAGCGCGGCCCGCGCTTCTCACAGGCCGATCATAGCGCGGTCCGCGACTCCGCGCTACATGGACAGTAGCTCCTCCAGTGCCAGCGCGGCCCGCGCCGCTCCGCTAAACTCCGCACCAACTGAAACGACTTCTATATTATGAGTCACAAGTTCCCAACAGTTATATAAACTATAAACTGATCATCCTAGTTTAAAGGATCGAATCATGTTTACCTCCTAAGGCGGCCATAATTATTCATAAGGAATTTGCATATTATAAGCTAGCTGCATCACTCACAAACGGAATATATATCAGCATACATCCCAGCAAGAGCTAGCGCACTTTATACTCTCTAAAACAGTAAAAAGGAAAGAAAGCCAAAGCAAACGCTGTCCAAAAATGCATATCAACCTTGCCCCAGTATAAACCTTTAGGCAACCAGCGTATACTCACAGACCCTACCACCTGCAATGAAATTGAAATCCCCCCGTCACGGTACCACATGAAACCTAAAAAAGTGCGGCCATTCCTTAATTTCTTCTCACTATTCCAAGATACACAACAAAGAAATATATATGCCAATAAAAACCACTTTGGCAATTTTGAGAGGGCTTCTAGCTAGGAAAGGCAATGTCAAAAATTCGAAATTCTCCAAGAAGCTAGGGATGTAGATGATATATATGCCGTCTCAGCGTACAATATCCATGTCTCATGAAGGGGCATTAAATAAGGGAGGCACGCCAAAGTTCTCCACCACCATTGGGGCTTCTTGGTCATGGCTGGGAATCGATATAAGTAGCTGGGACATACATCCTTGGCTTCTCGAATCCGACAGCATGTGATAAACCACAAAGATCCATCCCCTTTTAGGAGTGGCGATGACCCAGCAGATAAAGAAAGAGATTGAATCCCTGCCATGAGAATGAGAAACAAAATTTAGATGGTAGACAAATATAGATCAATCCTTTAGATACTTGCATACTGCCAAACATTTAAATCCAACTACAGATCGAAAAAGATGTGTACAAATGCATTTTAGGTTAGGTCATAACATGCAGCCTATCCCATTAGTGGTTTGGTTTTGTTTTATTCTTTCGAAGAACAAATATATAGAGATTGATACATTCACGTTTGCTTTCTTTGACACTCTTCAAGCCAGAAGCTTTGCTGTTCAGCTGATCTTTATGGATTTGAGTCACCTGACACAGCATATATGTTTATTTTCGGCATAGATTTTCATCATAGTTCATGTATTATATAAAATACGCACGCTACACTCTCAATCTTATCTACTTTCTTCTTCTTTTTCCATTTTTTAATAATTCAAGGCAAAATGCCTAAATGCAGCCAAGAGGCCCAGCCTCCCCTATTGTGGTAAATGAGAGACAACTATGTACATCAAGTGGTTCATATTATGTCACTTGTTCTTTTAAGGCTTGCTAAAAGATAAATAATGGTGACAAGTATGTACATCAAGTGATTCAGATTCAATATCTTTAATAGTTTTAGAAACCGTCTTCAACAGAGGAGGGGAAGGAAGAAGAGGGTTGTACGTAGATAAATTGATACAACAGAATTAATAAAAGATCACCACAAACATATAACCCATGAACATGCAGCTAATCTCCATAACTACGTACCGAATAAGAGGCCGATTTTGTACATTAAGATAATTTATATACCTATTCACTCAGAAATTTAAAGTATGAAACTAGCTAGCTAGTTGTTCTAAAAACTATAATTATGAGAAAAATCATTGTACTTGTCTTTTCAAGAGCCAAATGCAGCTTAACAGAACTTATGTATAAAAAGTAACTACACAAACCTTTGGAATTACGAGCCAGATTTCAGCTCCTGATTAGATTTCCATGAACTTGTAATGTTTGGGAATATATGCGACCTTGAAAGGCACACGATCGAAGCATGCAGGAGCTGAGTAATATAAAAGTTAATTTCTTTGATTGGAAAACACTGATTAAGTTAGTTAGTTATGGGGAGATCAGTCTAGGAGACTAGTGAATTCTATCATACATATTGCGCGATGTAGCGAATGCTCATATCAATATTTACTACAAGTCTAATCCCAAGTCTTATTGCAAATCTGACATCGAATCTTAATTAAATGTAAATACTTGAAACCTCCAAGATGAAGCAAATATCGAAGGGAGTTTAATCATTCTTTCCAAAAACAAAAAGAAGCTATCAAACTATTGATATGGAGGATATATAATTGTAAATCAGGAGTTAAACTAGCTAGCTAGGGTCGATCAACGGATTCCTGAAGAGAGAATTGGACTTTGGGGATATATGGAGGTGAGAAATATGTAGAAGAAATGGATTATTGTTTATGGTACTAAAAAAAGATGAGAAGCGGGTAAGAATGAGTTAAGCAATACTGGAAATATATATCCTCTAATAGACTAATTAATACCAAAGAATGAGCACTAAGTAAAGAGAATGATCAAATCAAGTACTAAAGAAGTTAATCTCTCATCAGTCATCACATATGATTGTTTTTATAGGAGTTGAGGGTGTCACTAGGTCACATGCATGACGGATAGCATCCACGTGTAAAACATAACAATCCAAGGTTTCAGACTACTGATCATTAGGGATGCTAAGGAGGTGGTCAAGATTTCTTCGGATGGGACTGATGATGCAAGACAACACAATGAAAGATGTACAAGGAATATTAAAGATAAATTTTCCTATCGCACAGGAAATTGGCCACCACACAGTATGTCTTGAGGTTACTATGCAAAGATTCATTACTTGCGTCCGCATACAAAAAATACATAAATCAAAAGTTTGTAATCAATTCAGTAATAGTCTTCATAGTAACAAATAAAGCCTGGCTTAAATATATAGAGACCAAATGAATAACAACTTTCTCACTATCCATTGTCCTCAATATAACTAAACTTTACCATTTGGAAGCAAATAAGATTAGTAATGCCGAACTAAGTACATAAACTGCCAATCTTTAGTCCAATTAAGCAAAAAAATGGTCCAATTATGCATATATAGGTCAATCTTTAGCATTCTGAAGCAAATAATAACGTAAATGTGCTTGTTTGAGAATACAAATTTCTGTAGTTCCTTTATGATGAATTAGTTAATATCATATGTACAACGACTAGAAATTCTTTTCTTTGTACCCCAATTTTCGCTGTTGAGTTGGAACCAACAGGCAACAAGGGCGGATCGGATCTGTTCATAGGGCAACATAAGAAGTTATCTATGCTGGATTTTTTTTTATAGGTATAGGGGCAGAGGCACATATATGTAAGTTAATAAACTCAAGTGGACAAATTAAAGAAAGAGTTAAACATGAAGGGGGTTAAAAAAAATCATTCATATTTTAAATACAAGTACAGACTCTGTATATTTTCAATTCATTTTGCTTCTGCTTGCTAGCTACTTCTGTCTTCGACATCTCCGCCGCTACTTTTACATCTCCATTCTCCGCCACTAGGCCCACTAATTCTTCCATATCTCTACTACGGCACAACCTCTTGCGCATATCAAACTAATCAGACTTAAAAGGTAACTAACTTAGGTTTTTTTTGTTTGATAATTTAGGTTTTTTGTTTGTTTCTCCAATTCAATTTATTTGATGTGTTTGTTATATTTTTGACTTAAGAGACAACTAATTAGGGATTTTTTTGTTTGATATTTTAAAGTTTAAATTTATTTGAATTTGTTGTGGGTTGGGTGTAAGACCCCAACTTTTATAAATAAAGAGTAATTTCTCTCGAAATATATTTTTGAATATTATGGTGTGGATATAATATAATGTTATAGTTGTGGGTAAAATTTACAAATTTTACAAAGTAAGCAAGTGATTATATAATATTCAATTGGTCGGGGAATATTCGTACGACCTCACAATCATTAGTGGACCCCACAACGGAAGTATTATCGTAGTAAGAAAACGACAGAATTATCTTTTTATAAAAATAACGACGGAAGTGTTACCGTTAAAACTGTTGAACTACCCGGTAGTAAAAGTACAGTAATACGCGTGGTTGCATAGTAGCACACGGTATTGATTATTGATGCTTACGTGAGAAGTCACTCAGTTATACTCAATTATTGCTACAGTAATTGCTGCATCATATCTCTCATATTATTGATTCGATTATTGTCACAATATCATCTGCATAATATGATATATTATTAAATCAATAATTGAGACGACAAAGTTATTCATATTATTAAATTGTAATATTTAAAATATCTAGAAGTTCTGTCAATGAGAGGTTTGGTTATCTAATTGCGCGCCAATAAGGAGAAATCCTTATCGGAAAGCCCCCTCTTTCCTGGGAACGACCTGATTGTTAAATATTGTGAGTTATAATATTAATGATGAATAAGTTCGTGTTGATTAAAGATGAAATTGATAGTTCCATTGTGTTGGAATTATTAGTGTTAGTGGAAATCGATATTTATTTTGATATTAATTGATGTCTGGAAGTTATACTGACCAGTCGGGTAATTAATCGGATAAACGAGCAATTAATTGTTATTAATTCACATGGTTATAACTATTTGTTCACATGTGTGTACTATTGATTCACATTCTTGTACTATTAGGGGAGTTGGTGCAAGATTGATAATACTTGCATTATTAAGTTAAAAATGGAGGTATAGATGGAAGTACTATACTGTAATTCGTATTTTCACATGATTATAACTATTGATTCACATGATTGAACTATTGATTCACATTATTTACTATTAGGGGAGGTGGTGCAAGTTTGATAATACTTGCAGGACTAAATTAAAAATGAAGAAAAAGAGGAATATATACTGTAATATTTCGAGCCCCAAAACGTGCAATTATTGAAACTATATTTTTCTATAAATAGAAGCTCATTCTTCCTTCATTTCTCACCAATTCACTAAAGCTATAGAGCAATTATTATAGAGAGAAATTATAGAGAGAAAGAAGAAGAGAAGTCTGTTACCTCGTTATTCCAATATCTAGTCTTCTTTTGAGGTAAGGTGTGACGCCCCCAAAACAGGTCCATTTTATCCAACCCATTCTGAGTCGTCAAATACATGGTACAACTACAAATTTATTACAACAATTGTCGTGCAAAATACAACAACACTTAAACTGTGAGTTTAAATACAAATATATATCAACTGTGACTCATGTCCCAACCATGGACAGAACCTCATAATGACACCTTACATAAAGGTATAGTCGAAAACTGTTTTAAAAATTAAAATCTTTGGGAAGTGCTCAAGAAAACCTTCGTATATGGGAGGCCATGCATCTAGGTTATGATAGATATCATATAGCCACAGAATTATTCTTGGTTGACCCAATAGACCCCAAAGAAAAACTAGAAGATTACTATCATATTCTTCCCAATGGCGTATTTTCTCTTGACATATCATTATCTCCACCGTCTCTAATTGAGAATTATACTTCAACCAAACTCCAAGATTATATAGGTAGTGCTCGTATATATACTCAGTAAGTGGATGAGCACAACCCTGTCTTATGATGACACGAGGTGGTATGTCATTAGACATCTTGTATGATAGTGGCAAAACACCCTTCCAACGTTGGGTTCGCCTCACCCTAGTTGATTCACCAAATTTAACTACTAAATGATGACCACCGTTCTATTCCCCTGTTATTTCTGCTCGACCCAGCTACACTTGTATTACCTGAAAGGAATTGTGAAGCAAAAGGGTGAGCACAACGATCTCAGTAAAGAATATTATAACTAAAGATAAATAAATTATCATTAGTCTTCATCAGAAATAAATCAGAGATTTAGAACATATGGTAGATGATAAAACTTTTCAACCATAGTTGCAGCGGAACGAGTAATCCATTAAAAGAGTCAAATAGACCATAAAGTCTATTATCTTCTCCACATTAAAAGTCCACCAACAATGTTTTATCCCTGTAACATCAATCAACAATTCTTGTCCACAATCACACGTATAACTCATAATCGTAATTGTAGTTCTAAATTCCTTTTCGCATTCAGGACGAAGATAATTTTCATCACCTGTCTTTACCTGAAATATCAAAGATTATGGTTATACCAAATCATAGTTCTTGTTCATAATCATACTAATAAATTCATCTTTGCACTACGGGCCAAAGATATTCATCAACAAGTCATCTTTGCACTACAGGCCAAAGATATTCAACAACAGGTCATCTTTGCACTACGGGCCAAAGATATTCAACAACAGATCATCTTTGCACTACATGCCAAAGATATTAATATCTCAAAAAAATATATAATCATTTCGGAATTTATATAAATAATAATTATGACCATGTTGATCAATTCACCTTTCCACTTAAGCTAAAGATATTTAATTATAAATTCAATGGTCATGATAATACCAGTCAACAATTCATCTTTGCACTACTGGCCAAAGAGAACCCATAGTCACTGTCATACCAATAATCTACCCATCTTTACACTCCAGTGAAAGAGAATTTCAATATCAGGGTTATAAAAATGTTATATATGATAATAAAATCAATATAATCAATACATAGTTTTAATCTCCAGAGTAATATTCATAAATCAACTATAATTTGGTTAGAAAAATATACCAATTTTATAGTGAATAGTAACTCGTGAATAGTAACTCGTGAATTGTAAATCATGAATAGTAACTCGTGAATAGTAACTCAACTATAATTTTCTGCTTAGAACACCAAAGTAGAAAATTTAATACAATAATAATATTATTATCAAATTTCAAGCCCACCTCTAGACATTTGAAATCAGCTGATTTTGCACATGTTTAATGAGGCCAAAAAATATAAAAAATGTTTTTATTAATAAAAATAAATAAAACTTCCAAAAATTAATTATTTTGAAACTTCAGAACTTCAATAATTCATAATAAATATCCCTTTTATTAGAAAATTCGAATCTCGCAATTTTTTTTATAGAAAATTCAATTCTCTACAACTTTGCAGAAGAAAGTTTTTCCAAATTCCAAACAGAAATCGACCGAAATCCAATACGGACGATTTTACAGGCTATAATCAAATTTCAGTCAAGAAATGGGTCCACCAACATGTTTATCATGTTTTAAACAACTTTTGTAACAAAAATACTCTTCTTCCTCATATAATCATATATCCCACATTCATTGTAAAAATATCACCATTATTATATTATAATAATATAATAAAATATTATTTTATCAGAAAAGATAAAATATCAATTTTTAACAATTGTCACTTTAAAAAAATTTCTCCATCTATATCCACATAAAATCAATATTTTCCTCATCATATAAATCAATAATTAATTATTCATAAATAATATTACAGAATCACAATATTGACAACCAGACAGTTCCCAGGGAAAGAGAGGGCTTTCCAATAAGAATTTCTCCTTGCTGGCGCGCAATTAGGTGACCAAACCTCTCGTTAGACAGAACTTTCTAGACTCTGCCAATAATGTTATCTAATAATATTATTCCTATAATATGAATTATTGTTTCGATAATGGAAAATACTGTGTACTGATAATTAAAACAACAGTAATATAAAATATCAACGCAGTAAGTATTGAATCAATAAAATACTGAACAGTAATTACTGTAATAATTATTGAGTAGTGCCTTCTTACGTAAGAATCAATAATTGGTGCAATACCGTGTGCTACTGTGCAACAACGCGTATTACTGTATTTTAACCACTGGGTATTCCAACAGTGTTAACGGTAACAATTACGCCGTTATTTATAAAAACTCCTTTTTGTCGTTTTCTTCATCCAATCGCTTTCCGTTATGGAGCCCACACAAGGTTGCGCCGTCGTACGAATATTCCCCGACAGAAAGAATATTCCACGACCAAACGAATATTCCCCGACAACAATGAATATTTTATAACCACTTGCGTATTTTGAAGAAAAAAATCATATATCACCCTTAACTTTAAGTTTTTATCAATTTAACCATTTACTAAATAGAAAAATTGAAGACTTTTATTTCATAAAATTCGGGGTCTTACATAAGGGGTATTATTTCTTTCGTATTCATGAAGAGAGCTATTGTTATTATATTCCTTATTATTCTGTTGGAATAACCTGTCTATGAGAAGTACCACATATATGGTGAAATTCTTCTGTTATTCCATTCTTTATTATTCTGTTGGAATAACCTGTATATGCGAAGTACTGCATAATGGTGAAATTCTTCAGTTATTCCATTCCTTATTATTATGTTGGAATAACCTGTCAATGCGAAGTACCGCATACATGGTGAAATTCTTCTATTATTCCATTCTTTATTATTCTGTTGGAATATCATGTCTGTGCGTATTACGCATGACCTGGTTCCATTATTTATTATTATATTGGAATAACTTGTCTGTGCGGTCTATCGCATGCCTGGTGAATTCTGTTGTTATTCCATTCTTTATTATTCTGTTGGAATATCCTGTCTGTGCGAATTACGCATGACCTGGTTCCATTCTTTATTATTCTGTTGGAATATCCTATTTGTGCGGATTATGCATGACCTGGTTCCATTCTTTATTATTCTGTTGGGAGTAACCTGTCTGTGCGGTCTATCGCATGCATGACAAATCCTTCTGTTATTCTATTCTTTATTATTCTGTTGGAATAACATGTCTATGTGGATTACCATATGCATGGTGAATGATCCTTTATATTCATTCCTCATTAAATTGTGAAAATGATCTGTCTACGTGAATTACCGCGTGGCGGACGAAAATCTATTTGCAGTTTCATATATTCTATTATACTCAGTTGGTTAAAGTTTTAGCTTCTATACTCCATGAAATTAGTAGAATATCCTGGATATTTGTGCTTCATCCAATATCTTTTCATGGAAATATTCTTCTAAGCATTCTTGAATTTTACTTTACAAAGCAGTATCATGTTGACAATTTGGACGTAATTGATTTCAGGATAAATTAACTTATAAATCTTTTAAATTTATCCTTAAACTTGTTTTATTGAATTATTATGTCATTGTCATCATCCTCATGCTTATATTGTGATGAAAGTTATATTTGGCTTACGTGCATAGATGGACTCGGTATTTATCCTTGATTTCGTTTGATTTGATTTCGTTTGATTATTGCTTATATCATTGTCATCATCCTCATGCTTATATTGTGATGAAATTCATCTTTGGCTTACGTGCATAGATGGACTCGGTATGAATATGACCCGGGATTATTCGGTATAATCATGACCGTAATGTAACGAATGATGTGGTAAAAGTCCTCATTGGCCTGTAGTGCATTGATGGACAATTTTTGGTATGATTATGACCAAGGATTATTCCGTATAGTCATGACCATTGATGATTTAATGAATATCCTTGGCCCGTAGTGCAGGGATGATTCGATGATGTGGTTTATTTATTAAGCTGAGTCTCAGCGATAAAAATTAATGAAAACATTTTAAAACATAGAAGATAGTAGATATCACGCTCTACTTGACTCATCTAATGTGTGAAACCCCAGATTTTATGAATAAAGAATTAATTTTCTCGAAATAATTTTTTATATTATGGTGTGAATTTGAGATAATATTATAGTTGTAGGTAGTATTTATAAATTTTGCAAAGTATGCAAGTTGTTATATTATATTCGATTGGTCAGGGAATATTCTTTGTGTCGGAAAATATTCGTATAACGGTACAATTATTGGTGGACCCCACAACAGAATTATTGTCGGATTGAGAAAACGACAAAAATATTTTATTGAAAATAACGGCGGAAGTTTTACCGTTGATACTGTTGAACTACTGGGTAGTAAAAGTACAGTAATACGCGTTGTTGCATAGTAGCACACGGTATTGATTATTGATATTTATGTGAGAAGTCGCTCAGTTTGATTCAATTATTGTCGATTAATAATATTAATTATTATAGCGATGATGACGTTTTGTTTTATTCGTATTATTAACGTAATAAAACAGAAACATCTTTTTATATAAAACAGAATACTTTATTAAAGTTATTCTATAAATAGAATATATTATATTTTAATATGCATAGTGTTGCATAGTGTTTTGCATAGTGTTGCATAGTGTTTGCATAGTAAAAATCTTTTTATATAAATAGAATATATTATATTTTATTTAAAAGATTTTTCTTTAAATATGGACCGTAAGATTAAAGTAAATCAATCTGGACCGTTCATGGATTAGTTACTATGCATTCCATTTTCCTATAAATAGAAGCTCATTCCTTCATTATTTTCTTACGAATTCACTGAACTCTAGAGAGAGAAACTATAGAAAGATAGAAGAAAAGCTTTTGCTACTTAACTTTTCTTCTCCTATATCCAGTTTCTGTTACGGTAAGGGGTGTAATTTTTTCTTATTCATGAAGAGAACGATTGTTATTCCATTTCTTATTATTCTGTTGGAATAACCTGTATACGCGGTCTACCCTATACTTGGTGACATTCTTCTATTATTTCGTCTTTATTATTCTGTCGGAATATCCTGTCTGTGCTATACGCCGGACCTGGTTCCATTTTTATTATTCCGACTTTATTATTATGTCGGAATATCCTGTCTGTGCTATACGCCGGACCTGGTTCCATTTTTATTATTCCGTCTTTATTATTATGTCGGAATATCCTGTCTGTGCTATACGCCGGACCTGGTTCCATCGTTTATTATTCCGTATTTATTATTCTATTGGAACATCCTGTCGGTGTGAATTTCACCTGACTTGGTTCCGTTATTTAGTATTCTGTTGGAATAACCTGCCTATGCGAAGTTCCGCATGCATGGTGATTTCTTTTGTTATTCCATTCTTTATTATACTCAGTTGGTTAAAGTTTTGACTTCTATACTCCATGAAATTAGTAGAATATCCTTGATATGTGCGCTTCATCCAGTATCTTTTCATGAAAATATTCTTCTGATCATTCTTGAATTTTACACTACAAAGCAGTATCATGTTGACAATTTGGACGTTAGTAGTTCTTGAACAAATTAATTCTTGAACTTGTTTTATTGAATTCTTATATCATTGTCATCATCCTCATGTTTATGTTATGTTGAAAGTCATCCGTGGCCTGTAGTGCATAGATGGACTTGGTATGATTATGACCAGGGATTATGCGGTGTAATCATGACCGTAATATTACAAATGATGTGGAAAAAGTCCTCATTGGCCCGTAGTGCATTGATGGACAGTTTTTGGTATGATTATGGCTATGGATTCTCTTCGGCCGTAGTGCAAAGATAATTGTTTTATGGCATGATCAGGACCGTTGATGAAAACACGATTATCTTTGGCCCGTAGTGCATGGATAATTCGTGGTCGTGATACTAAAGAATATCATTGGCCTGTAGTGCAGGGATGATTTAATGATGTGGATTATTTATTGAGCTGAGTCTCAACGATAAAAGTGATGAAAAACTTTTTAAATCATAAAAGATAGTAGATTCTATTCTCGACTTGACTCTTTTAATGGATTGCTTGTTCCGCTGCAGTTAAACTTGATGTCTATTATATTTTATCAGTTTAACATTGTTGGAGGCTAATGATAATTTATTAATTCTGCATTATCTTAGTTATAATATTTCTTACTGGGCTAGTTGAGCTCACCCTTTCTTTCACTGTTCTCTTCAGGAAATGAGAACATAGCAGGGACTAGTCGGGGAACGGAGTGACGGTCCAGAGGATAGCATTAGTAGTCCTCACTATTCTGAGAAATAATGTATTAATAATTGTAATGAGGACTCTTTTTGAGTTTGTATAATCTCTAGTAGACAATAATTGTATTCAAACTCACAGTTATGTTTTGTTGTATTGTACACGACAGTTGTATTAGTAAGTTGTATTTGAATTATGTACCATGTATCTGACGACCCAAGATGGGTGATGTATACCTAATTTTGGGGGCGTCACATAATGGATTGCTTATTCCACTGCAGTTAAACTTGATGTCTATTGTATTTTATCAGTTTAACATTGTTGAAGACTAATGATAATTTATTCTGCATTATCTTAGTCATAATATTTCTTACTGGGCTAATTGAGCTCACCCTTTCTTTCACTGTTCTCTTCAGGAAATGAGAACGTAGCCGGGACTAGTCGGGGAATGGGGTGATGGTCCAGATGATAGCATTAGTAGTCCTCACTATTCTGTTAAATAGTGTGACAATAAATGTAATGAGGACTCCATTGAGTGTGGATATTGTCTAGATGACAATATTCTTATTAAAACTCTTAGATTATGTTTTGTCGTATTTTACACGACTGTTGTATAATTAAGTTGTATTTGAATTTTGTATCATGTATTTGACGACTCAAGATGGGGGATGTATACCTATTTTGGGGGCGTCACAGTCCGAGACTGTCTAAGTTTCTCAATACATTATAAAAGGCATGACATGCAACAGATAATTGCATTGAGGACCTAAGATGTGTGTGTTGTATTTTATACGTCACTTAATAATTGATTTTGGCGAACAACAATAGGGTGATGAGAACCCGACATTGAAAGCGTCAAAAGTGCACCTCATTAGAATTAATATGATAGTAATCTTCTCGTTCTTCTTTGGGGTCTTAAAATATTTGATGCTGTATTTTATATAGCATTGTAACAATTTGAGTTTGGATATTGTCTACGAGACAATATTGTATTAAAACTCACAGCTTATGTGTTGTCTTACTCTGCACGACAGTTCAACAGTTGTATAAATGAAGTTTGTATTTGATTTTTATAGAGTGATATCTGACGACTCAGAATGGGTCGGGTGGACCTATTTTGGGGGTGTCACATCTTAGGGGTATTCAATGGTCTCAAGAGTTTGATTTTGTCAGAGAATAAATTTGTTTTTTATGTTCATTGTTTCGCTCATCAGCTTCAACTTATACTTATAGCAGTTGCGAAAAAACATAAGAAGCTTGAATCATTCTTTGATTATCTTGCAATTTAGGCAAATGTTATTGGAGCTTTTTCCAAGCATAAATAAGTTCTTCAAGTGAAGCACATAGAATGAATAATTCAAGCAGTTGCTTCTGGTGAAATCAAGATTAGACGTGGGTTGAATCATGAAGTGACCTTGAAGAAGATACGTGGTGGAGCACACATTATGACATAATTCTTAGTGTTATTAACTTGTTTTCTGAAAATAATTGAAGTGCTTGAGATAGTAGAAGATGATGCATCAGAGGATAAAAGTATAGAAGCAAGTACTTTGTTGCATTTAATGCGAGATTTTGAGTTTGTATTCTTGTTGCATTTAATGAAAAAAGTTTTGGGAATCACAAATACCTTGTCACAAGCATTATAAAAGAAACACCAAAATCTCGTAAATGTAATGGCTTTAGTTACTGTCTCAAAGCAACGGTTACAAAGCATGAGAGAATCGGGTTGGGAGAGTTTGTTGGCAGAAACAACTGAATTTTGTAATGTGCATGAGATAGTCGTTCGAGAAATGGAAGATATCTTTTGGTTCAAAGGAGATCACGTTGGGGTGAAAAAGTCACCAATTTTCATCACTTTCAGGTTAAGTTACTCTATACAGTGATAGATAGTCAACTTTAAGAATTGAATGATTGATTTGACAATGTTAATATAGAGTTGCTCTCATGTATGGCGTGTCTTGATCTAATTAACACTTTCTCAGTATTTGACAAGGAACAATTGATTGATCAATTTGTAAAGTTTTACTTGTCAAAATTTCAAGATAGAGATCTTTGGGGGATTGATGATGATGAACTTGAAACTTACATTGCATATGTGAAAAATGATCATGAATTTTTGAATGTGAAAGGGATTGGAGAACTTGCTCAAAAGTTGGTTAAAAAGAATAAGGTTGATTTGTATCTTCAAATTTATTTGTTGTTGAAATTGGCTTTGATTTTTCCGGTTTCTACTACCACGGTGGAGAGGATATTTTTAGCGATAAATATTATTAAAACAACTCTCCGAAACCAAATGGGCGATAAATGGTTGAGTGATTGTTTGATTTTTTACATTAAAAATGATGTATTTGAAACTATTGATAATGAAGCTATTTAGAACATTTTCAAGCTATGGGTTTAAGAGGATAGCATTGTAATTTGTAAACATTATTATGATTAGTTCAAGTTTTCTTTATTTAACTTCAACAAAAAAAGCTCTTAATACAAAGATGTGAGTTATTAAGATACATGCATTAAGATGTAATCAAACACCATCTAGTCCCCTCCTCTGAACCAGAGCCGGCCCTGGGGCAGGTCCATCGGGGCGACCGCCCAGGGCCCAAAGTTAAGGAGGGTCCAAATTTTTTTAAAAATTATGTATATATGTGTATAAAAAAATAAAAGAATAATTATAAAATATAATATAAAATAAATCAATAA
This sequence comes from Panax japonicus, assembly GCA_020205505.1. NCBI lineage: Eukaryota > Viridiplantae > Streptophyta > Magnoliopsida > Apiales > Araliaceae > Panax > Panax japonicus. The sequence goes on along the minus strand of CM035106.1, from coordinate 3,583,063 downwards.
ATTAATATGAAGAATCAAAATAGACTCTTAGCCACAAAAAAAAAATCTTCAACCCTCTCAGTTCATATTTGATTTACGGTTTAACTGCAAAATTTAAAATATTTTGTATTAACTGACGAGGATAAATATTTGATTCACGGTTTAACTGCAAAATATGACATACTTGATTAAAAAGATGTTTATATTACACATCTCTATATCATAGATGCTAACAATTTAAGAAAACACAAAAGTTCTATTTTGATTTTTGATTATGAGTTTTAATATTATATTTATTATTCCCTCCGCAATATGATAAAAAATTTAGTTGACTTTATATGTATATTAAAAATAAAAAAATAAAAAAATTTATCCATATTTAAATTCTCATTTAATTGTATAATTTATTGTACATAATTAATGATATTTCATAAATATGCATTTAAATTAAAATACGACAATTGAACTTAATATATGGCCAGGGCAGGGGCAAAACTGCTCTCGAGATAGTAATTAACCTTTAACAAAAAGATATTAAAGTGAATTTTATATATTTATATAAACAAACTAGTACTAATAAATAGTGAATTTTATATAGTTATATAGTGTAAATTATGTGTCTTGTGTTGAATACACCTCCAAAAAAGTCACAATCCGTACCAAATAGAATTATTTTGTAACAATCCTTGTATCTGTAGATATGTAATAATCCTAGATATTTTTAAAAGTTAAATAAATTATATTAATTTTAAAGTATAATTTTAAAAAATTAAATTTGATTATATACTTTGAAAGTAATTTATAATACTATTAAAATTTTAATTGATTGAGATATGTAGTTAATGTAGGTAATTAGAATAATTATTTATTATAAATTATTTTATTATTTTTAATATTTATTATTATTACTATTTTTGGTGTAGCAAGATTTTGTTAAAAAATAAATAAATAAGGAAGGAAGGAAGAAGCCCGCGGCCCGACCCAACCCGGGCCACGGATCTCACAATTTCAGCCCGCCAAAATTCGGGTCATTTTGGACCCGGCCCGAGCCCGGCCCGTCCGCCCGTTTGCCATATCTAAAAAGGGCACACTTGAATTTTTTTGCCCCGGACCTTGTAAAACACAGGACCGTCTCTGCTCTGAACAAGATGCAATGATCAGCAACTAAGAAGATAGAAGTCAGGGAACACTATTTTTACACATTTTTGTTATTTTCACATGGTTCCTTCTCACATATATATAGATGTGATCCACTATATGCTCATGTGAGAGAATACTGTAAAAATATCAAAATTACAAGCAGAAATTAATTTGAGTTCCATAGAAGTTATTAATATACATACAAAATTAGTTAATACTAGACCACAATTAACCATACCAAGTAATGAAACACTTGCAATAAAATTAAGAGAACTGATATTTCACATTATTTTTTTATATTTCTACACGTAGGGCCCACATATTAACTAATAAAAATTCAACACATCAACTAATATGTGAGACCTACATGTAAAAATATTAAAAAACAATGTGAAATTAAATATCGGTTTCCTAAAATTAATTCATGTCTAAACAAATTAAAACTTGTTGATTCAACCTAAAGGGAATTATGAAGTACAGAACTTGACTAAACTTAAGATCAAGACTAGACTAAAAACAAAAAGTTGCTTAGACAATAAAGTTATATATAAGATGATAATTGGGAAATTAAAACTACATAAATAAAATTAAGTTCTAATCCGAGTGTCGGATTCTTATTCCCGGCAAGTATTTAGCCACTAATTCTCTAGCTAATCTTTGAAGATCATCATCTTTGAGATGTTCTTGATCCGTAGAGTTACAAAACGACGCTGTTTCGAATGATGTTTGTAGCCGATCTGATGGGGATTGAAGATCATGAGCTGGAGCTGGAGATGGAGTTTGTGGTCGAGGAAGGCAAAGGGGGGCGACGTAAGATCGAAATTCGCGCTCGAGTGTATGCTAATTCTGCCTGCAAATTAACAACCTAGGTACAATATTCATAAACAAAAGGAATCAGTAATCTTTTTTATAAGCGATAAAATAGAATAAATTAGCGTCACCCTTTTTAATTTTTTCGTAGTTACATATATATTGTCGGTATTTATTGTGACATAAATTGGTACCCATTATGTAACGCTAATCTTTGGTAAAAGGACAATCCGGGTCAAATTCAAAATCCGAATCGAATTAAATCTATCCAAATAAGGCCTTAAGGCCTTAAACTACTGATCTAATATTATTTTTTGGATCATCTTAGTCCACCACATATTCACCTAAAAAGTCATAACTGAAGGTACTATTGTTAGCAACTTATATAATTTCTTATATACAGATAAAAAAAATTATATCTTTTGATGTGGAACTGGAAAGTTACGGATGATGCATAAAATTATCCTGTTTTCTAGGTCTTAATTAGCTCAAAATGAGACTTACGTTTGACGTTATAATTTGTTTTGAGCATATGAAAACTTTCTACCACACATGGATATTCTAATATATCATTTTTCTAAAATAAATTATAGCTCAAATTTATTAAAAAAAATGTCTAAATGTGTCTTACGCAAATATAAATAAATACACGAAGTTAAAAGTCAAATAAAACTATATACAGTTACTATAAAAGTCATGGCTCTCACAACTAAAGTAGTCAATTTATCATTGGTATTCTGCCTAATTTTTAGCTAATAGCATATATAAATTAATCAGCATAAGGTGGATGTAGAACTTTGATTTTTCAAAGAACTCTTCGATATGAATATTTTATAATTTCATTTATTTTCATGTTCAATTTCTATGTCTATATAATATGAATTTTTCAAATCACAAAGAGCATATATGAAGGATCTTAGGAGTTGGGATCATATTATATTAGTTAGGTACGTATAAGAAACAATTCATTTATTAAATTCATAGAAATGGTATATTAACGATTTTATATATCAGACTTTTTTGTTAATAATTACGTGTATAAATAAAAATAAAAATTCTTTTAAAGAGAGATGTTATATGGTGAACCAGCCTTGTAGCCATATCCTAATCCCATAATATATTAAATACGTTGCAAGAATCTTTCCATAACTACATGCAAATGCAATCAATCTTTGCTTCATAATCATTATCTTCAACAAATTTTAATTTATTCATTTTTAGTCATTTAATTAAACAATAACATAAAATAATAATAATAATAAAAATTGTTATTTTTTAATGTTTAAAGTAATAAAAAAACACATGCGCAGCTCTTTTATATATATATATATATATATATATATATATATATATATATATATATATATGGGTCTCCATCCACATCAACCGATTGTTGGGAAGCAACCCCTTTTATCTAGCCGGTACAAGCTGTACCGGCTTATAAAAAAAAAATTCTAAGGCCGGTATAGTTTGTACCGGCTGGATAAAAGGGGTTGCTTCCCAACAACCGGTTGCTGTGGATGGAGACCCTATATATATATATATATATATATATATATATATATATATATATATATACGGAGAGGCTCTAAAGTGAACCTTAAAAAGTGAACTAAAGATGAACTATCGTCTTTGGTGTCTATGGTAACGGTTCGACCCGTCGTCAAAGACAACATGGCTATGGCGACGGATCGAACTGTTGTCATAGACACCAAAGACGCCGATTCGTCTTTAGTTCGTTCTTTAAGATTCGTTTTAAAGTCGGACCGTATATATATATATATATATATATATATATATATATATATATATATATATTCTAGCTTTAACTTTAAAAGCAAACAATCACTAATTCAAAGTGTCAATAATAACTAGGCTAGGAGATGAATATTTAAAGAAATTAAAGGAAGAAAGTCAAAAATAAACACATTAGAATACTCTCTCGAGCTGCCAAGTGATTAATTAGGTTTTTACTTGTTAGTCCCGGCAAGCAACACTTAATACCGCCCAACTCCATCACCATCTCTCTCTCTCCATAAGAAGGTGCACGTTAGCATGATTATCAAGATACTTCAAAAAAAAGCATACTTTTAATTAGTACTGTTTTGGCTAGCAAATAAAGTTCAAACCAGAATCCGATTATCACGAACTTCATTATAAATTGATCAATTGGCCTTTCTACGTGTTGATATTATATTGATTAATTAACCAAAGTTAATTTCATACTAACTACCCTCTTCAAAACATGATATATAAATAGGTGCAAGTTAGCATGATTTTTGTAGATTAATGTTTTCTTTTTATTTTATAGTTTCTTTTGAAACTCAATTTTGAGGATACATCATAAGCACAATATATATTAACAAGTTTTTCATAACCAACATCAAAATTTTCAGCCAAAATAACAAAATCGATATATATATATATATATATATATATATATAGAGTCCGGATCAGGTCCGGACTCCCGAATTTTGTTAAAATCCGGATTTTTTTTTTTTTTGCTTTATTTTTTTTAAAACAACTTAAAAAAAAAAATTATGGAATTGGAATTTTTACATTATACAGTATTTTGGGTGTGATTTGGATGCCTATAACAAAACATGTCTGTACAATCTGGGCAGACTGTACATACATTAGTTGTTGTAGGTATTAAAAACACACCCAAAACACTGTATTATTGAGAAATTTCAGTTCCATAAATTTTTTTTTTTTAGTTGTTCTACCAAAAAAATAAAATAAAATAAAAATCAGGTCTGGATTTTCTCCCGTCCGGGAGTCCGGACCTGATCCTTATTCTATATATATATATATATATATATATATATATATATAAAATTATCATAAGCCACCTCTCAAACACCTCTAAAAAAAACTCACATTAAAAATAATAACTAGTGAGAATCATTTTATTGAGAACGTTAGTCTAAAGTCTTAGACATATGCTAAGCACTCATTGGCTACTATTTCTTGTACTTTGTATCTTCCATTTTTAAGGCCAAAATAAAATTATAAAAAAAAGAAGCATTAGTATTAATTATTGACCTTGAATTAAGTAAAAGAATAATGTTAGAAACGAAATTTATTTTATAAATATTTTATAATATATTGATATGTTAAACTTCAACTCAACTTTTTATGTGGGTTCAAAATAATATTATTAAAACAATTTAAAATATGTCATATTAATCTAAATTTAAAGTAAAAATGCCACCATAAAGAAAGGTAAGTAACTACAAGTCTATAACATATAACCAACGGTGCATGTTAGCATGAAAAGATGAGAGAGAGAGAGAGCAAAAAAACCTGTTGCTGGAGAGTGAAGATGTGGGAAACACAGCCATAAACAGGATCTGAAACCCTGGAAAGAGCTTCATAACATAGCGAAACGACGGCGTCAAGGCGCTTATGTGGTGGTGTTCTCATAAGAATCTTGGAGGCATTGCTAGCACCAAACACCTTATGAACTGCAGCAAAATGGGCAGTGCCCAAATTGCCCGACCCAAAATAGGGTGCAAATATACACCCACCGTTTACACACTTTCTCCTCAAGAATCTGCAGGCACCACAAGGCCCACTTCCTCCTCCTCCTACATTATTTGTGTACTCATGATCATGATCATTGCCAATATTATTACTACTCATGATTTCTAGCTCTTGATCTGGGAATTAATTAATGTTTTATATTATAAGGTTGTGGGGTCGAGAGAGAGAGAGCTAAAGATTATGAGTGATGAGTATTTGGAGGAAGAAAGAGGGCTTTGATATACATTTGTTAGTTTGTTTGGTTTTGAAAGAAAGACTTGAAGAAATTTTGGAAGCCTTTGGTGGTGGGTCATCAATTGAGGGACCTATCTAATGGGAGTTTTTATATATAATACATTCGGTACATCATAATATATAATATATAAATATATAGAGAAAAAAATATATGTACACAGCTGTGTATTACACAGTCGGTTATGACGACAGTTTTTTGAGTTATAGCGACGATTTTACCCGTTGTCATAGCTATTATGGGTTATGACGACAGTTTACTGTCGTCATAGTCCTATTGTATAATACACAGCTGTGTATATACATATAGCTCATATATATATATATATATATGGGGGAATGAATTTGTTATAAATTAAAAATGGATAAATATTATTATTAGTGTCTAATATAAAAATCAACGTTCGATATTAGAATTGAAAAATTCACGTCTATTATTATTAGTAATAGACGACAGGTGCAGATGACGGTGTAGCGGATGACGAGTGTCGTCCGCTACTAATAGTAATAATAAATGCCACTTAAATTAGTATCATTGTCCGTTATTATTAATAGTGGAACGTGAATTTTTTTAGTTCTAATATCAGTCGTTAGTTCTTATATTGAACGATAAAAATAGTGTATGCTTATTTTTAATTGATAATAAATATATATTTTATATATAACAAATATATAGAGAGAGAGAGACAGAGAGAGAATGTATTTTAGACACAAATTTTTATGTTCTCTCATTTTAATTAATTGTTTATTATTGACAATAATTTTGACGTCTAGTCATTTTTATTAATAATTTTTTGGACATTTCAGAATCATTTTATTAATAAAAATTATGTTATATTATTTAGAGGACACGTAAATTTATGAGTGCGTGTTTAAAAGATGATATTAATTTAATTCTCCTAAACATTTAGGATAGCGATATTTTGATTACCAATTAGCTCAACCTTTAATAATACTTCATTTCTTAATTTTTATAATCTATAATTAATTAAGGATCCTAGCTAGCTTAATTGATATATATAAATTAGGCTTTAAGTTTCCCTCAACCATCTTAATATAAATTATTATTTTTTGAGAATACGTGAAAAATCTATGAGAGCAACGTACACCTTTTAATTACATTAATACATAATGGAGTGTCAATTATATATGATATAATTATTATGCTAAAATTAAATATTATCACTATTATTTCTTTTTAAGTATAACAAGACATGCTGGCAAATGACATTATTCATTTATAAAGATATAATAATACTTCTATATATGTGAAAGTAAGATTTTCTCTTACAGTTATGTTATTTGTGGAGAATGATATTTTTAATCCTCAAAATATTAATTTGAACATTATATGTGTTTGTGGCGTCTTTTATCATATAACAGTTGATTATATCAAAGTTATTGTTTCAATATAGGCAAGGGGTTAAATTGTTCAATCTATAACCATTGCTAGAACAGTTTGGCGAGACAATTAGCTCACGAAAGTGTGTCGTTGAGTCTATCAATACATACATCGCATATATATATATTAGATGAGTTCATTTATCATGAAGTTAACTTTATGGTAAGTTTGTCAAACACCCCTTTAAAAAGCTTTCGAAATGGACCTAAATCAGGGAACGTGGTTTCTGTAGTATTTCGAATGGGAGTCGAACTCAAGACTTTCGAATTTATGACTTATCTCAAGTACTCCCTTAAATCAATGAGCGGAGTCAACTTTTGTGTCGATACAGAGAGATCACCTCTCGATTTTTGTGTCGATACTATATTAATCAATTATATCGATCAAATTAATTTTATATTAATCATTTTCGTATTAGATTAATATTATTAGTGCTAAGAATATTATATATCTATCTATACAAAACACAAATGATTTTGAAAATCTTTAGTTTCCCGCTGGTCTAATAATAGATCTGGACCCTCAAAAATTTGAGATAAATCTGGCCATTCATTAGTATGGTTAACTTTCAAAACACGGAGGGTTAAATTTCAAAACACGGAGGGATAAATTTCAAGGTTCTTCTTCCTCTTCTAAACCTCAACCCATAAAAAATACCAAACCTCAACCTAAGTACCTGTTCTAAACCTCAACCCAGAAGGAATTCAAGGTTCTTCTTCCTTCAAAACCCTTTTCAACAGGTAGAGGCCCGCAGCTGCCGTCGCATCCGGTGTTTTCAACAGGACCAGCTGTTTACCAGGTCCCGCAGCTGCCGTCGCATCCGGTGGCTCCGACGCCGTCGGTGGCGTCGTCTTCGACGTCATATATAAGTCGTGAGGTCGAGCAGAAGCTTACCATCGAGGCTCCAGTTCTACCCTTACATCAGTCGGAGAAGCCGGCGGAGCCCGTGCAATAGCCGGTGAGTGACCTGCCGCCTGCAGCGAGTGAGTAATTCGTATAATTGTGAAATTTTTTTTACGACTTTTTTTCTTGATTTAGGATTTGGGTTTTTTTCCAATGTTGATTTGGATATTGTTTGCTATTTGTTTTTGTGGATTATTAATGAAATTTTAATCATTTAATGTTTCTGATTGTTACTATTTACTTAAATCAATCTGTTTGATTACGGGAGTATGTTTTTTGGTTCTAATATTTGGGGAATAATTTCAAGCTAATCTTTGGTATCTATCTACTTTTGCTTTGCTTTAAATTACTTTTTGGATTTGAACTTTTATAGAGTAGTTGGTGAGAATCTGTGGTTGAAAATTGGAATGCACTACAATTATGGTTTTGTTTTAATTAGAAGGGATATTGGTACAGTATATCTGTAGATGTGTAGTGTTTGATTTCCGAGTTTTGGTTGTAAAATGTATCTATTTCCGTATTTTAAGGCTAATTTTCGGAATACAATTGTAGCAAAATTTGAATTTATAAGTGAATTTCAACTGTTTTAATTTTGGTTTCTCTGTTGGTTTTATATCAAATTTACACATGTATATGTATAAAGAGATTTAATCATAAACTTCATTTTTTAATCCCCTCTGAGCCCTTTCGTTGTTGATTTGATATCAAATTTGAAGGGGAGGAAAGCACAAAGCTTGATTTTGATTGCTTACCTTGGTTTTTATATAATACAGTAAACTTGAATCAGCTTTGATTATTGCTGGTACCTATTTCATAGAACAAGGATGAATATGAACTTCAAGAACTTTGGGAATGAGCCCCCTGGGGATGCTGGGGGACGGCTGCAGGGGAACCTTTCATTGGTGAGGCAAACGTCGATTTTTTACGACTTTTTTTCTTGATTTAGGATTTGGGTTTTTTCCAATGTTGATTTGGATATTGTTTGCTATTTGATTTAGATAGATTGATTATCATAGGATGACAACTAATTAATTATCTGGTCTTTCCTCCCCCTCCCACTCCCACTCCCACTCCGAATTGTTCACAATACCAAGAAATACCCAATCCTGATTTGGCGTATACAAGAGGAGTTGACACCTAGCTTATATTCTTGTAAAGCCCTGAATATTCACTCTAAACATAGACTAATTTCAGCTACACAATGGATCAGATTATGTACCTCCGCCTCTTTTACAATTGAATCACAATTTTTGCAAAAAGAAAGTACTCTCACAGTCTCCTTTTATGTGGCCACTAATCTACCATGCGAGGTCCCAACATGTCTTTTCTGATAAGAATAGACTATATTACCTTATGGAGAATGATAACACAAAAAAACTACTACTATGCATGCATCAAATAACAAGTTACCGCATTTCCAACGAATCAGCCCAAGTGCTGTATCTACATGTATAATGCATTAAACACATCATTTACCCAAAATAAAATTAACTGTGAAAGGCACCACTCACATTCTGTGATTTCATTTGCTCCACTGCTTTCTCCAATTCGGATATGTGTTGACTGAGAGCCTGTACAACATATGTTTGTAAAAGTGCAAGATATGAAGTTGAGGAAACATATTGTATTCAGTATGAGTATCAGTTAAGGTCATTATTTATTTAATGAAACTCTGTGACACGAAAGATGACCTCATATCGCTGCAATGCCCTCCAACGCTTCAATGCTCGAGCCTTTGTTGGAAGGTTTCTTGGCCTGGCTAATGGGCCGTCGATAATTCTTCCCACGATAATATATGACAGCATAACCTTTTGGGACTCTTACTATGTCCACGAGTATTCCCCCACTTTCATATTCCAGTAGTCTTGCTGTTTCTTCAACAAAGGCGAGGTCTTTTTGTTTTGAAATCAGCTTTACAAGTTCTCTATGCTTCCAATGCAAATGCATGTTTTCAATTACGCCATCAAAAACACCACGAATGCCTGGTAGATCACCATGCACACATCATCAGTCATTCATTTTGACACCTAGCTTATATAATTCATAATATATAGTATGTATTTGTTATGAATCAAAAATGACATTCACATCTCTATCTATCTATACAAAATACAACTGAAAGTATATATCTCTCTTTGGAAAAAAAAAGAAAACGAAATAAAAAGTGCATCCCGAGTTAGAAAGTTTCATGTATATATTGTTTTGCAAATGAGTAAGGTTGGTAAGTTGGGTTAGTCTTAAAAGTCAGTTTGTATGTATATAATTTTGAAAATCAGTTGGTGTATTATATTAGGATCATGCTCATATTATATGTTGGAGTTATGATTGATTGTGATAGAATACTTGCATGCTCCATATAGAGCATAGGGGATAGGTTTGGTAGTGAGGAGATATAAGAAGGTTAAAATGGGATTATAGCACAAACAAATGGCTATGGTTAAATAGAAGAAACACGTTCATCAGTTATACACGTTTATGCACATATACATACATACATACATACATCTATTCGTAGTGCAAAACACAACTGTTTTTGTAAAAAAACTTAATATTTCGCTCAAAGCCTATTAAAAGATCCGAACCGTCCAAAGTTGGGATAAATCTAACCCTTCAAAAAAAACAAGTTAGCTTCACTAATCCAAGTCTCCCACCTCCATGTTATTCAAGTTTAGGAAAAGTGAAGGTTCCAAAAAATGGGATCACCGTTTGAAGAGGCAATGCTGCGGGAATTTTGACAGAAACATAATCAGAAGACACATAGAAAGGGATCACAGAAAGAAACATATCAGAAGAAAACAACTTAAAATGAATAGACCTCCCAACCCCAACTTAAAAATTTATGGTTACCCTAACTTTATATTAATGATCTATTTATTTTGGAATTGAAACTTTTCCTCATGGATCTTTGGGTTCTTGGTAATGGGTATTTCTGCTCTGTTGGGTATAGTGGCAAATTCATTTTTTTGAACTCCTTAATTTCTCTAAAAATACAAACTTGCATGATTCTTAATTTCCCGCTCAAAGCCTATTAAAAGACCCGGAACGTCCAAAGTTAGGATAAATCTAACCCTTCAAAAAAAAAGTTAGCTTCACTTATCTTTCACATAAATAGTGAACGGTAAATACCATTTTAGAAAGCACATTCAAAATCTTATCCTTTTTATCTTTCTTAGATCTTACTCTCAGCTACCACTTTCTCCCTCAGTTTCAATCTCATTCGTTTCAATCCTTATCTCATACGCATACGGTAAATACCATTTCTGATCTTTGTAATGCTATCGCATTAAGATTTAAAAAGAGGATTCCCTTCCTTGGTTAGAAAAATTCCTTTTCTACCATTCACCCTTATCTCAGAAGCTGAAAACCTTTGTACAAAGGCATACATTTGAATATGTTGTAATTTTCATTCTCATCTTGAAGCTCGCTGCTGTTGTTATTGAAACGACTCTTGATTTATAAAATAACTCTGGACAGAAGGTTTGGCAAAAAGTAGAGTTTGTCTTTGGATGGTTGTATGTCCTGGAAATGGCACTAAAATTTTACGAATATGGATTTGAGAACTATTGGAGGGATGGTCAAAATCGTTTTGATTTTGTTATCACCTGGGTTATAGTTATTGGATAAACAACAACTTTTGTGTCTCCTAAGAGACTGACTTTTCTTTCAAATGGAGAATGAATTCGATATCTTCTTATTGCAAGACTGTTACGATTAATAAGGCTCTTAATGCATGTATGTCGTTATCGAGCCTTTGTTGCCACATTTCTAACTCTCATTCCATGTTTAATGTCGTACCTGGGTACCATATTTTGCGTCCTGTGCTTTTATTGCTCTCTAGGTGTGCAGATCTTTGCGTTCTGTGACTATCTACTTTTTATTTTTAATGACTACCCAAGTGGAATGGTGACACTTTACAGAGAGGTATGTTATGGTCTGATTAGTTAGTTTAAGTGATGAAATTGTATGATTATGTAGTTTTTAATTTGTAATTTTGGATCTGAATTTGTGGTGTACGCTTTTAAAATTTTCTTTTCGGCTCGATCGACAAAAAATTTTGGGTGTAAAATTTGGGGTAATACGGCTAGAGTATGTATATTGGGGTTTAAATTTGAAACAAGAGCTAAGTTATTATCTTTGAGCAGGAGGAGGCAGGAAGGTAAGGAGTTAAACCTCCACTAAGGTTGCTGAGTCATTCATAGAAATTAGAATAGGATGTGACATAATACTTATATGTTAAACCTCCACTAAATTTGGCATAGCAGGTGCTGGAATTAATAAGAAAACTAAGTGTTAACTAACTGTTAAGTACCATAACACAAAGGCTTGCGAAAACTTCTTCAATTTCGGAAAAGTAGAAAGTAATGGGCTGAATTGGAAATATAGTTGTAATAGCAGCAGTGAAGGAGGTTTATAAGCTGATTAATTAAGCTAACGTTTCAGCAATACTGAATCTTTACAAGGTTAGTATTGTGTTATTTCATTCGAAATTAGGAACTAAGTGTTGTTCATGATAATGGTTGCTGTAATTAAATTATTGGTTGCTTTGGTAATTGGGATTTAGTCAAAGGAGAATAGTTGTTGTGCGGAGTAATAAGGGAGGGAAAATGGCTTAAAGCAATGTAGAAATGTCTAAGAATTTTGTCTATAAAACTAATGCCCATTTCATGTTTGATTTTATGTCTCTTAAAACTGTTTGGTTTAAAAAGAGAGAATTGGGCTAGGCTATTATCAAGGAAAGCTTTATCTATCTGAAGTAGTTTTATGGAAGTAGTTTAAATAAGATTGGGTAAATAAAACTGAATATGGTCGTATATTGAAGTAGTTTAAATAAGATTGGGTAAATAAAAATGAATTTTAGATCTGTTTTGGATCAAATGTTGATTTTGGGATTAGTTGCAAATCTGTCCGATAGGCCTGTTTTAAGGCCATATAAATCTGGTATATGGTTGTTGTTTTAGAACCCTAAAATTAATTTGGGGGAAGCTTTCAAATACTAGGCATGGGGTCCTTCAAAGATCAGTTATGAAAAAAATCTAAATAAGATTAATTCCGATGGAATTTTCGTGTTAGAAAAAAATCAAGTAGTCAGTTGTTCTTTCATGCAAGCTTACCCTTCCAAACTTTCACCTGGTATTGTCTGCAAAAATTATTGTCTAATAGCTACTGTTATTGTGTATGTTTTTGTGGCTACTGGACAAGTCTGTGTACTTCTTTCTCGACTTAGGGTTTTAATTTCTTCTATTTTAGTCTCTATATTTTTTCCCTCTGGTGGTTGATGCTTTGGATATTATGTGTGTGTTTATCTGATTAAGTATGTCTGTTTTAAAAAAAAATTATTTTAGGGTATGAAAGATTTACTGTTCCTGTATGTTTTCTAGATGTTTCTACTGGTACTCAGTTGTTGAATTTATTTTGGGGTATTTTGTATGATAGCCAAGTAGCTTGGTGACGGTTTGCTAGATGTTATCTATTAAGTCATCCGGTTATATATATGACAGAAATAAAACTCATTCGTGTACACTATGTCAAAATCAGTCCATGCTCATCATGATATTATGTGTTATCTATATTGTTATTTCATGTTTTCTTTAAGACAAAGAAAGCTTAGAGGTGGACTATTTTGGTGCCACAAATCAAACTGACTGTGCAAGCTTATTAAGGTCACGATGAATAGTTTTAATGATGCTTTGAAGTGTATTTGAATGCCTAGAGGTTCCTTGAGACATAACTTGGGACTGTGTGTAGGTATAACCAAAATTGTGCCTATATGTGAACTCTTATAGCAAAAAATCACACGGCTTGAATTCCCTTCAAAAGATCACAATTGTCCCCCCTTTTTAGAAACCCAAATCAATAAACAATCCCCCTTTTATGAGGTTGAATGTGTTTTTATAAGTCAAAAAGAAAAAAGGAATAGACACAGAGATTTATCAACTCAATTAGACCCAACAACCAAAACACACTGCTTGAATTCAATTATAATCTCACAAATTCCGTATGGAGTATATGAAAATTATTTCTATTTTACAACTTTTTTATAATAAAAAAATATCCTTTAATCGACTCTCAAAAAACAGCCAGTGTCACTAACTACTACTACAACACTCATATGAATGCGTTTCAAGATATGAATATTACAATCACCTCACAGGTGGTATGTGCCACCAGTCCAAAGATTTTGAATTTTGAGTCTTGGTATAATTCTTAGTGTCCTTCTGCTAACATAGAAGAGTAATCTTTGAAACAGATCCAATTAATTCTGAAACTTAAATGAAATTAATTATTCATTATTTTGAATTAAATAAACCCATGAAGATACTTCAAGTCACTTTCATTAAATAAGCCCTCTTTACCAAAAAAAAATTAGAATAAATTTTGTTAAAGTATATATAAGTAAGATGTGAAACAATTATGAAATCATTTGCTTTAGTAGAAGTTACCTTCAATTTTCTTAATTAAATGTTTAGTTTGTCAAATAGGAGCACTGCGTGCTTACCCACTAAAAGAAAATAATAAAAAGAGGCGTACAAGTTATTAAATGTTTTAAAAAACACCCTTTTCCAGATTCTATCACAAGATTTTCATTTCCAAAGTAAAAATAAATTAAGTATTATCATATAAATCAAATGATGAAGCACAAAGATCTGGGATATTGAAAAATAGGATGGTAATAACTATTCTGGGATAAAAACATCAGTTATTCCTACTATATTCAATAGGATAAAAAAGTAAAGGAAGAGTCCTGTTGTACACGTGTTGTTTCATAAAGCTTTGATGTGTTTATTGAGGTTCATCTAGGTATGACGCAATGATAGCAAAGTGACCAAGTCCAACAAATATATATAAATGATCTAATAGAACCACTCTCAAATTTGATGTTATTATTACATCACAGCAGGAGATAAATTAATAGATTTGACTGCTAAGTTCTCTCCAATCCATCAGCTCAAGTGCTCAACTCTAGGGTTTTTCTTTTCTGCTCTTCTCCTTTCCATTCTGGTAATCAAGAGGTAAGGAATACATCTGGTCATGATTTTATTAGATAAATGTTATACATGAAAAGGGTATATGGCTACGAGTATTAGATGTGCGATTGATTGAAAAATTCTTTGTATTAGTTTTGTGTTGATTGAATTGATTGTTAGATGCTCAGAGAATGATTATGAAATTTTGGATTATAGTATATTAAAAGCTCTATAAACGAAACTTATAAATTTTTGCCCACCAAATATGTGATATAATGTTTGAAAGAAGTTTACTATCTAAACCTTTAGAAATTAGAAGATACATATCATATGAATGTTAAGAATTGAAGTAGAGTTGTTTCTAAGAGTTCTGAATTGATAATATGGTGATTATAATTCATGATACCAAGTGTTGGTATTGGAAATCTGAAATATGCAAAAAATAGAGTGTCTTGGTTTGTTGTCGAAAGGCAAAACCAGCGTGGCCGTACTGGTTCTCAGAAATTGAAAAATAATTCTTTTAGATTCTAAGCTTCTAAACAGGTGTAATAGGTCCATATATGTTTAGGAAGATGTCTATCATAATGTTCAGATTGTATAGGCATCAAAGATTGTATTTCAGAAGTCAAAACTGTGCAAGTTTTAGTGAAATTAGAATGTCATTCAAAGTACAGACAAGTAAATAAAGATCACAAACATTTTGGTTTTATCATTTCAATGGTTTATCTGTGCAAGTGTATTACAGAATCAATTATAGACAGGAAATAAATCACTTGAAAAATTCCTATATAAATGTGGTCAATTTAGTTGGCATATCGGGTCTGTAAAGCACAAGGGCGAAGGTAGGGCTCAGAAACACACACATCCACACATACATATATACACACATATACGAGTACATGTATATATATGTGCGTGTGTGTGAAGAATAAATTTGAGAAGCTTGATCATCGCAATTAACATAGTAAGCTTCTCTATGTTGGCTGAGCTATATTATGCTTATTATATATTTCTCTAGCTGTGTATAATTCTTATTGGATATATAACTTATGTTTCAGTTTTACTTGCACATGACTCAAACAATTTGTACATATATCCTTTTCTATACATTTTGTTGTCAATTTCCAAGTTGTTGATTTACTCTATTTATAAAACTAAACGATTCATTTCAGTTTTTGCAGTCTTGGGATTATAATGCTATTGAATGGAAACGTGTTCATTCAACAAGAAGTCGAGGATGGAGAAAAGTTAACACGATTATGTGTATTTTATAATTCTTAAATCGTATTAAAGTAATCACGTGTCAATTGTTTCTTTCTATCGATAATACTAACATTTTACTTTCTCTTATAAATAACAGATTTTTGTTACAAACAATATTTGTTGGCCGTGGACGTTGCCGATGGATAACCTTTCTTTTCAAAGGTTTATGTATCGAAGACGTGGTAGAGCTCGACAAATCTTCAAGGTAAATGTTGTTATATGTATTTTCGGGTATATATTGAAGTATATTTGGTGTAAGTTGTAAAAAATATATTTGGTGTAAGATGTAAAGTAAAGGGTGGTGCTCAACATGTTGTTTCTCTATTCTCTGCATATATGTATTGTTGTTCTCCGTCTTTTGTATAGTTGGGTAATTATACATTGTTATAATGATTATGAGATTGAAATGATGTTTTTTTGGTGGTTTGGATATGTATGGATGATTGTAAGCTTTTTTAAAACAGGTTTAGATTTTTGGATATCTATTTTTAAAGGAAACTCTACTGAAATTTCTTGAAATTAGTAGCTACTAGCTTGATATTTTGGTGGTTGGATATGTATGGATGATTGTAAGCTTTTTTTAAACAGGTTTAGATTTTTGGATATCTATTTTTAAAGGAAACTCTGCCGAAATTTCTTGAAATTAGTAGCTACTAGCTTGATATTTTGGTGGTTGGATGCGTTGATTATTGAATATGTATTTATTTCTGCATGATATGATGGTTTTGGGTATTAAATGATGGGTTTTTTTTTGGTGGTTTGGATATGTATGGATGATTGTAAGCTTTTTTTAAACAGGTTTAGATTTTTGGATATCTATTTTTAAAGGAAACTCTGCCGAAATTTCTTGAAATTAGTAGCTACTAGCTTGATATTTTGGTGGTTGGATATGTATGGATGATTGTAAGCTTTTTAAACAGGTTTAGATTTTTGGATACCTATTTTTAAAGGGAACTCTGCCGAAATTTCTTGAAATTAGTAGCTACTAGCTTGATATTTTGGTGGTTGGATGCGTTGATTATTGAATATGTATTAATTTCTGCATGATATGATGGTTTTGGGTATTAAATGATGGTTTTTTTTGGGGGGTTTGGATATGTATGAATGATTGTAAGTTTTATAGACATGTTTAAATTTGTCTAAATATCTATTTTTAAACGAAATTCTAAAAAAAAATTTTAAAATCAGTAGTGACTAGCTTGCCCAAATTTGCGATGGCCCAGATGATTTTTTTGGCCATATGTTTGACCAAATTTACCTTCTTCTTTTTTGCGGTTGGGTCAATTATTTTTGAAGTTCTTATTTTATTTTAATTTTTATTTAATCAGGCAAAAGACGTCCAAACCAATTTGGTTCACATGAACCTTTTAAGCAAGTGGGTATCATTATGGTATTTCATAGCAACAATGCTTTTATTTATTAATGTATCAGCGACTGGTATTCCATGGAAATATTTGTATGATGTATTGTGCTTAAAATAGTTTTACTAATTAATCCGTGTTCCATTTAAAATTGCAAATTAAATGAAGGGAATCAATAACATATAAGTGAAGAGAAGTTGTTTTAAATGTGCTTTAAGAAAATATGAAGGTCATTGGCATTGGGATTGTTTCGAATTTAATAAATTTACCTTCTTCTTTTTTGCGATTGGGTCAATTGTTTTTGAAGTTCTTATTTTATTTTAATTTTTATTTAATCAGGCAAAAGACCTCCAAACCAATTTGGTTCACATGAACCTTTTAAGCAAGTGGGTATCATTATGGTATTTCATAGCAACAATGCTTTTACTTATTAATGTAAAAGCGACTGGTATTTCATGGACATATTTGTATGATGTATTGTGCTTAAAATAGTTTTACTAATTAATCCGTGTTCCATTTAAAATTACAAATTAAATGAAGGGAATCAATAACATATAGGTGAAGAGAAGTTGTTTTAAATGTGCTTTAAGAAAATATGAAGATCATTGACATTGGGATTGTTTCGAATCTAATAAATGTAGTTAACTGACCTAGGTCAAATTTATTGTTGAGTGAATGTGGATGTTGGATTTAGTTGTTTCCTTAACAAATTCATTTATTATTGTCAGTCTCGATTTGTAAATAATGAGTATGTCGATACAATTTGTGGTAAATTCTTGACCTCTTTATTTTTTGGGGTGAGATGTGTATCTTGATTAAAAAAAATTTTATTTACAACAAAATTTTATAAAATATATACTCTTTAAACATTGTAACTCACATTTTTTATTATACGAATATTAGTAGTGCCGGAGGCACGGGTTTACCCTAGTATATATATATATAGAGAGAGAGAGAGAGAGAAAGAGAGAGGAAATGGAGTATCTTAGTAGTTAAAACTTTGAAGCCACGGCAAAAGGGAAGGGCCATGAGAGGGAAAAGCTTGCGTGAAGCAAACATGCATATGAATGTATGTAATGTATACAGATTACAGTGGGTCCGGCCGCGGGTGGCTGCAGATAGTTGACAGACAGGTGACAATAGCGGCAGTAGCAGAAGCAGAAGCAGAAACAGAAGCAGCAACTGCCGCACGTACGGTTGGGCGCAGTTGAAACCTCCCCACGTGCATGCAAGAATTAAGACAAGGACTCCTCCTAGGTAGGAAGTAGTAGTAGATACGTAGGACTAATTGCCTATCTCTGCCTGCAAACATTTCATTACTACTGTACGTACTGTTTTCATTTATTCGATTTGATTGATTGAATTATATACTACTACTGTTACTTTTGCCTTTCATCTCATCTTTTTCATATTTACATATGAAATCAATCACATCGTTTGCCCTAGCTAGGGTTCTATTTTCTATTTCATCTTTTTTTTTTGTTAACGAGAGTTAAAAGGCTTTCGAAACTGATTGGTTAATATGAAATTTATTTTTTAATAAATTGATCAATTAATTTATAAAATATTAATATATATAGAGTTTCGTTTGCTCATCAGCATTCTATTAGTCAATTGACTAATTTATTTAAAAACAAATTTTATAATAACCACCTCCTTTTAAAACGGACCTAAATCATCAAGAGTACGTGATTATTATAGTATTTCGAATGAGAGTCGAACTCAAGACTTTCAAATGTACAACTTATCTCAAGAACTCCCTTAAACCAATGAGTCGAGTCAACTTGCGGGATTATTTCATATTCTAATATTATATTGTTGGTGTAGGTTTGGTTTGGTTCATGTGGTATTTGATAATTTATATAAATTTGATTAGTTTAAAATTAATTTTATTTAAACAAATATAATTTATTTAACTTATAAATACAATATATATTTTTTCGATAAAAATGGGTGAAATTTAATGATTTTTTCGAGGACGGGTTTGATTTTTTGATTTTTTTCAAATGTCACATAAGAAAATATTTAACGTCTGTTAACAAAATGGGATAATTAATACTTTTTAACAAGTGCAGTATGTCAATTACATTTTTTTTTTAAAAATTAGTATGAATATAAATGTATAACAACGATTTTCATATAAAAATATTATTATTTTAATATATTTGAAAACATACCAGAAAATTTAATATATTCACTAAACATACCACCGTAACGGTTATATATAAACGTTAGTAATCCAATAAATTTAAATTTGTAAAAATATTAATTTTTATTTGTGGGAATATGAATTCGGTACTGATTAATTGAACAATCACAAGAAAGAGTTGCTTCTTGGTTGGGAGATGTGACATCGTACTCAAACCAATATTTACCATAATGAACAGCTTTTATCTGAAAGGGAACTGTTGCTGTGGCTCAATTGCCCCCTCCAAGTGCTATTTTGGAAGGATAACTTGGTCATTTCCAGTTATACACGTGTCAAATTTATAAATTCACTCCAAATTTGTACAATAGCTCTACACTAGCTTAAGTTTATAGTGAGATGAAATTGGTAAAATATATTTTCATAATTGTTTTGTTTAATTTTCAAAAATTAAAATTAATTATATTTTTTGAAACAAAGATATTATAACAAATGGAATTTTCCTTTTATATATATATATATATATATATATATATATATATATATATATATAAGCCAAAATTACTTATAAATAAATAAAAAGAATATAGTAAAATTAAACTCCTACAAATTAAGAAAATAAATAAAAGAAAAACTGAAACAAAGTTATCCAATATAAGAAGCATGACGATATAATAAATTTGATCAAATTCTATATATTAAGAAGAGGGCTATTTTTGTAAAACACAAAAAATTAATTATCAAAATAAAAACACAATACCAATCAGAAGGAAGTCATATAGAACATATAAGGGTAGCTCTTGTACCATGTTCAGTCTCCATTGTCGTCCAGCGGTTAGGATATTTGGCTTTCACTCACGAGGCCCGGGTTCGATTCCTGGCAACAGAATTAAAGTTTTTTATTTTTCATTAAATTTGTCTTAACAAAATAAATATTTTGATAGACATTCATAATTTCACGTGTAATTGGGTCCCACTTCCATGTGAGAGATATTTTATATAATAGAGTGAGAGTGACTCGTGTAAGAATATTATTTTAACATGTGAGTTTCTTAAACAAAGAAGTCTCAAGTTTGTTTTATGAATTTTCCTAAAACAAAGAAATAATTCGTGCAGAAAATTGATTTTTATTTTTTTTATTTAAATTTAATGTGATAAACAATTGCGAAAATATGATTTACTAATTTCATTTCACTATAAACTCAAGCTGGAGTAGAGAAATATAGCGACACTTTTCATGTTAAAATATCAAAAAAATCATGTGAAAATATTAATTTCCAATTATAAATTATTCTACAGTGCATCTGGTGAAATTTGGAGATGTTCCAAAGTTTTAAGAAAAGTATGGAGGAAAAATATTGGTCATATATTGATACTTTTTACTAGGAACCTTTGGGCCAAAATTCTGGGCCAAACCCCAATCTTTCAATATTTTCTGATATCTTTACCAAGTAAACCCTGGACCAATATGAATTGGGCTTATCACTAGCCCATTAATTCGACTTAATATGGGTTGACTTAATAATTTATAAATCAAATTGTCGGGACTAATACTACGTTTGTTCCCGGCTTTAATTTCCGTACTTATCTTAATCGTTAAAGTTCCATTATTTCAACTAAATCAAATGATTTTTAAAATTGGTCAAGACTATAGCTCTAGTTTATGGCCGCTTCTCTATGGTAGCGGTTGAAATAATATTAATAATTATAAAAAATATAGACAGAGAATAAGATTGATCGATGTCTCAAGCATTAATTCCCAATTAGCTCACCAACAGTTTTGATTCGATTGGTACTCGTTCGACTAAAAATTTGATTTGAACTCGACTCGAAATATAAATGATTCAAATATGAACAAATTTTAAAGTTCGATAAATTACTCGAATCTCCTCAAATTGCAATTTTCTATTGAACCTCGGATCATATTCGTTCTAAAAATTCAAACTGTTAGAG
This sequence comes from Panax japonicus, assembly GCA_020205505.1. Taxonomy (NCBI): domain Eukaryota; kingdom Viridiplantae; phylum Streptophyta; class Magnoliopsida; order Apiales; family Araliaceae; genus Panax; species Panax japonicus. The sequence continues at coordinate 3,561,364 of CM035106.1, read as the reverse complement.
CTCAATTCAAGATCGTGCTCAGCTTAATAGACAAACGGGTCTCAATCAAAATATATTTTATACTCAATAAATTTTATAAATCAAATCTGAATAACTTAATATCCGAATTAATCAACTCGGCTCAATTGATTTACACCAAATACCTAAAATATTAGAGTGAAACATCAAGTTTAGTCTCAAAACAATATTCAAAGCATGGTCTGCAGTTGAGTTGACTAAATCAATCTTACCAACTCTTAAGACTTTATCACTAGTTTGTTCAAAATTACAAACTTTGACTCCTTTCACCTAATCCCTTTTAATAATCTCACTTTCTTCTTAATCTTCAGATTAATTACTCATAATTAATCACTCCTATGTCGTAGGTCTGGGTAACATCCTGTAATTTTAAACACATTTATTAAACATAAATTTCGCGAATTAATAATTGTACTTATAAACATATAAGTTTTTAATTTACCTAATCTTTAACTGCACGTGTGGAAAAAAATTTGCATGTTCTACTTTTATGAATACATTTGTAAGTGCTAATTAAATATATATATATATATATATATATGGGCTATATGTATATACACAGCTGTGTATTACACAGTAGGAATATAGCGACAGATTTTTTGGGCTATGGCGACGATTCACCCGTTGCCATAGTCAGAATAGCTATAGCGACGGGTGAAACCGTCGCTATAGTCCAAAAATCCGTCGCCATAGCCGACTGTGTAATACACAGCTGTGAACATACATTTTTCCCTATATATATATATATATATATATATATATATATATATATATATATATGATCAGATTTCTAATTAATTGTTGAAAAAAGTTCATATATACCTAGCCGTTGTTTATATTAATTAAACTACTAGCTAGGATACATGGTTGTTTTAATATATACTCCCTCCGTTATTTAATATAAGTCGTTTTAGAGAAATATTTTTGTTTCTTAATATAATTAGTTTGAGAATTTCAAGTACGCATTATTGTTTAATTTCCAATATTATCCCAAATATTAAATACTATAACTTTGGTCCTAGTTCTCACTATTCTATGTCTAATAAATAACACTATCTTTTTTTAATACAAAGACAATATAAGCTATTAATATTATAATTAATGTTTTTTAATTATTTACTTAATTTTTGTGCACAAGTTTAAAATAATATCTAACATATAGGAGTATTAAGGAACGGGGGGACTAATTAACAATGTCAATATGTCATAAGTTATTACAACAGGTAGGGACTTGCTTGTTTCTTGACCAGAGACATGGGTTCCATAAATTCTTCGAGCTATATATATATATATACTTATTAAGATATTATCCATATACATATTGCTTATTAATCAGTAAAATAAAATAATAAAAAATTATAAGGATAATTATAAAGATAATCAGTAATTATCTTAATAAGTATAAAGATAATTATTGATTATCCTTATAGTTATTCTTATAATTTTTTATTATTTTATTTATTGATTAATAAATAGTATGTGAGAGGATAATCAGGATAATGTAATTAAGCCAAAAAAAATTGTTGGCCTTACTCCCTCTAGCGGCTGGAGCATGAGCCAAATTAAAAAATCCTTTCTACTGGCCGCTAGAGGGAGTAGCGGCCAGCAATAAATTAAAAAATCATCTCTGCTGGCCGCTAGAGGGAGTAGCGGCCAGTCAAAACGTCGACGTTTTGACTGGCCGCTACTCCCTCTAGCGGCCAGCAGAGATGATTTTTTAATTTATTGCTGGCCGCTACTCCCTCTAGCGGCTGGGCATTCATCTCAGCCATTAACTCTAATATTGGACGGCTAGATTAGCGTTAGTTGAAATAGTGTTAATATCTAACGTTTTCCATGGATCATCTCCCTATATATATATATATATATATATATATATATATATATATATATATAAATTTTTTGAATTAAATCTACCAAGCTTCAAATCATATATAATTAACCAAGGGCTAAAATTAAAAGATCTAGATTTTGGGCTAAAACTCGAGCTTGGTTCCTTTTAAATATTATTAGAAAATGCATTATATCTTTCGGTGATATATTTTTTTCTTATATATATATACGGTTCGGATCAAGTGCATACTCCTTAACTTACTCATTCGTACTTACCCTGCTTTAGCGACGGACCCGGCGACGGTTCGGTCATACAACCGTCGTCTATACTTTTAGCGACGCTATATGTTGTCCGTCGCTAAAAGTATAGACGACGGTTGTATGACCGAAACCGTCGCCGGGTCCGTCGCTAATGGGAAGTGAGCACGGCTGAATAAGATAAGGGGTATGCACTTGATCCTTGCTCTCTCTCTCTCTCTCTCTCTATATATATATATAGGGTTCCATCCACAGCAACCGGTTGTTGTGGAGCAACCTTTTTTAGCCTGTTAAAATTTCGACTAGAGCAAAAAAAAAATCAACATACCAAAAAAGGGGTTGCTCCACAGCAACCGATTACTGTGGATAGAATCCTATATATATATATATATATATATATATATATATATATATATATATATATATATTTTGATGGACATACATCAATATTTTAATTTTATTTTTTCATAGTATTTTAATAATTAGAAAAGAAAAACAAGTTATGAAATTTTTCTTTACAAACATTAATGTTTAATCTGTTTCAAATTATAAAATCACTACTGAATTTTGAGACATAATTTGATGAATTTTTAAACTTAAAATTGATCAATATGAGTAAAACTTCACCTCCATTTTTTGGGTACTATATTTTAAACATTTTCTAATTAATTAATTGGAGTTTTTTGTAAATAAGCTTGGTTAATGCTCTAGCTAGCTTGAGCTCAACCTAGCTAGCTCACTTAATTAAGTTAGTAGAGTTGATTTTAAATTTTACTCCATTTTATACCATGGGTTATGTTTGTTTATAAAGATTATAATTTCGGAATTATAATTTATGTGATTATAATATCAAAACTATTAATCCTATGATTATAATTCTGAGATTATAATTATAATTTAAAGATTATTAAGTCATTTTATAATTCTTAGACTAATAATCTCAAATCTAAATTTGAAAACAAATAAAATACTTGAAATTAATAGTCATTCAAGTATAATATTTACAAATAAACATAGCCCAGATCAGTTAAAACTCGACTCCCCTCAAAATATAAGTTCACCAACATATATGTCCCTACTCAAAGATGTTTTATTTAAAGTATTTTTTTCAATTTGTATCACGCTTTAATTCTAATTTTGTCTCCAATGATAATCAATTTTTACATAAAATTTTTAAGTTACTATTTTAATTATATAAATTTATTACATGACCCTCTTTACCATATTTTTCTCCAAGATTAATATTACATTTGTCTCTTAATATATGTCTTTTTAAAATTATGTATAAAAATTTAAAAAATAATTATAAAATATTAAATAATATATTAATTATTTATAATAGTACTCTTAAATTCTCATAATTACTTTATTTATCTCATACTCTATCATCGGTAACAATTTTTCATAAAAGATAATTTTAAAAAATTATAATTAATTTTTTATATAATAATATAAAGCGATAAATAATTAAAAAAAAATCATCTAAATCCTATATATTAAGGAACGAGGGGTACCATATTTTGCAACCTTTTAAAAGGTTGTAACGTAACAAAGGAGTTTCAACGACGACACGTGGCGGTCAATGTGGCACCCAGTAAGACTATACTTCTGTCAGCACATACATTGGACAGGAAGCGGACGGCGCGGTGATTGCGCCGTTACGAACTGTTTTCGCTCTTTTTTTTCTTTTTCCTTTTTTTTTATGGGCACTTTCTACATAAAGAGTTAATTTTTTTCAACGAAATGTCGTGTGGGTCCTACGCATAGGTGAGCTCATTTGTTCCTCTGCCGTTACGTTCGGTTCTCATCGCTTCATACGTGTCGCCGATTCATTGGGTAGATAAATGTAACGCTCGCTTTGAGCTTTGAACGCCGAACTTTTGTTTTGACTTTTAATTACCTTTCCATTTGAGGTTACCCTTTGGCCTTTGTATTTTTCTGTTTTCTGTTGGTTAGTAAAAAAAAGCAATATTTTGGGGGTCAAAATATAAATAAATAAAATTATAAAACACTCATATTCAATTATTATGTCTGTATAAAATAGATCATGATAATATATATATATATATATATACTAGCTGAGTCCCGTGCCTCCGGCACTGTATGGATAGTGAGATTTATCTCAAACTTTGGACGGCCCAGATAATTTATTGAGTGAACGGGAAATTCAAAATCATTTGTATTTTATTAGATAGATAAATAGATGTATTTTATTAGATAAATGTATGGACGGTGGAATTTATCTCAAACTTTGGACGGCCCAGATGATTTATTGAGTGAGCGGGAAATTCAAAATCATTTGTATTTTATTAGATAGATATACACAGTCCAGATCTTAAGTTTACCCCTTATCCAACTCACCTGAGCTCACCCCATTTAGGGACTGAAACGGTGACGGTTCGGTCACACAACCGTCGTCTAAACTTTTAGCGACGGACAACATATATATATATATATATATATATATATATATATATATATATATATTTATAGAGTCCATTTCTTAGGCTCACCCTTATTGAGTTCACCCCGAGCTCACCCTGCAATTTTTTTTTATATAAAAAAAATATAACTAATAAAAAATGTATAATAGTTTTTGGAATTGAAAGTTTTTTAAAAAAATTGTTTTGGGTGTGATTTGGGTACATATAACAAAACAATGTTGTACTGTCTGTACAACACTGTTTTGTTATATGTACTCAAATCACACCCAAAAGACTTTTTTTTAAATACTTTCAATTCCAAAAATTATTATACATTTTTGATTAGTTGTTTAAAAAAAAGGCAGGGTGAGCTCGGGGTGAGCTCAATAAGGGTGAGCCTAAGATCCTTGCTCTCTCTCTATATATATATATATATACGGTCCGGATCTTAAGCTCACCTCTTATCTAACTCACCCGAGCTCAACCCCCCATTTAGCGACGGACTCGACGACGGTTCGGTCATACAACCGTCGTCTATATTTTTAGCGACGGACAACATATAGCGTCGACGGTTGTATGATCGAACCGTCGCCGTGTCCGTCGCTAAAAGGGGGTGAGTTCGGGTGAGTTGAATAAGGGGTGAGCTTAAGATATATTCCCTATATATATATATATATATATATATATATATATATATATATATATACATATATATATATATATAGCAAGGATCAAGTGTATACCTCTTATCTTACTCCCCTTTAGCGACAGACTCGGCGACGGTTTCGGTCATACAACCGTAGTCTATATTTTTAGCGACGGACAACATATAGCGTCGCTAAAAGTATAGACGACGGTTGTATGACCGAACCGTCGCCGGGTCCGTCGCTAAAGAGGAGTGAGCACGGGTAAGTAAGATAAAGTATGCACTTGATCCGAACCGTGTATATATATATATATATATATATATATATATATATATATATATATATATATAGAGATAGAGAGAGATAGAGTCCGGATCCTATCCGGACTCTCGTATTTTCTTAAAATGCGGATTATTTTTTTTTAATTTTTTTAAAACAACTAAAAAAATAAAATTATGAAACTTGAATGTTTACATAAAACAGTATTTTGGCGTGATTTAGATACATATAACAAAACATGTATGTATAGTCCATAATTTTATTTTATTTAGTTGTTCTACAACAAAAATAAAAAAATCGGTCCGCATTTTATCAGGTCCGGACTCCCGGACCTAATCCTACTTATATATATATATAATGAGGATCAGGTCCGGACTCCCGGACCTGATTAAAATAGAGACCCTATTTTTTTTTGCTTTTTTTTAAACCAACTAAAAAAAATAATATTTCATAGAACTAAAATTTTTCCATAATACAGTGTTTTAGGTGTGATTTGGACACATATAACAAAATATGTATGTATAGTCTGTACAATATATACAGACCAGTTTTGTTATATATATCCAAATCACACCCAAAACACTGTATTATGTTAAAATTTCAATTCCATAAAATATTTAACTTTTTTTTAATTATTTTAAAAAAAGCAAAAAAAATAAAAAAAATCCGCATTTTAAAAAAATTGTGGGAGTTCAGATAGAAACCGGACCCTCTATATATATATGTTAATTGCAATAGCAATTGGAAAATGAAAACAAAAACACTTCATGAACTAATATATCTCACTAATTATTCTATTTTTTTTTATTACATCTCGAGTTTTACAAAAATATTCACATTTATAAAATTTATAAAAACTAAAAATATAGTTTTGTTATGTGTTTATCCTTAAAGAACAATGAGTTGTTAGTTAAATAATTATGACATAATAATTAAATTATGATGAAATTATGATGGGTGGATAATGCAATTAGGCAAAGTATAATCAGAAAGCCAAAACGACCTTCAACTAGGGACTTAGGGGCAGGATAGAAGATGATGGATCAACATAATATACATTAATTGTGTAATAATTTTTATTTTTATTTTTTTTATAAATGAGACTTTTTTTTTCTGAGACAGAAAATGCATGCATGTGTTTGTAAAAAACTAGTCTACATGAGTGTAAATTTTAAACTAAAATTTTAACTTTCTTCATAGTGCTGGTGTAATCAGTGTTCCTACTGTATTATACATTTATATTTTTTATGAAAACAATTATATATATAAAGGTATATATAAGAAAAATGACATTGATCCTAATTGCTTCAAGATTTATGATTATATAAAAATTATTAAAACTAATGAGCAATTGAAAATGCAAAAAAAAAAATCAAAAAATATTTTACATTTTAAAATGTTTGTATGATATATATATGGTATATATATATACACTACAACAAAAAGGCTTATTTCCGACGGAATATTCCGTCGGTACTAAGACTATTCCGTCGAGGGTAACATCATCTCCGACGGAATATTCAGTCGAAAATTCGGTCGTATATAAACACGTCGAAAATAAGTCTGTCGATTCTTCGATCGGGAACACTTAACGCTGACGGAACTAGGTTTGACTGAATATTCAGTTGGAGTTAATATATCCCCGACTGAACTGTGTCTGTCGAGGATATTCGGTCGATGATAAGCATGCCACGTGGTAACCTGACAAAAATGGAAAATCACCTTAAGAGCGACGGAATTCCGTCGATTCTATAACGCGTCCGTCGAGTATATTCGGTCGAGGATATGTATGCCACATGGCGGTATACCGAAAATGGAAAGAAACTTAACCTCGACGGTATTCTGTCGAGAAGACCATTATTCCGTCGAGGTTACTGTTTCTTTTTTTTAAATATTTTTTTTTGCAATATCCAGGGATTTAACCCACATCTTGTACCTGTACCTGTACCTGTTTTTCCAACATCACATACACAAGCTAAATTAAGCTAAATGTCAAAAACATCACATTACTACAACTAGCATAACCGCAACAAACCAAAGTAATAAAATGTAAAACTGCATTAATCAAAGTAAATTAAACTAATATAAATTACAAAAGATCCCATTAATCTAAACTAACTATAACAAACATCCCATTAAGCTAAGTGTCAAACCGCAACAAAACCAAAGCAATTAATGCTAAGGTACTTTAAACTACAATATGTACGTCAAAAGTTATGTAAAATTAATACAAAAGAATTTAAACTACAAAAAAATGTAAACTAAGTCAAGCTAGTAGAGCCCCCGGTGTGAAAAGGATCATCGGGCGGGCGTCGACGCTGTTCGAGAGTATGAAAATCGTCATCCTGCTCGTCATCCTGTTGATACAATATAATGTAACTCATTAGTCCATATATATGATTCAGTTAAAGATAACTAAATGAAAATTAAATAACATGCAGAATATATATTTGTATTTAAAACGAAATATACTTGAGCAGTCGAGCGCTGACTCAACATCGACCTAAACGCGTCCTCGACTAAGGTAACCACCATCCGAACAATCTCGTCACGTATCGCGACCCATTGCTCCGGGGGAATACCCGCTCTCGGCGGTGGCACCAGATGCATCGTCATGCGCAAGCTGATGGAGGCGAGAACGGCTGGGCGGGTCCTGACGATGGAACAGCGGATCGGTCTCAAACCTCTCCGACACCGCAGCCATAACACGCTGGAACAAAGCATCATCTAAGCCAGCGCCCGTATGTGATGGTCCCACGGGGGCTCTCGGACGCAGACGCTGGCTAGAGCCTACAAAAATAAATATAACATGAATAATATTACAACTTTACTCTATTAATAAAGTTAATTGAATTACTGCAGACATTCCTCACTGTTCCACCATAACAGATGACAACATCCCGAAGGAGTTCCATTAAGCTATTGAACAAAGTTCCAAGTTAAGCAACCCTCTAGATGAACGAACGATCACTTCTCTACTATGAATGAATCATTGTCTGATATGGGTTCAATCCATGCCATAGAAAGCTTCTCACCACTCCAAATACCCATCTGTGGAATTTGGAGTGGTGAGAAGCTGTCTATGTCATGGATTGGACCCATATCAATGCTTCATTCCTAGTAGAGAAGTGATCGTTTGCTCATCTAGAGGGTTGCTTAACCTACAACTTTATTCAACAACTTAATGGAACCCCTTCCGTATGTTAGCATCTGTTATGATGGAACAGTGAGGAATGTCTTCAATAATTCAATTAACTTTATTATTCGAGTATAAGACACAAACAGAAACTACGACCTTTTTTTTAATTGTTGTCGAGGAACCGGTTGGAGTACTATTAGCTGCAACTACTACGTCGAATCCTACATACAAGGAAGAGTACATATATATATATATATATATATATATATATATATATATATATATATATGTAGGTAGAGTATTATCGAGTTTATTAAAAATTGTGGCAAACTAAGCAAATGCTACTTAGTTTATTTTGCCAATGATAAACTAAGTAAACGATACTTAGTTTATTAGAATTGTTATTTGGAATCTATAGAGACAAATGTTCGATATTCACTCCTACTTGTCAAACGGGTTTCTAATTAAGTTGCAAAGTATATTATTTTATTTCAGCGACAACATTCTTATATATTCAGTCTCTTTGAATTGCATCCCAACAAAGTAAATGCTACTTAGTTTATTATTTTGAGTTGATTTAATGTATTATTTTAATTTATTATAATTTATTTTATTTTATTTTATTTTATTTTATTAATTATTTTGTTTTATTTTAATTTATTTTATTTTGTATTATATAATATAATTTTTAAATTTTTTAATTAAATTAAATTAAATTAAACTAGCTTATAACATTTATTAATTATTAATTTTAATTTAATTTATTAAATTTATTTTATTTTATTTTATTTTTATTTTATGTTATGTTATTTTAATTTATTAATTATTTTAATTTATTTTAATTTTTTATTATATTATATTATCTCATTTTTAAAATTTATTTTATTTAATAAACTAAATTAAATGAAATTTATTGTTTTCTTTATTTTATTTATTTGTTAATAATTTTTATTTTTAATTTAATCTATTTATATATTAAATTATATTTATTTCATTTATTAAACTTTATTTTATTTTATTCTGAATTATACATTAGTATATTAAATAGTGAATTTTTATTTTATTTTGTTTTTTTAATTAAGTTGATTAAAATAATTGATATTTGAAGTATAAATTATTTGTCGAAAACTAATTAAGTAAATGCTACTTAATTAGTGAATTTTAGTATTAGTAAATTAAGTAATAAATAGTTATTAGAGCAACAGATTTTGCATCTCAAGAATTCTGACAAAATTTCGTGGGAAATTTCGTCGAAAATATCAAGCATAAAATTACTTACTGTTATTAACCTACAATATTGAAATTAAAGAAATATACACTGCAATTACATAAAAGAAAATAAAACCAAATAATAACAGACCAAATGACCAATTACACTGCAATTACATAAAAGAAATATACACTGCAATTACACTGATATACATGTACAGAGGCTGCAAATGACCAATTTCAGACCCAAATGACCAAAAACAGAATTCATATATACATTATACATTATCAATCCAAAAATAAAATAAATTTAGACCAATTGCACATTATAATACCAAATTCATACACAAATTTCATACTTAAATTTCATACTACTAACATATAATATATATATATATATATACACACACTCAATACCTGAAAAATTACGAAAGAAGAAAGTCTAAGTGTGGCGGCAGTCTCCGGTGACCAGTGACAGTGTGTCGTGACCGGCTGCAGTGAGTGCTGGGTGGGTCGGGGGTCAAGGGGAGAGGGGTGGGGGTACCGGGTGAAGGGGTTTGGGAGTGGGGGAACCTGAAGGTGGGTGGATGGGTGGGGTGGGGTGGGGTGGGTATCAGCTGGACTACCGGTCAAGGGGTGGGGCCGGGGACGACGTCGAGAGGGGGAGAGGGGTGGGGTTACCCGAGACGGGGTGGTGTCGTGCAGGGGGGACGATCGGCCGGGGGAGTGGGGGTACCGGGTGCAGGGTGGAGGGACCGGTGGAGGTGGAGAGGGGTACCGGTGGACAGAGAGAGAGATTAGTGGTGTAGAGAATGAAATAGAGAGGGAAATGTAGAAATAGAAATGGAAATGAAAATGAGAGGACGCAGGGAAGGCGAAGGATTATTTTAGGTTTATTTCTGACGGATTTCTGTCGACGTTAGGATACCCTCAACGAATTATTTAGTCGATGATGACATATATTCCGTTGACTATATATTCGCGTTGGCGGAAAACCCTCGCGCCAAGGAGAAGATCTTAAATTCGACTGATGTCAGTCGAAGATACATTAATTCCACCTGAATTACTATCGACTAAATATTCGGTCGGTCATATATTAACATCGACTGAATATGTTTAGTCGACAATAATTCCGTCAAAAATAAATCTTTTTCTTGTAGTGATATATATATATATATATATATATATATATATATATTAAGTTTTTAAATGAAAAACTTTAACAGAAGAAAGAAAAGATTAAGAAGATGACCGGTGAATCGGTAAAGTAATCTCTTTCTTTTATTTATAAACATTTAGGGAAGTGATTACAGTATATCCTAGATCTAAATGTTTAAGAGGGAAGATCGAAGTATTAAGGACTTCATCTTCATCTTTAACTAAGAAGATCGAAGTTGAAAGCTTCGTCTTCGGCTAACTCTAGAGAGAAGGGAGAGGACCTCAGAAGAGCGTTCTTTAGAGAGAGAAGCTCTGAGGCTTTATTGAACTCAGCCTATTGAGGCTGAACTAAGCCTCAGATATTGGATTCGGAGGCATTCTGAAACAAAAGTTAACACCTAATTCCCCAGAACAGATTATCCGATTTCATCCCGGTGCATGGAATACTACACAATTAAATTACAGTACTATTAAAAAAGAAATACTTTCTTTAGTTTTATGTATTACTAAATTTCAAAGTGATTTATTAAATCAAAAATTCTTAGTTCGCATTGATTGCAAATCAGCAAAATACATATTAGAAAAAGACGTTCAAAATCTAGCCTCTAAGCATTCTTTCGCTAGATGGAAAGCTTTATTAAGTATTTTTGACTTTGAAATTGAATATATCAAAGGAAGTAACAATTCAGTTCCTGATTTTCTCACTAGAAAATTTATCAATACAGGTACCATTCAATGAGCACCAGAGGAGCATCATCCTCAAGAGGACCGGGTGGCCCTTCTGGCCCTATTAACCAACCCAGAGGAGCTATGATTCCTCATCCAGTTAACCCAACTGTTCAAACAAGTAATAAATTCACTGTTCTTGGCACCATGCCTAAGCCTTACAGTTCGACTTTGGTTAGTCAGCCTATTCCAATTGACCCTTTCAGTAATCCTGCTAAGGCCTCATCCTCAGCACCTAGTCATCCTCCGACTGAGTATATGCTCAGATGGGAAAGTTATTTATTTCATATTGAGCCCAGTATGAAACCCAAAAATGATCCCAGTAAACTTGCTGCCCAGTTTTTTCCCCGTGGATGGCATTTCCAACCTCTAGCTCCTTATAAGTCCCTTGTGTACTATAAGGATATCCTTCTGGAAACAGATTCAGTAAACATCAAGCCCATTTATGCACAGAATGATAAATCAAAAATTCTCTATCATTCTATGTATATTAAACAATTTATTCAAATCTCTGATTGGGGAAAACATCCCTCCGATCTCTTAAATCTTTCCAGTCAAGATCACCAGTTTTGTTACTATGACTACATCGAAGCCTGGTATAAGGTTCTCCTTCACTAGAATGAATTACTCAGTCACTCATGGTTCATACAATTCGACCATAAATTCAAGAGTCCATTTCCTTATTGGTTCGTCCTTTGGTGGTATAGGTTAGGATCTTGTTATGATCTTCTTCCTGATCCCTTGAAGGTCCAGTTAAATCACTTCAACAATCACTATAAACCTACCCAATTGAATGAAGGAGTTCCACCTACTCTTTTGTTCGTCAGTAAATACAAAATTCCTTGGATTCTGAAATGGGAGTATGCACTCTCACCTCCCGGTACTCCAGTCAATAATATTCCCAATGATCCACTCCCCCGGGTATCTCGCCTCTTTTATATCAAGTGGTGGGATAAATTCAATGTCGATTGAATAGTTAGTCAGGTTCAACAAGAATTTCCTGTTGCTCCTATCCCAGCTATTCCAGTCAAGGCTTGTTCCATAGCCAAAATTGAAAAAGAGTCAGAGTCAGTCTCAAAAAAGTCAATATCCAGAGTCAGTCCTACTGGATCATCATGTTCCAGTAGCATTTCAGATTTTAAGGATTGTACCAGTAAAGAATTATTAAAGATTGCCCAGGTCCTCAATAAAAGAATTGATGAAGCTTTACATGAAGAGGCTTCTACTCATTCTTCCCAGGGTGATTCAGTCAGCCAGTTCGCCGATGATGATGACGATTATGATCCTTACGGCACAGTCAACCTCCAGGATACTCAGGATCCATTCGCCTGAAATCCACAGTAAATCCAGCACCTGCTCCGGCAGCCATTTATTCAGAAGAATCTACTTTCCACCGAAAGTAGCCCCAGTCACATGCACCTGCCCTTGCAGTCAATCATTCCAGAAGATGCTCTTTTTTTTCCACCGAAAAGCATCTGCTAAGTCAAAAGTTATCGGCCTCTTCGTCAAAAGTTGCCAAAAGCATCCATGAATAGTAAAAAAGTCAGCATATAACAGCGGCGATTAAGTTTTTAAATGAAAAACTTTAACAGAAGAAAGAAAAGATTAAGAAGATGACCGGTGAATCGGTAAAGTAATCTCTTTCTTTTATTGATGATGATAAACTAGTCAAATCCATTGATAAGTTATTTAAAAAACTAAAAAATGAGCCTGGTACGAGTGGTACAATTGCCACTATTGATCAAGCTGAAACAGATAATGAAAGCAATGGTCAAACTGACGATTCTGATTCATTACCTGATCTCAATGATCTACTAAACAAGTTAACAGTTAAAAACACCAATATGACTAGGAATTGGTACTCTAGACCCACTCCTCCGGACTTGCAGTTTGAAGAGAGAAATCTAGATAAACAGTTCTCGGTCTCATCTAATAAAATTTATGAGTGGAACATTGACGGGTTTAGTGAACAGGAAATTTTGAATAAACTTAATCACATGTCCATGGTAGCAAATAGTTACATCACCAAATTCAATAATTTGTCTCAACCAGACATTGTTGAATTAATAGTTAGTGGATTTACGGGTATCCTCAGGTCTTGGTGGAAAAAACATCTCACTGAAGATACTAGAATATCTATTATCCATGATGTTCAGTTAGATGATGATGGCAACCCCATCTTCAACGAGGATCTTGGCGTTGGACCGCCAGATGGAGTAAATACACTTATATTTACCATAATAAAACACTTTATTGGCACTCCTAGTAATATTACAGAAAGAATTCATGATCAATTGAGCAATCTCACTTGTCCCACCCTAAGTGATTTTAGGTGGTACAAAGTGTTAGTTCTTAGTAGGCACAAGTTATCTAGAAGGGGGGGGGGTGAATAGATATTTGAAAATCTTTTCGTTTTAACTTGTTCTAAGATAATTATTAAAACTTTGCGGAATTAATGTTTGTTTTAATCTTCTTTACCAAGCAATGGAGTTATGATCAATTAAGGCAGTTATGGCAGATATAGCAGTTAGAGCAGTTATAGCATGAATGTAAAACGACACAGTTGTTTTTAAGTGGTTCGGAGCACTCAAGGCTCCTAGTCCACTCTTCTACTCAACGAGTAGGATATCCACTAAGGATGTCTTATACAATCTTCTGAATCACACAGATTCCTTCTAGACCAGCAGTCTAGGAACTTTTCTAGTTCACTTTTGAACTCTTCAAGTCCAGCAGACTTGGCTTTCTTACAGTTCACTACGAACTCTTCAAGTCCAGCTGACTTGGTATACTTCTTCAGTTGATTGATGATTGTTGTTGTTGCGTTATGAAGGTTGCTACTCAGTTTGCAGTGTAAGCTCTGGTTCGTAATAGCTGAGTAGCTGAGCAAGCTTTGTAATATCTTAGATTGTAGAGTTAAGCCTTAGAGAGTTCTTCACGTTGAATGTTTATGCTTGCTTGAATTTTTCTTTCATCTTTCTGATCTGTATATGTGTGATGTTGAAAACTATCCGTTGGATCCATCCGTTATGGCATTAAATGCATCTGAATTTTCTGTACTGTGATGGAGACATTTCTGCACATGTTCTGAATTCTGCATTCTGGACCACTGACACTGCAGGCTGCTTTTTCACCTACCACCTGAAAAGGTGTTTTGTCCTTTTCATTCATAGTACTATCCTTAGCTTCTTCAATACGCTTCTTTGTTGTATATTAACGATATTTCATTTATTCTGGGACTGATGGGTACTACAACATCTAGGATCCATTCCTCGTATTGTTGAATTAACAACTCATGAGGCTTTAACGTTTTCTGACATGACAGATGTTGCTCTACGTTTTTGGATTGTTGTACTCTACGATTCAGATCGTGTAGTTGACTCTACGATCCCGAGAGCATACTACGTTCGCTGACTCTGCATACTACGATCGTAGAGTTAGCTTGGTGAACGTTGAGTCCACTCTACGATCGCTGACTTGAGCTTGTTGTCTTCATCTGATCTTGTCCGACTACGATCTCTGCATTTGTTCCGTGGACTCTACGATCCTTGTCTTTGACTTTGGCATCGCTAGACTCTACGACTCTGAGCGTACAATGCATTTCATACTTAGTTTTGGCAGATTGTCGTTCGGCTTATAGGCAGGCTGTCTCTACGATTCAGAACATGACTTCCTCAGTACACTATGATCCCGAGGAGGCTCTTCTCGACACACTACGATCCTTCTTCGTTTCCCCTCGAAGTCTACGAACTCTGAGATCTCACTATCTTGCATACTCCTATTCTGCCTTGATAGCTCCCGAGTTGACTCTGACTCTCCTGGCAGACTACGACTTCTGGTGCAGTGCTCGACGATCAGACAAGCCTATCTATTACATCATAAGATCAACCTAACAGTTTTGATCTTTTTATCTATACATTCTAGAACAGAATGATACACGTTGAAAGCTTAGATCAGCCTAACAATCTTGATCTTTCCATCACTAAGTCCTTTTACATAAATTCAATTAAGGGTCTTACAATAATCACAAGCATATCAAAACATCAAATCATGCTATGCATTCTCCCAACAATCTCCCCCTATTTGATGTTGACATAACTAAGGAGATTTGTTGTTATGATTATTGATTATATGCAGTGCAGAAAAAATAAACATGACTTAGTATTTCAGTGAGCAGCTGAAATTTCTAGAGAATAAGCATGAATTTATTGATGTATGAAGATAGATGTTACATTTGAAATAGATACATCAATAAGAAGTGAAATTCAACTTATCTCTATTTTCTTGGCTTCTTACTCCTTGGAGGATTTGCCTTTTCTTTTGCTCTCCTTTTTCTGCTGGCTTCATCTCTTTTAGCCAAATCTTCGAGCTCACTGGGACTTAGTCTTGGATTGAGGTCGTGCCTGTTCATAAATGCCGGATCTCCAATTGGCATTCTTAGGCCTGTTGCGGTTACTCCTTGTGAGCTAGAAGCTGGCCCTTGACTTCTTAAAGGTTGAGCCACTAAGACTTCCTGCTGATCTGATCGTTGAGTCTGGTGAGAAATATGCCTTGCAGGCGAATTCCTTGTTGTTTGGAATCCGCGTCCCTTATGTCCTTGACCTGCACGATCTCCTTCCCGATCTCCCTTGCCTTTTTCTCCCCCTTTATGTCAGCATCCAGAGTTCGAATGTCATCGGACAGACGAACAACTCCTTGGACAAGTTCGTTTAGCTGACTTTTGGTCTGAGCAATGTCTTCTCTATTTTCTTCAATGAGAACTTCAGACCGTGCTTCTCTTTGTTGAAGGATGGATAAAATATTGTATGTTTGTTGGCCGCTGCTGACATAGAATTGTTGAAACTCTTTGACAACAGTCTGAAGATTTTGAATGCTCTGCAACATCTGTTTGTTCTGAGATTCTTGATTTTGTTGTAAGATTAAGACAGCATCTCTATGTCTTTTGGCTGCTTGGAAGTGAATGTCATCCCTGTCCTTTATGCTTTGAAGCATTTCTCTGATGATTTCTTTTAGTGTTTTGGACAATTCAGAGTTCAGAGATTGTGGAAGGGTGTTTGCAGCATTGATCATGGATGTTAGTCTCAGCTGAATCAGTTCAGAGTGATCGTCAAGACTTTTTTCTAGTTCCTTGATCACTTTCTTAGACATAGCTGATAGATCGGCCTTGGTAGACAATTCTGAGAGAATCTCATCCATCTGGGGAAATCTTGAGGAAGAGGGTGGTGCATTGTTGAATTGATCTTTTAGGTAGCAGAGAGCAAGTTCAAGATTAAAGCATTCATTTCTGGACGAGGAAGGGATGTCTGATGGAGGGGCTTGAGTTTCGATGGATGGGATAGGTGACTCTACGATTCCGATATTTGATTCTTCTAGAGGACTATAGCCTGGAATCGTAGAGTAGGGGATTTGTTGGAGCTGAGCAAAGTTGGCTTCTTCTGGTTCTTCAGTTACAGAATTTTGGGATTCTGTAACTGGAAACTGATTAATTGGGTTGAGAACAACTTCCAGCCATTTGGGAAATTCATAGAAATAACTAAATGAAGATGATGGCTGATGATTAACTCTAAAGCTTGTAGGGATAGTCAATACCTCAGATTTGGCATTTGATGAGGAATGGTTTGTAATCAACTTTTTAGCAAAGATGACTTCCCTTGGAAATCCATGAGCCAGAACTGTGATTGCTGGATATTCCTTGAAGCTCCAGAACATGTGGTCCCATGATTTCATAATCTGAGCTTGATGGTATGCCATCATGGGTATGTGAGAAAATATTTGGTTGTACAGATAGCTTCTGTATCCATCTTTACCTACACCAGTTATTTCAAGCTCATCATCATCATCCTCTTTCTCTTCTTTGTTGTCTTCTGAAGAATCCATTATCTCAATGACCTTTGGCATTGGTTCATCTTTATCTTGAGCAAGGACTTCTTCTTCAGTCATTAGGATATTGTGAGGCTCCCCCTCAGTATGATCATCTTCTTTTAGAAACTCCCCCTCAGCTGGAACTTCTTCTTGAGCAGTAGGCTTCTCCCCCTCAGCTGGTACATTCTTCTCTTCGGTTGCTTGGGGTAGTTCTACTTTTACAACCATGCTCTTGGCTTCCTTCTTCAGAACTTTTTCATTTTCAAGAATATACTTCTTGACCAGCTTTCTCTTTGTTTTGCCGGTGTTTTCTTTGGTTGTTTTTGCCACATTGACCGGCCACTGTCCTTGAAGTAGCTTCCTCCATTTCTGCCACACTTGGCCCGGTGTCAGAGAACAGCAAAGTCTCTACGATTGAAGACGCTGTTGGTCCTTTGGACTTATGACCAGCCTTATTCTTCTTTAAGAGTTGTGAAATGGTGGCTTGATCCTCTTCAGCCTCTTCTTGCTGTTGTATGTTCCTCAGCCTCCTTAGAGTCTCCATGTCAGAGGACTCTACAGGTATGTTAGTTGCAGATCCTTGAGGCTCTTCGACTTGTGTTCCCCTCAGCTTTTTCTTGCCCTTGCTTTTCCTGACAAGAGCAGAGGGTTCTCCCTTACCTGCTTCTTCTTCTTCTTCAGCTTCATTGACAATAGTCATTCCTGCTTCCCCTTTTTCCCCAGTTCTCCCACTGGACTCTGTCATCATTCTTGTATATTCAGTCGGGTTTCTTTCCCAATTTTTAAACAACTGATGTGTCATTCTTCGGTTTGGGTTGATGGCTTCTCCTTCATCATCCCCAATTTTATCACCCATAGCAGATTGCAGAATGATGCTAATAGATCTCCCATACAGCATCTTCTGAGTACTTTTTGATTTCTTCGAGCCTACAATCCACTTGCCAATCCACTCCAGTAGTATGGCTCCATAATTTAGTTGAATTCCAAGAGTTATGGTAGTCACGAGTTTGAGTTGAACTTCATTAACAGAGTCATGACCTAAACTCTTACAGCAGATACATTTCCCAACAATATCAGCTAGAAATTCATACCTTTGAGGGAATTCCTTCTTTTTATAGCCTTTTACAGAGGAGTTCTTTTTGTGATGCATTCTCTTCAATCCCTCTTCAAATTTTATGTTGTCGAGAGGTGAGTGCCCTGTATTCTTGAAGCCTAGGGCCAGATTGAAGGTTTCTTCCCTTAGCGTCATTTCAACTCCTCTTACTCGTGTAGTGATGGTGTTGTGTTCAAACACTCCATTCGTGTAGAACTCCTTCACTAGCTTGGGATAGATGAGGGTGTCGGTACTCAGCGCCTCTTTGAGACCTGTTTTCTTTAGGAGTGCTAAGGTTTTGTGAAACTTTGGTGGAGCATCCTTGAACTCATCGAAACAGAGTCTGTAGCCTGAGATTACATTTGAAACAGCCATGATTCTGTGGTTGAGAAGTGGAATACGATTGAGCTTTCTCTTGAGTTAGGGTTTTGCTTTGAGAGAGAGAGAGAGATAATCTTCAGATTTCAAAAATACGGTTCCAATTTGTACTTGTAGCTTCCCTCTCTCTTTTTGACTTAGTGGGACAGGTGTCGCCTTTTGCTTGGCTCTACGTTTGATTTGCTTGAATGTACTGATTTGCCCTTTGAGTCTTCAGTGCTGAGATGTCCTTAGAATGACTACGATCGTAGAGGTAGTCTTCTGGTTGTTGAGTCTGTCTACCATTAGTAGAGTCTGTCCTACGATCGTCGAGTCTGTTTTACGATCGTCGAGTCCGTTCGACAGTCGTTGAGTCTGATCATCATTCGTAGAGTTTGTCCTACGATCGTCGAGTCTGTCCTTTCTACTCTACGGTCGTGGACTTCCCTTGATTATGTCTATGATATTGAGTTTAGCCTTTGTACCTGTTATGGTTAGCACAGTCTAGAGCATATTTCATGGTTGAAGATTAAGCATGCCTAGTTCACTTAATAACTTATTGAATCTGGATTCATCTAGTGGTTTAGTAAAAACATCTGCAAGTTGATTTTCAGTAGGAATATATTGTAGTGATATAGTTCCATTTTGCACATGATCCCTAATGAAATGATACCTTATTTCAATATGCTTGGTCCTAGAATGCATAACAGGATTATGAGTTATTGCTATGGCACTTGTGTTATCACAGTGTATGGGTATCGATTTGAAATCAAACCCATAGTCAGCTAGCTGGTTTCTCATCCATAGAATTTGAGCACAGCAGCTGCCAGCAGCAATATATTCAGCTTCTGCAGTCGAAGTGGACACTGAGTTTTGCTTTTTGCTGAACCAGGACACAAGCCTATTTCCTAGCAACTGACAGGTGCCACTGGTACTCTTTTTATGTATCTTACATCCTGCAAAATAAGCATCTGTATATCCTGTTAGTTCAAATGAGGATTCCTTGGGATACCAAAGCCCCAAGTAAGGTGTGCCTTTGAGATACCGAAGATCCTTTTTACAGCAGATAAATGAGACTCTTTAGGGTTAGCCTGAAATCTAGCACATATGCATGTTGCGAACATTATGTCTGGTCTACTAGTAGTTAGGTATAAAAGAGAACCTATCATACCTCTGTATTGAGTTATATCAATACCTTTACCATTCTCATCTTTGTCAAGCTTAGTTGCAGGAGCAATTGGTGTTTTCATGGGAGAAGCTGATTCCATGCCATACTTCTTTAACAAGTCTTTGATGTATTTGGCTTGATTTATGAATATTCCTTCATCAGTTTGCTTCACTTGTAGTCCAAGGAAGAAATTCAGCTCACCCATCATGCTCATTTCAAACTTGCTCTGCATTAGCTTAGAGAATCTCTTGCATAATTTTTCGTCAGTAGAACCAAAAATGATGTCATCAACATATATTTGAACTAGTAAGACTTTGTCTTTGTGCTTTCTAAGGAATAATGTGGTATCTACCCTGCCTCTAGTGAACCCATTTTCTATTAAGAAGTTAGTTACTGTTTTATACCATGCTCTAGGTGCTTGTTTAAGACCATATAAGGCTTTATCTAATCTATAGACATAATTGGAAAGAGATGGATTGATAAAACCTGGAGGTTGTTCGACATAGACTTCTTCTTGAAGCTCTCCGTTTAGAAATGCACTCTTGACATCCATCTGAAAGACTTTGAACTTCATGTGGGCAACAAAGGCAAGACAGATTCTGATGGCTTCTAGTCTTGCAACGGGTGCAAAAGTCTCATCATAGTCGATACCTTCTTCTTGAGAATAGCCCTTTGCCACTAATCTTGCCTTGTTCCTGGTAATGACCCCATCTTCATCCATTTTGTTTCTGAAGACCCACTTAGTTCCTATCACTGGATGATCATTTGGTCTTGGCACCAATCTCCACACTTTACTTCGTTCAAATTGGTTGAGTTCTTCTTGCATAGCTTCTATCCAACTGGAGTCTTCCATTGCATCCTCTATTTTCTTTGGCTCAATTTGTGACAGGAAGCTTAGATAGAAACATTCATTCTGAGTAGCAGATCTTGTTTTGATTCTAGCATTCGGATCTCCAATGATTAGATCCTGAGTGTGATCTCTTACCCATCTGCTGCCAGTTGGAACATCTGTCCTGATGCCTTCCTGTCTTAAGTCTTCAAGGTCTATTTCTTCTTCTTGAAGTGGAGATTCATTATCTTGGACGGTCCTCTCTATGATTACATTATCATGCTCTACGATTTCTCTATCTGGTACTACACTCGTAGTGTTGGCCTCGACAACTTCAGTCGTAGTGTTCGCATCATTGGTCGTAGTTTCTTGAGGTACTGCTTTGTCTAAGTCAGTTTCATCAAAAATGACGTGTATTGAGACTTCGACATTCAGCGTCTTTTTGTTGAACACTCTATATGCCTTGCTGTCCGTGGCATACCCAAGGAAGATTCCTTCATCTGATTTTGGTTGAAATTTTGTCAGGTATTGTTTTCCATTGTTGAGAATATAGCATGCACATCCAAAGACATGGAAGTAGCTGACACTTGGCTTTCTTCCTTTCCATAGTTCGTAGGGCGTCTTCTTGATCGTAGAGTGAATTAGTGATCTGTTCTGAGTGTAGCATGCAGTGTTGACTGCTTCTGCCCAAAAGTATTCAGGCAGTCGGGCTGCTGCTAGTAAAGTTCTCCCAGCCTCTATCAGGGTTTTGTTCTTTCTTTCAGCGACTCCATTTTGTTGAGGAGTTCGTGGGGCTGAGAAGTTATGATTGATGCCATTGTCTGTGCAGAACTGATCCATTTCTGAGAAGTCGAATTCTCTACCATGATCACTTCTTATTGCCTTGATTCTCTCTCCTTTCTTGTTCATCGCCATTCTGAACATCTTGATTAATTCGGATCTTGTCTCATCCTTTGAAGTTAGGAAGAATACCCATGTGAATCGAGTGTAGTCGTCGACTATGACTAGAGAGTATCTTTTTCCTCCGAGACTGGTTGTTGGGATTGGCCCAAAAAGATCCATGTGAAGCAACTGCAGGGGCTTGTCAATAGAGTTATCAGTCTTGCTTTTGAATGAGCTTCTGGTTTGTTTTCCAAACTGACAGGCATTACATGGCCTTTCCTTCACAAAATTGAACTTAGGAAGGCCAGCCACGAGATCTTTTGATGTTAGTTTGGACATGCTTTTAAAGTTGAGATGGGATAATCTTCGATGCCATAGCCAGCTCATTTCTTCAGAAGCTTTAGCTAGAAAACATATTGTCTCGTCTGAGCTTAGTTGTCCAAGATTTACTGTGTAGACATTTCCTTCTCTTGTTTCGGTTAGCTTTACTGCAGATGTCTTCAAATCTCTGACTTGACATTGATTATTGATGAATGTTACTTGATGTCCTTTGTCGCAGAGTTGACTAATGCTTAGAAGGTTGTGCTGCAGACCTTCCACATAGGCCACTTTACTGAATGATATCGCACCATTTCCGGCTGAGCCATAGCCTCTTGTCTTGCCAGTACCATTATCTCCAAAGATGACTGAGGGACCCTCCTTTTCTACATAGTTAAATAGTAGAGCTTTGTTCCCTGTCATATGCCTCGAGCAACCACTGTCCAGATACCATGTTGAGGACGTGGAGCTCATTTCCTGTCAAAACATTTGAACCTTCATTTTGGTACCCATATTTGCATGGGTCCTTCTTTGTTAGTTCCTTTGGGGACCCAAATTTGTCTGATCTTGGATCTCACATGCATGGAATTATAATAACACTTTGTGGCCCTATGACCATATTTATTGCATATGAAGCATCTATTATAATACATGCCTGTGTGTGTGTGGTGATTCATCTTCCACTTGGACTTGTATGGTTCCTTAGTTAACCTTCTGTTAAACTGACTCTCTTTCTTCCACGTGTCCTTAGGTTTCATAAATAGTGATGAATGTGCCTTACTTCTACTGTACCTTCCCAGTTGATTCGTAGAGTTGATTTTGATTGACTCTACGATTCTTCGAGGTTGGTAAGTAGAGGTTGGGTTACTCTTTTCCTTGATGAAACCCAGACCAGCGTGAGATCCTTTACTTTTCTGAGTATAACTAGAGACAGTGGAACAAGGTTGAACTGGTTCTTCCAACTGTGAGGATTTCACACAAGCAATGCCTCTATCAAAACTTGAGACATTACTGGTGCTGGTTTCCATTGTCTTTTCCATACTTAGCTCTGAGATGGATTCCCCAAAGCCTAAGCCCGTTCTGTCGAATGCGTTTCTCTGACTGGAGAGCAGGCAATTCATGGAAGATGTGGATCTGTTCCATGCAGAGATAGTCTTCTCTAGATCCTCAATTTTAGAGGTTAGCATAGACTCTCTTTGAGCATGATGTGTGTTTGTCTGTTTCAAAGTTTCATTTTCAACTTCAAGCTTGGAGAGAAGATTAGTATTTAGAAGGGCTGTTTCAAGCTCTTCTTGAACTTTCTTCTTTTTCTCTTGAAGAAGAGAATGATCTTTAGACAAGACTCTGAACCACTTCATGTATTGATGTAGATCAGTGGTTATGACATGCAAAGTAGTTCTTAAGTCACTTATATCTACATCAGGAGAATTAAAATCAAATACCTCATCGATACTTACATCATGTATGTTTAGGCTTTGTTTGTCCTTTGCATGTTTGGCCATTAAGCACAGATTGTCCATATGTGGTTCTTCCTCATCTCCGGAGTCTGCATTTGAGTCGTTATCTGAATCACTCCACGATCCTCCGGCAACCAGGCCTTTGTCTCTTTTCTGAGGCCTCTTGGTTCCTTTGTATTCTTTCTTTGCATTGGATTTCTTCTTTAGCTCTTCTTTGATAGGCTTGTTGCAATTGGCAATGAAATGACCAGGTTTCTTGCAGTTGTAGCATAAATCATTTATTTGTTCCTGGCTGACGTAGTTGCTGACTTTCCTTGGCTTGCCGATTCTGCCTTGTCGCATGAACCTTCTTAGTCTCTTTACCAGCATAGCAAAGTCATCATCATCGTCTTCATCATCATCATAGTCAGTCTCAGTGATGACTTTTGATGCACCTTCATTTGCCTTGAGAGCAACACCCTTGTCTTTTCTTCTTCCTTCTGAAAGGGTTTCAGCACGTTGGGTTAGTTCCAGCTCGTATGTCAGGAGATTGCCATACAGTTGTTGAACTGTCATCTCATTAAGATTCTTTGACTCTCTTATTGCAGTGGTCTTTGCATCCCACTTGCTCGGTAGAGCTCTCATGAACTTTATGGTCAGATCTTTGTTAGGATAGATCTTTCCATATGCTCGTAGAGAGTTGAGCAGAATGTTGAATCTTTCATACGTGGCAGTTACATTTTTGCCTTGCACATGAGCAAACATTTCATACTGCTGTGTTAGGAGAGACTGTTTGTTCTCTCTAACTTCTTCAGTTCCTTCGTGCATGATCAGCAGTGCTTCCCAAACCTCCTTAGCTGTTTTGCTGTTTACAACATTTTCAAACAGATCGTCCTCTAAAGATTGGAACAGGATGTTCTTCGCCTTTTTGTCAAGTTGGACAGCTCTCTTCTCTGTGTCTGTCCATTCTTCTTTTGGATCGTCAATGGTTGGTGCAAGCTTTGTTGGTATATAGGGCCCATTAAGAACAGTCTCAAATAGATCTTCATCTATTGAGTCCATGTAAGCTTGCATCCTGACTTTCCAGTTCGCAAATTTATCCTTGTTGCACATTGGTGGCTTGCTGCGTCCCCCGGTCCTGGATTCGCTTGGTACGAGTGCCATTGGATCTACTAAAGCGTGTAAGCTGTAAAATAGAACCTGCTCTGATACCAATTGTTAGTTCTTAGTAGGCACAAGTTATCTAGAAGGGGGGGTTGAATAGATATTTGAAAATCTTTTCGTTTTAACTTGTTCTAAGATAATTATTAAAACTTTGCGGAATTAATGTTTGTTTTAATCTTCTTTACCAAGCAATGGAGTTATGAGCAATTAAGGCAGTTATGGCAGATATAGCAGTTATAACAGTTATAGCATGAATGTAAAACGACACAGTTGTTTTTAAGTGGTTCAGAGCACTCAAGGCTCCTAGTCCACTCTTCTACTCAACGAGTAGGATATTCACTAAGGATGTCTTATACAATCTTCTGAATCACACAGATTCCTTCTAGACCAGCAGTCTAGGAACTTTTCTAGTTCACTTTTGAACTCTTCAAGTCCAGCAGACTTGGCTTTCTTACAGTTCACTACGAACTCTTCAAGTCCAGCTGACTTGGTATACTTCTTCAGTTGATTGATGATTGTTGTTGTTGCGTTCTGAAGATTGCTACTCAGTTTGCAGTGTAAGCTCTAGTTCGTAATAGCTGAGTAGCTGAGCAAGCTTTGTAATATCTTAGATTGTAGAGTTAAGCCTTAGAGAGTTCTTCACGTTGAATGTTTATGCTTGCTTGAATTTTTCTTTCATCTGTCTGATCTGTACATGTGTGATGTTGAAAACTATCCGTTGGATCCATCCGTTATGGCATTAAATGCATCTGAATTTTTTGTACTGTGATGGAGACATTTCTGCACATGTTCTGAATTCTGCATTCTGGACCACTGACACTGCAGGCTGCTTTTTCACCTACCACCTGAAAAGGTGTTTTGTCCTTTTCATTCATAGTACTATCCTTAGCTCCTTCAATACGCTTCTTTGTTGTATACTAAGGATATTTCATTTATTCTGGGACTGATGGGTACTACAGCATCTAGGATCCATTCCTCGTATTGTTGAATTAACAACTCATGAGGCTTTAACGTTTTCTGACATGACAGATGTTGCTCTACGTTTTTGGATTGTTGTACTCTACGATTCAGATCGTGTAGTTGACTCTACGATCCCGAGAGCATACTACGTTCGCTGACTCTGCATACTACAATCGTAGAGTTAGCTTGGTGAACGTTGAGTCCACTCTACGATCGCTGACTTGAGCTTGTTGTCTTCATCTGATCTTGTCCGATTACGATCTCTGCATTTGTTCAGTGGACTCTACGATCCTTGTCTTTGACTTTGGCATCGCTAGACTCTACGACTCTGAGCGTACAGTGCTTTTCATACTTAGCTTTGGCAGATTGTCGTTCGGCTTATAGGCAGGCTGTCTCTACGATTCAGAACATGACTTCCTCAGTACACTACGATCCCGAGGAGGCTCTTCTCGACACACTACGATCCTTCTTCGTTTCCCCTGGAAGTCTACGAACTCTGAGATCTCACTATCTTGCATACTCCTATTCTGCCTTGATAGCTCCCGAGTTGACTCTGACTCTCCTGGTAGACTACGACTTCTGGTGCAGTGCTCGACGATCAGACAAGCCTATCTATTACATCATAAGATCAACCTAACAGTTTTGATCTTTTTATCTATACATTCTAGAACAGAATGATACACGTTGAAAGCTTAGATCAGCCTAACAATCTTGATCTTTCCATCACTAAGTCCTTTTACATAAATTCAATTAAGGACCTTACAATAATCACAAGCATATCAAAACATCAAATCATGCTATGCATTCTCCCAACACAAAGATGTCTTTACGTCTAGATTTATGCTACGAAATGATAATAACAAACCTTTCTGGAAAGAAAAGTTCATTAACGGTTTACCTTCTCTATTTGCTCATAAAGTCAGAGAAGAGTTAGGTAAAAATCTAGGATATATTGATTATGATAATTTAACATATGGTGATATAATAAGTCATATTCAAAAAATAGGATTAAAAATGTGTATATATTTTGAATTAGCTAAACAAGCTAGTAAAGACAAGAAAAAGGCTAAATATGAATTAGGAACTTTTTGTGAACAATATGGCTTACCTCCTGTTGCTCCCTCTAGAAGAAAGCATAGGCATAAACATATTGAATCTCACAAAAATACTAAACACCATAGAAGAAAACGGAGTTACCACAAAGATAAAAATCAAGACAATTATTATAATAAGCTTAAAACCACCACAAATAAAAGACATATTAAAATATATATATATATATATATATATATATATATATATATAGAGAGAGAGAGAGATAACTAATTAATATATTGCACGTGGAGTTTTACTTAAAATTAAGTTAACTTTTCAATGTGGTAGGCGAGTCAATATATACATACATACAATTATTGTAAAATCCAAAATTTTACGAATAAAGATTTAAATTTCTAGAACTTTTTTTTTTGAATATTATTGTGTGGAATAACCTGTCTATGCGACGTACCGCATGCATGATAATTTCTGTTGGTATTCCATTCTTTATTATTCTGTTGGAATATCATGTCGGTGCGTATTACGCCTGACCTGGTTTCGTTATTTATTATTCTGTTGGAATAACCTGTCTATGCGACGTACTGCATGCATGGTGATTTCTGTTGTTATTCCATTCTTTATTATTCTGTTGGAATATCCTGTCGGTGCGTATTACGCCTGACCTAGTTCCGTTATTTATTATTCTGTTAGAATAACCTGTCTATGCGAAGTACCGCATGCATGGTGATTTCTTTTGTTATTTCATTCTTTATTATACTCCGTTGATTAAAGTTTTGACTTCTATACTCCATGAAATTAGTGGAATATCCTTGATATTTGCGCTTTATCCAGTATCTTTTCATAGAAATATTCTTATGAGCATTCTTGAATTTTACTCTACAAAGAAGTATCATGTTAACAATTTGGACGTTATTAGTTCCTGAATAATTTTATTCTTGAACTTGTTTTATTAATTCTTATATCATTGTCATCATCCTCATGTTTATATTTTGTTGAAAGTCATATGTGGCATGTAGTGCATAGATGGACTTAGTATGATTATGACCAGGGATTATTTGGTATAATCATGACCGTAATTTTATAAATGATGTGAAAAAAGTCCTCATTGGCTCGTAGTGCATTGTCGAACAGTTTTTGGTACGATTATGGCTATGGATTCTCTTCGGTCAAGGGAGCAAAGATGAATTGTTTTATGGCATGATCAAGACCGTTGATGAAAACACGATTATCTTTGGTCTGTAGTGCATGGATAATTCGTGGTCGTGATACTAAATAATATCCTTGGCCTGTAGTGCAGGGATGATTTGATGATGTTGATTATTTATTAAGCTGAGTCTCAACGATAAAAGTGATGAAAAACTTTTTAAATCATAAAAGATAGTAGATTTTATTCTCTACTTGACTCTTTTATTTATTGCTTGTTCCGCTGTTGTTAAACTTGATTTCTATTGTATTTTATCAGTTTAACATTGTTGAAGACTAATGATAATTTATTCTGCATTATCTTAGTCATAATATTTCTTACTGGGCTAGTTGAGCTCACCCTTTCCTTCACTGTTTTCTTCGGGAAATGAGAATATAGCTGGGACGAGTCGGAGAACGGATTGACAGTCCAGATGATAACATTAGTAGTTCTCACTATTCTGTTAAATAGTGTGACAATAAATATAATGAGGACTTATTCTGAGAGTGGATATTGTCTAGAAGACAATATTTGTATTAAAAATCACAGCTCTCTTGTTGTATATTAAAGATTGTATTTGTATTCTGTACCATGTATCTGGCGACTCAAGATGGGTGATGTATACCTATTTTTGGGGGCGTCACAACTATCTTGCTAGTAGATTAAAGATTAGGGAAATGATATTTTAACACGTATTTTTGATATTTTTATAGAATTTTTTTTATATGATTTTAGTATATAGTTAGTCGATCTTAGAGGGTGTTTGATAAAATTGAATTAAATAGTTCTGATTCTTCTGAATGTTTAAGTAATCTGAATGAGCTGAATGAAACAGAATTCTGAATACTGAATGAAAAAAGTTGTTTGATAATTGACATGTTGAAACATCTGAATAACATATTTTTATTATTTTGCCCCTCTTAAAAAAATCAAAAATTTTGTAAATTTATTTAATATTACTTAATATAATAATTAATATTATAAAAAAATTAATTATAAAATACTTCATTTAGCAGTCATTCAGCCCATTCAACTAAAAAAATTACACTTGGCCTTTCAGTCCAAAACTCTGACTGATTCAGTTATTCCAACGATTTTTATTCAAAACAAACGCATTGAATGAATAACCGATTTAGCCATTCAACTCCATTCGTCTCTAAACAAACACTATCTCACCTTAATGTGAAGATTAAACTATCTAAAAATATCAAAAATACATATAAAAATAGTACTCCCTAAATATTAACATATGGTAATATTTAGCGCCATTTTAGGTTTGCTAATATATTAAGTGTCGTCCTGCCAACTTAGTTAAACTAGATATAGCAAGAAGAGATATAATTAATTAAGAATATTAATATTTTAACTATATAAATAATATCTCCATTTTTGAATATATATAGTTATATATATATATATATATAGAATAAAGATCAGGTCCGGACTCCCGGACGGGAGAAAATCCGGACCTGAAAATTTTTTTTTTTTTTTTTTTTTTTTTTTGTAGAACAACTAAAAAAAAAAAAAAAATATTTATGGAAGTGAAATTTTTCCAAAATAAAGTGTTTTGGGTGTGTTTTTAACACCCACACCAACCAATGTATGTACAGTCTGCCCAGACTGTACAGACATGTTTTGTTATAGGCATCCAAATCACGCCCAAAACACTGTATAATGTAAAAATTCCAATTCCATAAATTTTTTTTTTTTTTTTTTTAGTTGTTTCAAAAAAAAAAAAGCAAAAAAAAAAAAAAAAAAAAAAAGGTCCGGATTTTACACCTGTCCGGGAGTCCGGACAGGATCCGGACCCTATATATATATATATATATATATATATATAGTTTGGCTTTCTCCAGTGAACTGAAGGGAGCAAACGATTAAAAATAAACCGGCTACAGTGACGGTTTTTTCCGTCGCTATAACATAAAAAACTGGCTTTTTATGCTATAGCGACAGTTTCGTTCCTTTCAATTCGCTGGAGAAACAAATTATATATATATGTGTGTGTGTTGTTCTCTTGTTAGCTGTTACCTTCAGATTTCTTCTTTCTACTTATGGTTTACTTCGCAATAATAAACAAATAAACTTGATCAATTTGCAAGTTAATCACCATTTGAGCATGTCTCTCATACTTATTATTTTTTTTTTGGCGAACTTCCTCAATGATTTGAATGGATATTAGTACAAGTAAAATGAATGACATAATCAAGTTTAAGTAATATTGAAATGTTAACGTTAAGTAAAACTCTAGGAATAAGAATACAACTATATATCGCAATAAGATTTAGAAAATAAATTCAATTCTCACGAAAAAGGTCTATTGTATATATGACTATAAATTTATGTTGATATTAAATAAAGTCTTGTTACATATATCAACACATTTATATCAACAGTAAATAGTGACTTATGTGCATATATATAAATTATTTTCACCATAATTTATTTTGTAACTTTATCGTATATTTATCGTTAAAATATATATAAATCATTTCCCTATTTAATATTAACGAATGTGAATGCATGAAATAAAAGAATATAAAAATGAAACTCGTATATTATTAGTATACTAGCTGGGTCCCGTGCCTCCGGCACTGTATAGACAGTAAGATTTATCTTAAATTTTAAACGGCCCAGATGATTTATTGAGTGAGTGATAAATTCAAAATTATTTGTATTTTATTAGATAAATAGAGAGATGTATTTTATTACATAGATGTATGGACGGTGGGATTTATCTCAAATTTTGGACGACCAAGATGATTTATTGAGTGAGCGGGAAATTCAAAATCATTTATATTTTATTAGATAGATTACTATTCTATCTTTATCGCTCATGATAGTCATAGTACCACATTCGTTATAGGTCAAAGAATTAAGGTACTATATATATATATATGGTCTCCATCCACAGCAATCGGTTGTTGGGAAGTAACCCCTTTTATCTAGCCGGTACAAGCTGTACCGGCTTATAAAAAAAAAATTCTAAGGCCGGTACAGCTTGTACCAGCTGGATAAAAGGGGTTGCTCCCCAACAACCGGTTGCTGTGGATGGAGACCCATATATATATATATATATATATAGTCCGGATCCAGTCCGGGATCCCGGATTCTATTAAAATACGGACTTTTTTTTTATTTATTTTTTGAAACAACTAAAAAAAATTATGGACTTGGAATTTTTACATAATACAGTGTTTTGGGCGAGATTTGGATGCCTATACCAAAACATTTCTGTACAGTCTGGGCAGACTGTACATTCATCGGTTGGTATAGGTATTAAAAACATACCCAAAACACTGTATTATGAAAAAATTTCAGTTCCATATATTTTTTTTAGTTGTTCTACAAAAAATAAAAAAAAAATTGGGGTCCGTTTTTGATCAGGTCCGGGAGTCCGGACCTGATCCGTGGCGTATATATATATATATATATATATATATATATATATATAAGAAAGATATGAAAAAAATTTATCTGTATATAAATTATTGGCAATAGTACCGGGACAAAGCCAGAATTTGTTCTTGGGGGGCAAAAAAAATTTTTAACAACATAAAATATATTCATCACTAAAATTAAAGTAAAATTTCACCATTACAAAATATATTTTTATTAAAACAAAAATAATGTAGTAATAGAATTTGTTTTGACAAAGACAACAAAATATAACAAAAAGTCTTTTAGAACATATCAAAATTTCGTCATACATTGGGGGGCCGTGGCTTTACAAAATTTTCAAACCAAACCAAATGTACAAGTGAGTTACAAAATTTTCAAATCTTGAGGATGAGTTACAAAATTTTCAAACCTTGGGGGGGCCGTGGCCCCCTCCAGTCTACATGTGGCTCCGTCTCTGAATAGTACATTTAATCGTGATATTTTGAGTAAATATTTGATGAACTAAGACGACTCAAAAATATATTATTATGTTAGTGGTTTAAAGTTTTATATGAATGAATTTAATTCGATTCAAATTTTAAATTTTATTTAAATTTATACTCAGAATTTGATTCGAATTGTTTCAATTTTAATTTACTTTGCGCGGATGGGGGTGGGGGTGGGGGTGGGGGTGGGGGTGGGGGTGGAGGTGGTGGGGGGGAGTAATGTCATTGTAGCTGATCATATAAGTAGAGCCGTTTTGTTTGGCTGTATATGTAAAGAGGAAAGTAAAGCTGGTCACTCAACTCGGTCTTTTTCAACGTAGAGAGAAAAAGAGAGTGAATGAGTTGGCGTCTTTTGCCATCTACGCAGCTTAAAACACGCACCCAGTCACATCCACACGTCTATACTTCATCGAACACCCCCTCTTTCTTTCTTTTTTAGTTAATAAACAACTCTCTCATATACATACCAGTGAACCTATTCACTATTCAAGTAAAAATATTAATTTTTTTATGTATAAATATTAATTCTTTTAATAAAATTGTACAAATCATTTTTATGAGTACGGAAGTTTTCAATTTAATTATGTTTATTTTATTTTTTCGTATAAATTTTTACGTTAGTAATAATTCAATTTTATCACATATTTATCGACGTGTATATCGTTTCTACAGTACTTTTATATATCCCATTTAATTCAACCAAACAGGGATTACATAATCTAGCCCCCCATATATATATATATATATATATATATATATATATATATAGTTAAAATGATACCTGATTAAAAAGAAAATGCAACAAAAGATTTAATTTAATTCAATAATATCTCATTTCTTAATTAAAAGTTAATATATTATATAATTAAATCTAACCCTATTTAACAAGTTATACCATAGAAAAATCTTGTCATTTAAAGAAATGACGCATGAGTCTCTTAATTAATTCAACGTTTCTTTATTTTTTTTCATTTGAGAAAGATGCAAGGTTCGATATACGTCCAAATCTCCAATCGTAACCCCTATCTCATCTATTGTCTCATTCTATACGTCTCATTCTATATTTTTTTGTTAATATAATTAATTAATTATTTACCGTTAATTTTTTAAATCAATAATATTACATGTCAAGATAAAATGAATTCAAAATTTTGACCACTCCATCCATTTTTGGATGTTCCAATATAAAAAAGTAGGACATCCAAAATGGGACATATATATATATATATATATATATATATATATATATATATAGTTAGAAAAAGAAACATGAGGGTTGTTTTGCATATTCACGAGAAGAAGGAAAGACCAAATAGGAAGCAGTTGGCTTATCGCATGTTTGCTTTACGCAAGCAGCTAAATGGGGTTTGCTTCATCGCGTGGCTTTAAAGATTTCATTTAGTTCTTATAATCCCTCTCCCCATCCCCACTCTCCTTTCGTCATAACATAAACAATAATCCCACCAAACCCTAATCTCTCTCTATCTCCAACCCTTCAAGAACCACACAATTAAACCCTAGCTAGCTAATTAAATTATATATATGTGTACCTATAGCTAGCCTAATTCACCTCACACAATTTTCACAAAAAAAAGAAAAAAGAAAAGAAAAATTGATATGAGTGGTGCAAACCCTAGCTCTAGTACTACTAGTGGGGCCAGTGGCAGCGGAGGTGGCGGAAGCAGCGGCGGAGGTGGTGGCGGACCGTGCGGTGCGTGCAAGTTTTTAAGGAGAAAATGCGTGGCAGGGTGCATATTTGCACCGTATTTCGATTCGGAGCAAGGTGCAGCCCATTTTGCAGCCGTGCATAAGGTGTTCGGAGCGAGTAACGTGTCGAAGCTCCTCCTACACATTCCAGTCCATAAGCGGCTGGACGCGGTGGTGACTATATGTTATGAGGCTCAGGCTCGACTTAGGGACCCTGTCTATGGCTGTGTGGCTCACATCTTTGCCCTTCAGCAACAGGTACAATTAATATCATATGCATATCAATATTTCTCTGCTGAAATTATTCATTTATATTACTATAATTAAATTATTATTAATTTTAGTCATCATTAATTAATTCTAAACATGGATCATGTAAAGTACCTCTACTTTTTCCGTTACAAATTTTTTTTTGGCATCACTTTTACTCCTTTATTAAGTGCATCCGTTACAAATAAATTTGTGTCTATTTGCGTATACTCATTTCAATCTTATATTTATATATATATGGTATTATAGATATTGAATATTAGTATATAGAAATTTGTATTAATTAGTAATTGAGAATCTAAGATTGAAACAGAAAATTTAGAAAAGATACAAAATCAGGTATAATTAGAAGATTAGGAGAAGATTGCAAGACATAACTCACATTACTAATTATCTTACTATCTTACATGGTCCATGGAACTTCATAAAGATATATAGCTACTTATTCTCTTTTATACAATCTTTTTTTACTTCATTTTTAGCCTTTTATTAAGCGTACGTATCCTTTGGAGTTCTTAATTGGTATCTATATATATATATGTAAATACACACACACATATTTGTATATAACACAAAGTTAGAGTAAAGTTTAAATTAGAGTTGGAATTAATTTCATATTTGTCTTGAGCAAATGAAAGAACAAGTGTGTGTGTGTGTGTGAAAAAGAGTCAAAGATCAGTAGTTGTGAGAGATATGATTCGGAGAGCATGTTGAATGGAAATGGAACAAATGTAATGTAAAACAGTAGAAGAAATAAGTGTGAACCCATTGAATGAACCAAATTAATAAATGGTAAATTATATATATATATATATATATATATATATATATATATATATATATATATATATATAATGCATGGGGATCTGCTTTTCTTTGTCGAATAATTAAGTTACTACTATTTGATTATTTAAGGTGACATCCATGGAGTATACTTCAAGCATTACTGTTGGCATTTTTTTTTTGTGTGTATACACACACACACACACACACACACATATATATATATATATATATATATATATATATATATATATATATATATTAAGATGTAGAGTGGTAGTATAAGAGAGGTAGGTCTGGTGCAGAAACAAGTGTAGAGAGGATGATGAGGTTGCATTGGGGGAACAGTTTGATGGATTGCTGAAATCTAGAAATATTAATAATAGTAGTCATTATTTACACTACTTAGATTGATTGATTAAGTTATGATGTGGTCGGGTGTATACACAATACTACGTACTGGGGATACAGTGTTCCCAACTTTTCATTTACCCCCTTTTTTATATATGCAGATTGCTCTTATTCAGGAAATGGTCGGATCGGTCTGCTACTTAATTTAGTACTCTAATTTATATACTTCAGTATAAACATATTTGTGTATGTATATTATATTAGTTTGTGTATTATGAATGGTTAGAAATAATTTTATATACCTATATAAAATATATATATATATATATATATATATATATATATATATATATATATATACTTCTTTTGTTCTTTTTTATTTGTTTTTTAGATTGTAGAATTTGTTTATTTTTAATTGTCATTTATAAATTTCAAATAAGTTACTTAATTTTTCATATTATCCCAACATTAAATATTAATTTATTTTTCTTTCGTCTTTTTCAATGAATTTTACATGGGTAATATTGAGATTTTATAACCATTTTAGTCAATCAAATCAAGTATTAATTGCATTTCTTGATCTTTGTATAAAAAGGAATTGATTGAGAGACAGTGTATATATATATATATATATATATATTACAAAATGATGCTTCAAATTGTAATTATTGATTGATTCAGCATACATAGGTGAGTTCAATGATTATAATGAACCATGATCATACACATCATTTTATATATTCTTTTTGTAAGAATTATTTAGTCACCAAATTAAGTATTAGTGTATGTGTGTGTGTGTGTATATATATATACACATTACAGACATTTCAAGTTTGACAAGTTGAGCTACTCCCTCGAAACCTAAGATAGAAATTGTTTGAGGCAGTTTATCATAGCTAGGGTTTTAGATTCACTAAATCTATGGTGCAGGCTCGGATATTTTATTATCACTTGAAAACTATGTTATCGGACAATGCATTAATGCATTTTCGAGTGTTAAAGTTGAAATTTTTTCGACCACCTTGACTGTACTGCCTAATTAAGAAAGATTTATCAATAGGTTTATTTACTTTCTGCTTAATTAACTATATATATAGTCCACATTTATCTTTAGATTATGATATATGCCTCCAAGGTTATGAGAAGTAGAATATAATTCCACATATATCTAAATCTGCAACTGAGTGTATATATATCACCACTCATGTATATATATATATATATACATCTATTGGTAGTGGTCTTTTACAATGCCAAAACCCAAAATTAGATCTATATATATATATATATATATAGCTGCTAATTATGCATACGATACAATTTAGTTGGAAGGCGATTAGACAATAACAATAGTACGTACTATCACTTAAAAAAAAACTTATATAATAATCACATACACATACATGCATATTTGTAGTCGCCACATGTCAAGCGAGACCCAAAGTATGCATGTATGTATGTGAATATTATGTAAGTCTTTTTTATGTGATAAGTATCATTATTTATTAGACAAACAAAAGAAACACTTCAGGTCATAATTAACCAACAAGAAAATGTGAACTTCTTCTACAGAAATAATTCCTTCCTCTCCCGATCGAGGGTAATTAAATCGACTGACCACCCATCAAATATGTACCCCTATATCTATCTCTATCTATCTTCAAGTATATATATATATATATATATATATATATATATATATATACATGATATACATAAATATATGTATATGAATAGTAACTCCATGTTGATCAAATGGTGATATGACAAATGGTTAATAGTGTGCAAATTATTACTGTACGAAGAAATGCAGATGAATGGTGTGATGGAAATTATATATATATATATATATATATATATATATATATATATATATATCTATCTATCTAATAAAATACAAATGATTTTGAATTTCCCGCTCATTCAATAAATCATCTGGGCCGTCCAAAGTTTGGGATAAATCTCACCATCCATCTATCTAATAAAATAAAATCTACCTAATTCTATCTATCTATATCTATATTCTATATATCTAATAAAATACAAATGATTTTAAATTTTCCATTTACTCAATAAATCATATAGGACGTCCAAAGTTTGGGATAAATCCCACCATCCATCTATCTAATAAAATACAAATGATTTTGAATTTCTCGCTCACTCAACAAATCATATGAGTCGTCCAAAATTTAGAATAAATCCCAACGTCCATAGTGCCGGAGGCACGAGACTGTTGCTAGTATATATATATATATATATATATATGATCAATGCTTTTGTATATGCATGTAATGTTAAATATTGAATCGTATAAACTTAGCATTTCAGTTGCTTCTACGCTAAATTAAAACACCTTTTGATTGAGATTGAGGTAGGTCTAGTTTCACTATCTTCTTTCATCAGATTTTTACTAAACAACCTCCAATAATTTAATTTATGTGGGTATTTAAATACACAAATGATTTTGTTATACAACTAATTAATTAATTAGACTTACTTATATTTAGTAAATATTAATTATATATAGATCAAATGAAAATGCATGATTCCTTCAGACATACTACATATTTTTCTCAAGTATATATATATATATATATATATATAGATGTGAAAATAATACCTAATGTTAGTTGTATCAAATATTCAAATGTATTAAGTTTATGTTACATCGATCTATCCTAAAATGAGAGAGTAAACTTTTAGTCTTACAGCTTTTTAAAGCTTATATATATCAAAGAGACACATTTAGATATATTTACTTGTTTTTTAGGTTTTTTCTTGAGTAACAAATTTTAGCTACCTAGTTTTCAAATTTTAACATAGAAATTATCAAAAGATTTGGTATCTAAAGGAATTCTTAATTAAGATACATAGGTTAATTAAAAGTAGAGAAGAAGAGACTCTAAATCATTTTAGGATGGAGGGAGCTAGTAGGACGTGTGATTTGCGGATCTGAACTCTGAAATTGTCACACGTCACGTATCATCGTAAAATTTTATAACTTTTTTGTTACATTGATTATAGCAAATTATATATGCTAGTCCACAAACAAAAAAAAATTATATATAAAGTTTTCGTATTTTTTATTTTATACGTTATATATCCCTGCGTTATTTTTATTTTTTATTTATTTATTCTTTTAATTTCATGCATTTGCATGGTCAACTTCAGGTGGTTAATCTACAAGCAGAACTTTCATACTTGCAAGCCCACCTCTCAACCCTAGAACTTCCAACTCCGCCACCGGCTCCGCCACCTCAACCGCTAATAACGACGCCGCCCTTATCAATTTCCGACCTCCCCGACTTGTCGTCATTTTTTCATGATCCAATGATGCAACACTCTTGGGGGACAATGCAGCAACCGCGGCAGTTGGATCCACGTCAGTTTGGCGGCGGCGGTAGAGCTCCGGCGGATATGTTGCCGTTGGTGGGCGGCGGGGATCTCCAGGAACTGGCTAGGGAACTTCTTCAGAGACAAGGGTCTCCACCACTGCCATGCAGTGACCCTACAGCTTTGCCACCCCATTCTAGCAGATGAGACTGACCCGATTAACTTGTCCTTGACCCGGAACCCGAGATATATGGTTGGTTTATTTGTAGGTTTTTAATTATGAGGTTTAGCTTTTAATGGCCGACTAATTAATTTTAATAATTGATCTTTTGGAGTAATTTTTTGTTCCTTTGTTTATTTCTTTTCTTAAATGCTAATGAAATTCAATATTATTTATATTTGTAGGAATATTGAGGTGGATTTTCCGTCTCTTTTTTATATAACATATATAACTAAAAATTCAAACAATATTCAATTATTGAAATATTGTTGTCATATTCAATGATGCATATATGATTGCAAAAACAAGTCTAAATTAATACTCCCTCCGTTCTTAAAAGATTGTCGTTTTAAAAAAAAATTGTTCCAAAAAATTCATCGTTTACAACTTTCAAGAAGAATAAATTATTTACTTTCCTATATTACCCCTACTTTTTCTCATTGTCCCAAAAAATTTTCTCCCTTATATTAATAATTTTTAACTTTTCATAAAAGAGTAGTGATGGAATTTCAAACAAATTTTACTTGATAAATAATACTTCCTTAATCCATGTGCCAAAACCTTAAATAACATCTTTTAGGAACGGAGGTAGTAATTAATATCAAGTATTATTAACCCAATAACTGGTGTTAGGATCCTATCTATCACAATTTTGGTTCTTAGAAAAAGATAAAAATCGATATGCAGCTACAAAAAAACTGCATTATACACTGGGAAATCAGCATTCTTGCAATATGACTTTTTACATTCTGCAGCAAGACAAAAGTTATATATAATTAACCACCACAAAGTTCCGAGTAGCAAGATCCGTCGTCAGGGTGAATCATGTAGCAGATTGAGCAACACTTTTGATTTTTGATAGACAGCAAGCATTATTTAACATCTTTGCTGTGCAAATGCTTGAAGCAAGGAGTCCCAAACTAGAAATCTGAACCAAAAAGCCAAATCCAATAAGCATAGTTAAACAATCAGTAAATCGCGTCTAATTAAGATAACCCTGTGTTTATGTGTGCGTGTGCACGTGAAAAATAAAGAGAGACAAAAAGTAAAGGAGTTTACCAATAATGATTTACCTCGAAAAAACTTTCATTTTGTCAGCAACCAAGGCGACTGATTAACCAAGGGGAGATCGAGATTGTTCTCCATTGGATACATCAGGAAAGAGCTCATATCTGACTTAAGCAGGAGGTGCTTTGGTTTTAGCTTCGTTTGAGGCGTAGTCTCTCAACACCAGCTCAACTTCTTCCACCACTCCCAAACTCCGAAACCAACCAGCCAATATTTCTGAAGCTTCTTTTTCTAGCATAATGCCATCTCTCTCTAAATCAATCAGAAAGTCCAGCGCCTTGTTAAGCTTGTTCTCCTGATGATAAGCAGTTAAAATCAGAGCCACACATTTATCATTGGGTTTAAGACCAGCCCTTCTCAGGTTTTCAAATGCAATGGCCGCCTCACGACTTAGACCTGCAACTACATAGGCGTTTATGAGGAGACCACATAGCTTGACATCAGGAGTGATTCCTGCCAACTGAATTGCGTCAAATATTCTTTGAGCTCCTTCGCAATCACCAATCATGGAGAATGCTCTTAGCAATGCTTTGTAAACTTCTCTTCCAGCATAAATCTGTTGCGCGTCCATTTCTCTAAGTAAACTCTCTCCTTGGTCAAACATTCCAGCTCTAATGTAGGCCATGACCATTGATCCATACGACCTCTTATCTAAAGGTTGACCTAGCAGCTTCATCTCTTCAAATGTATCTTCAGCCAGCTTAAGATTGCCAGCCTTACTGTACATGTGAATCAAGGCGGTCAGGGTCACTTGATCACTCGTGAAACCTCTTCTCTTCATGGCCAGGAGGGTGTTTTCAGCATCTTGTAGCCGATTTTGCTTTGCACAAGCATGAATTATCTTGGTGTAATCACGAACATTAGGTTCAAAT
Source organism: Panax japonicus (assembly GCA_020205505.1). Classification (NCBI taxonomy): domain Eukaryota; kingdom Viridiplantae; phylum Streptophyta; class Magnoliopsida; order Apiales; family Araliaceae; genus Panax; species Panax japonicus. The sequence continues at coordinate 3,520,878 of CM035106.1, read as the reverse complement.
GAATCTTCTAAAAGTGCAAGTTCTGCCACCTAAGAGAAATGTACGCATAGAAGTTATGTTATGGCACTTGCAATGATACTACACTAATGAATCAGTGAAAAAGGAAAACAGAGAAGACAAAGAAACACAAGATATACGTGATTTGGGTTTTAGCCTACGTCGATGGGTGAACAATAGACTATTCCACTATAGTGAAACAAAGTACAAGAACCGTGAATAACAATTCACAACTAAGAGAACGTATCTCAAAAACCTAGCCCTCATTACACCAAACTCTCTCACAATAACTGGTTAACCTAATGGCCTAAAATGAAGTATTATATCCTAGAACTTCAAAACTTTAAAAATTTTAAAGCCAAAAAGAAAAGTTGGAAAGCGTTGCAATGGCAACAAATTGAAAAGCATAGGAACGTAAACAGAAAGTGGCAACTTGGCAAACCAGAATTTACATCTGATGTTGAAAGAAATATGGGAGCAATAAATCACTTCCAATTCAAGGAAAAGCCTAAAAGGCTATCAAGTTGGGCATCATATTACTTTAATTTATGCTCTTTGTACTAGTGGAGAGAACTGGGAACTATGTACGATCATTTGCAGCATTCGCTATTTATTGGGGAATTAGTCGCAGTTTTTTTGTCTTTCTGTCTACTGCTTTTTTGTGTTCTCAGCAAGGAACATGTGAAGCATACTACTAAATCAACTGGTTTTATGTTAGGCTCCTCAAGCATATACAATAGTCTGACTGGCACTACCTAATCCATGTGCCATGAGTTGTTCTAAACGCCACCCTCATGTGCAAACCTGTCTTGCACGTGTAGAGCCATTTCCACTAATAAGGATGGAACCCGTAATAGAGATGTGGATGGAACGCAAAGTATAGATGGGGCTGATGTAACACTCCAATCGCACATCAAAACGTGACGGAAAAATTTATCTGTCTATAAAGAATTAAGTTATTAACTATAGTACCTTCAGTCATGACATTTTGGGTGAACTTATGGTGGACTAAGATGACTCAAAAAGATACTATTGAGAAAACACATTGGGCCTTATTATGTTATGAATTGATTCAGACTCAGGACCTGTGTCGTTACGATACCAAAGCCGACTCTCGAAAGCTTGGGTCGGGTTATCCAATTGAGTTGCCGGAGGTAGAGGCACGAAATCAATCGGTATTATCCAACATAAATTTAAGTGGGAGAGTGTAACACCCCAATCGAAACACGGAGAAAATATGAATCAAGTTACTAACTATAATACCTTTAGTAATGATTTTTTGAGTGAACCTGTGTGGTGGGCCAAGATGACCCAAGAAGATACTATTAAGAAAACGCATTGGACCTTATTATGCTATGAATTGATTCAGACTCGGAATTTGACCTAGGTCGTTAGTTGAGATCTCCAATAGAGTGAGCAGGACTGATAATTAGACTAGTAATGGAACCAAAACTTAGCTATGTTACAATATTAAGCCATCCAACCAAACCAATTAGTTATAGGTTGAAAAGAACCTTCAAGCGGGTGGTGTTTGATTGCATCTTAACAGCTCACCTCTTAATGCATCTTAACAACCCACATCTTTGTATTAAGAGGTTCTCTGAATAGTTAAGATACAAATATGAGTCTAAACTATTCAGAGGACCTCTTAATACAAAGATGTAGGCCGTTAAGTTATATTAAGAGGTGAACTGTTAAGATGCATTAAGATGCAATCAAACACCGGTCATTGCGGCAATGCCTAAACAATATTGGATTAAGTGACTCTTAAAAGAAGTGAGATGCTTACCAATAGTGACTATACTAGAGGAATTTTCAAAAATAAAATGCATATCAGCTTAGAGGTATAATTGTATGATAGCACAAGGCCCTTACATTGTCATACTAAGCCTTAAAAAATAGAAAATTTGCATAGCAATACTTCATATAAGGCAATAATGATGATAGCATTGTTTACTTTTACTTAGAATTTGTGGTGTTTCTGCTAACATTAAACTATATATAGGTCAAAAAATTATTATGAGTTGAACACAAAACTCAGAAACTTATGACAAGAAGAGTCAGGAGATACACAACTTTTGCAGCAAGAGTTGTGCAATCTAATAATTTCTCTTTCAGTTCCCCTGCCATGTGTGAAGATACCATAGTACACCAAGCAAAGGCAAAACCCTCCAAGGAGAAATAGGCTACTGAATATTCAATAATCCTCTTGCAAATGAAGTTTTATAGTTCCAAGGAACTGGACTGGTTGAGTTGTTACGAAGTAATTAAGAATGTTCAGAGTAACTGCAGGATATCAAATACCCACAGATCGCATCAGCAGTGACAACCAGAATTGGCAGGATTCATTTATCTCTTGCACTTATAAGGGTTTTTTTTCCTGGGGTTGGGGGAGGTGAGATCAAGGAACAACAATCCAACTTACATTTTGAGTACTTGGCTACTACCAATACCTATATAAGTGCCCCCTGTTCTAGAGAATGCAAAATTGACATGAAGCTTCAGTGGCAATAACTCTTCTTTCAAGGCTGCCAACCTCATGTGCTGCCTCCAGTCATGGAGAATAAGTACCAAGGTTGATATTTAATGAAGATTTTGAGGTTTGCCTTTAAATCTTAAATGAAGTTTTCAAGGTAAATCCGAATAGAATGAAATAAGGGAATGTGGAATAATGACAACAATATGCACTTAAAACAATGAAATTTACAAGATAAAAATTTTGGGACATAAATTAACAAAAAAAAAATTAAAAAAAAATTGTGAACTAATGGAGAGTATAAAATGAGAATCGCTACCATGAGACCAACAAACTTACACTTATCTGTATGGAGGGAAGGAGGAGGGATGTAGAATATGTGTGTGTGTATATATATATACATATACATATATATATATATATATATATATAGAGAGAGAGAGAGGCAGTGAGAAAAAGTGTTACTGAAGCTCAGCAGGAAGCCCATGCTACCAGCGGGCAAGTAGTAGTATACCTTTCAATATGTTACTAACCACGCAATGCTATGATTCACAAAAGCACATTAACATCCAGTAAACAAACCGTGTATCATAGAGGGAGAAAAAAGAATAAAGTTAATTTTCATCTAAACTCACTGATATTAGTACTGCACTGTTTTTTCTTTTAGCAAACCAGTTCTGCACTGTAAATATCTCTGGCTTGCACCCTTTGGGCTATGTTTGTTTGCAAGGATTACACTTGAGATTACACTTGGGATAAGACTATTAATCTCAAGTGTCTTGTTTGTTTTTCAATTTGAGCTTGAGACTATTAGTCATGGGATTATAAAATAGCTTAAGATGTAGGATTATTTAATACCATGTTCTACCTGGTATTATAATCCCTGTCATTTGAGATTAAAAATTGCTAGACAAAATTAATCTCAACATTTTTCTAAAATGACCATAATATTCTGCAATTTCTGTTATTATTACTAACAACTTAAAACTTACTAGTACAACGACTAAATATTATTTTTTTGGGGGGGGAGGGGGTGGACAGGGTGGGGGTGAGGTTTATATATAATTACTGAATATAAATAATCAGTAAATATTTTTTTTTTTATGGGGTGGGGGGGTGGGGGGTGGGGTGGGCGGCGGGCGGCGTGAGAGTGTATACATAACCAATAAATATTATTTTTGGGATTGGGATTGGGATTGGGGGTGGGGGTGGGGGTGGGGGTGAGGGATGAGGGGTGGGGTGAGGGGTGGGAGTGTATACATAATCAGGAAATATAATTTTTTTGGGAGGTGGGGGCTGGACGGGGTGGGTGTATACATAATAAGTAAATATCCTTTTTAGGGGTAGGGGTAGGGGTAGGGTGGGGGGTAGGGGTGGGGTGGGGTGGGGGTGGGGGTGGGGGTGGGGTGGGGGTGGGGGTGGGGTGGGGTGGGTTGCGGGGTGGGAGCGTATACATAATCATTAAATTATTTTTTGGGGATGGGGATGGGGATGGGGATGGGGATGGGGATGGGAGTGAGTGGGAGTGGGAGTGGGAGTGGGAGTGGGCAGGGTGGGAGTGGGCAGGGTGGAAGTGTATACATAATCAGAAAATATAATTTTTTTGGGGTTGGGATGGGGGTGTATATATAATCAGTGAATATTTTTTTTTAATATATAAATAAGTTTAAAATATATTATTATTGGTAAGGGTATAATAGTCTAAACGATATTTTTTAATTCAATACTTTAATTAATCCTGACAAAAAAAATAAACATAACATGAGATTATTTTAAGTTATCCCATGAATAATCCTATAAAAAACAAACACACACTAGGACTATTTAATCATAAGATTAATAGTATTGGGATTATAATCCCATGGATTATAATCCCGGGATTATAATCCTTGTAAACAAACATGACCTTGGTGTCTATATTGTTTTCTAGTTCTCTTCTCCTAAACATCTGATATATTGTTTAAAAAAATGGCAGAACAATAGATAAATTTAGAAACTGAAATAACATGAAAAGGATGAAAGGAAAGTCAGGTTTAAGGTGAGACGTGAACCTCAAAGGGCAATGGATAAAAGATAAAAATAACAGAATTTATTTGAGCTATAAGTCCGATAAATCGTCAGACATTAAAATAGGTAAAAAGAGCCAGATACAAAAAATATACTGAGATTAGTATTTATAGTGATACTATGTACAAACATCAACAATGTGGATGCAAATACTGAAACAAATAGATATAAAACATTGAAATTTAACTCCTTGATCTCAGTATCAAAGATCTCATGTATTGGGAAGAAAATACTTTGGAACATATGACTACAAGAATTATGACAATCCCTAAATAAATGTACAAGTCATGAACAAAGGCACTGCAGGATAACTTTTTGTGAGAAATATGTGTATCCTTCCAAATTATCCAGAGGAGTATGAAAGTGTTGGAAGAAACATACATGGAAATCACAGCCACAAGAATGCAGCTCGCATAGAACTAATTATAAGAACTACCCCAACAAAACTTATACCTATAAAGATGGGCAACGTTGAGCAATTATCCAAAAATCAAGATTTTCTCTGAATAACGAATACCCCAACAATACATGTGGCCAGCAAGATATAACAATGTCACATTATGTACTATGTTGTGGTACCATCTAATACAGATACTTATATCGAATTTCTTCTGAAGTATGCCCAAACTAATAGTTCTTGAATTTCAGATTTTAAACGCATAGTATAGCGAAATAATAGTGACAGTCACTATTGACTGATTTATATTAGGAATATATATATATATCTGAATTTATGGCACAGTTTGTAGTAGATACTGAATTGATGAACTAGAGAGTACTAAATGACTAAGCAACATTGAAAATCTTGGGATTAAAGTTTAAAATGAAAAGCATAATACCTCGAAATACAGTGGATGATTCAATATACTCAATTCTTTGAGAACCGAAAGCCAGTCAGCTCTCCTTGGAATCGTACTCCTCACCCACGCCGCCAACAAAAGAGATAGACTTGTTTTTTCAGGTGAAAAGCAAATGATCTGTTTCAAGAGGGCTTTACATCTGTTGGTCATTTTGGGTGGTAGTCGAGATATAGCTTCTTTCTGGGCTTCAGTAATATCAGGGCCTATTTCACCCCACCTAAACCATGGTTTCTCTTCTTCGTTGGTTTCAATTTTCTCAATCTCTTCTACATTGCTACCCACTAACGCTGGTCGAAGTTGGAGTTTACAATATCCAAAATTCATGGGGGTTTTCATGAAAGTGTTTCCCCATAATTGGTATTGTTGTTTTCTCTTACTACTATAACTTACAGGACATACACAATTGGATAGAGCAAACATGTTATGGAGAAAGTAATAGCTTGCCACAGTAAACTAGAAGTATGAATTAATCATGCAACACTACATACATAAAATAGCCCTATATTCCATTTGCTTGAGTGAAAATAATATCCACAATAATCAAATAAAAGGGAGAGAGAGATTAAAAGACAGTATCTTTAAAACATAGCTTTAACATATGTATAAAGTTACCATCTCCCTATATAAATACCATTAAAATTGGGTAATTATTCAAGTTAAAAGACTAAAAAATAACATTTTTTTAAGAATAAAGGACGAACCAGAAACCTAAAAATGAAGAAACTGTTGCAGAATTTGGGATAAAATCAAGAAGTATATTTACTATAAGATTATAAATTAGATTGATGAAAATGGGTAAGAAGAATTTCTCTCTGCGTTGACGTACATTATTCAAAAAGGGGAAAAATAAAATTGGATTAGACTAACAGGAAGTGAATCTATGTAAAAACAACAAGAAAATTATAATAGCTTCTAGATAATTGTAATGAGAAAGAAATAGATGAATGAATGAATGAAAAGCTGATTTGACCACATTGAAATCGTACTGCTTGTTCTTACTTGTCAAAATAATGGAGTCTTTTTTACTTTATCGGAGGGAATGGGTGGAGCACACCGTGCTTAGGATAAGTTATACTGGCTTGCGGCCACCGGGTCGAACAAAGTTTGGCTTCTTGTGTAAGAACCCCAATTGGGAATGAAGGAAATGAAAATTTTAGTAAATAAAAAAGAAAGGAAAAGTAAATAGGAAATTTTGATATTCCTTCTAATTTTATGGTGAGAATTGAAAATTCATAACTAAGATGGGTCCTTATTAGTAATTTTAATTTAAAATTGAATTTAAAATTAGTGTATGATAAAAACGGAATGAATCTGAATCTAAATTAAAAAAATTATTTAATAATTGACATGTCTGAAATATCTGAATAATAGATTTTTATTATTTTACCCCTCTAAACTAATTTAAAAAGTTATTGTAAATTTATTTATATTACTTAATATAATAGTTAATATTGTAAAAAAAACATTCAACCGCTCATTCAGCCCGTTGAACCAAAAAAAATTAAACTAAATTATTCAGCCCAAATCGTTTGAATGACTGATCGGTTCAACTATTCAGATGATTTTTTCAAAAAATAATAGGCGGACAAAAAAATATCGTAATTTATTCGTATTATAGAGTAAAGTCTTGTACGCACACTAACCAAAAATATATATTTAGCCATTGTAGAATAATATTAGCCGTCTCCGTTACTCTTATTTTGTTATGCCCTCTAAAAAATAAATTTAGATGATCATATTCAAAATTTTGTGAACTACAATAACATCAACTTAGGTCTTGACTAATTACAAGCAGGCCCAAAAAATTAAGACTTTTTAAAAATATGAATAGTCGAATTAAACCTTATTTATATATTAATTAGTAATTGTCCGTGTCTGAACGACATAACGAAAAAATAGATTAAAATTTAAAAAATACCAATAAATATCTACAACTACTTTCGTAAACGTAAGCAAAAACTATACTCTCTCTTTTTTTTAAATATTTAGAGGACAATACATATAGTATATTCGTAATCTCTCTGTGTAATTATCATAAATAACACTTTTCAGGCCAAATTGAGTACTAATTTTAAGGATACATTTATTGTAAGACCCCAGTTTTTATAAATAAAAATGAATTTTCATAATTATTATTTTTGAATATTATGGAATAAATTTGATAAAATATATAGTTGTGGGTAATATTTATAAATTTTGCAAAGTACGCAAGTTGTTATAAAATATTCGTTTGGTCGGGGAATACTCTTTTTGTCGGGGAATATTCGTACGACGGCACAATCATTGGTGGACCCCACAACGAAAGTATTGTTGTAGTTAGAAAACGATAAAATTATCTTTCTATAAAATAACGGCGGAGGCGTTACCGTTAAAACTGTTGAACTACTCGGTAGTAAAAGTACAGTAATACGCGTTGTTGCATAGTAGCACACGGTATTGATTATTGATGCTTACGTGAGAAGTCACTCAGCTATACTCAATTATTGCTACAGTAATTGCTGCATCATATCTCTTATATTATTGATTCAATTATTGTCACAGTATCATCTGTATAATATGTTATATTATTTAAACAATAATTGAGACGACAAGTTATAACTGATTAATAATTGTTGAAAGATTAAATATGTGTTGATTAAAAATAAAATAATTTCTGGTAATTTTTATTCAATCCTTGATGTATATAAAGAGTCTATTATTAGACATTTATGGTAAGTTTAATTATTTATGGGGGGGCATATGTCATCATCTAAGAGTCTCTTTCGTAAATAGTAATTACCTTTGTAAATAATAATTACCTTCGTAAATAGTAATTACCTTTGTAAATAGTAAATACTTTCGTAAATAGTAATAAATCTTCTATAAATAGAGGCCTAGGGCTTCATTATTTTTCACGAATTCGTTCAAGCTATAGAGAGAGAAAGTATAGAGAGAATAAGAGAGAAAGAAGAAGAATATTCGGTTACTACACTACTGCAGTATTCAATCTCCTAATAAAGTAAGGGGTGTTATTCTTTCTTCTTGAAGAGAACTTATGTTATTCCATTCTTTGTTATTCTGTTGGAATAACCTGTAAAAGTGGCATACCCTATACATGACCTGTATACGCGGTATACCCTATACTTGGTGAAATCCTTATGTTATTACATTCATTATTATTCTATTGGAATAACCTGTATATGCGAAATACCCTATACTTGGTGACATCCATTTACTATTCTGTCTTTATATTTCTGTCGGAATATCATGTCTGTGCTATACGCCGGACCTGGTTCCGTCTTTGTTATTATTTCTGTTGGAACATCCTGTTTGTGTGTTTTACGCCAGACCTGGTTCCATTCTTTATTATTCTGTTGGAATATCCTGTCTGTGCGTTTTACGCTGGACCTGGTTCCGTTATTTATTATTCTGTTGGAACATCCTGTTGGTGTGAATTTCACCTGACTTGGTTCCGTTATTATTATTCTGCTGGAATAACCTGTTTGTGTGGTCTCTATCGCATGCATGGTGATTTCTTTTGTTATTGTTTTCGGTATTACTCAGTTGATTAAAACTTTGACTTCTATACTCCATGAAATTAGTGGAATATCCTTGATATTTGCGCTTCATCCAGTATCCTTTCATGGAAATATTCTTCTGATCATTCTTGAATTTTACACCACAAAACAGTATCGTGTTGATAATTTGGACGTTAATAATTTCTGGATAAAATAATTCTTGAACTTGTTTTATTGAATTCTTATATCATTGTCATCATCCTCATGTTTATATTTTGTTGAAAGTCATCTGTGGCCTGTAGTGCATAGATGGACTTGGTATGATTATGACCAGGAATTATTTGGTGTAATCATGACCGTAATATTACAAATGATGTAAAAATTAAAAATTCTCATTGGCCCGTAGTGCATTGATGGACAGTTGTTGGCATGATCATGACCACTAATGAATACACAAATATTCTTGGTCGTAGTGCATGAATAATTGTGGTCGTGATACTAAAGAATATCCTTGGCCGTAGTGCGGGGGTGATTCGATGATGTGGAATATTTATTAAGCTGAGTCTCAGCTATAATGATGATGAAAAACCTTTTAAATCATAAAAGATAGTAGTTTTTATTTTTTACTTGACTCTTTTAATGGATTGCTGGTTCCGCTGCAGTTAAACTTGATGGTTATTGTATTTTATCAGTTTAACACTGTTGAAGGCTAATGATAATTTATTCTGCATTATCTTAGTCATAATATTTCTTACTGGGCTAGTTGAGCTCACCCTTTCTTTCAATGTTCTCTTCAGGAAATGAGAATATAGCTGGGACGAGTCGGGGAACGGAGTGATGGACCAGAGAATAGTATTAGTAGTCCTCACTATTCTGTTAAATAGTGTGACAATAATTGTATTGATGACTCCTTTTGAGTTTGTATGATCTCTAATAGACAATAATTGTATTCAAACTCACAGTTATATTTTGTCGTATTGTACACGACAGTTGTATTAGTAAGTTGTATTTGAATTCTGTACCATGTATCTGGCGTCTCAAGATGGGTGATGTATACCTAATTTTGGGGGCGTCACATTTATATTCACATGTTGCATTGTGTTTTTTTTTCAAAATTAGGGTTCCAAAAATTTCCTCAAGACATAAAATAAGGAAATGGTTTGGATATATTTGTTTATAAAAATTTATTAATTTCAAGTGTCTTATTTATTTTTAAATTTAAATTTAAAATTATTAATATAAAAATTATAAAATAATTTAAAAATCTTAAAATTATAATTATAATCTCGAGATTATAATTATACCACTAATAATCTCATGGAATATAATTGTAAATTATAATCTTGTAAAAAGACAAAAAAATAAAGAAAGTGTAAAAACATTAGGATTGAGGTTAGTTATGTATTTTTAACCGTTGTAAACTTGGACTTGTAGAATCAAAAAAAGAAGAAGAAAAAAAAATCCCAAACGCGACCTAAGTTTCTTCCATTTCTCTCCTCTCGACTCTCACTCTTCTCCACTCAGTTCACCGGCGATCACCACCGCAAACAACTGCTTTCTCTTCCCACAATCCGCCACTCCGACCGCCACCCACCACCAGTCTCCACCACGCCAAATAGAAGCTCGAAAATCACCCGAATTCCACACTTCCATCCAGTCCAGATCTACATCTACTCCCAAATTCCGGCGGAATGACTTCTTCGGAAGTCGATTCCCGCCTCACCCAAACACTAACACCGGCCCTCGAGAAAATCATCAAAAATGGCTCATGGCGCAAACACTCCAAGCTCGTGCACCAATGCAAATCTCTCCTCGAACGCCTCCCTCTTTCCTCATCTTCTCCCCTTTCCCCTCAGTCGCCGGAAAGCCAATCGGACGCCGACGCCTCATCCTCCCTCCCCGGAGTCCTTCATGACAATGGGACCCACGAGATCTCCCTCGCCGATTCCGAATTCATCCTCACTCCCTTCATCAACGCCCTCGCCTCGGGAAATGTGAAGATCGCCGAGCCAGCTCTCGATTGCATTCAGAAACTGATCGCCCACGGTATTATGCGCGGGGAGGCGGATACTTCAGGCGGACCTGAGGCTACTCTCCTAGCTAAGCTCATTGATTCGGTATGTAAATGCCATGAACTAAATGAAGAAACTGTTGAATTGTTGCTTTTGAAAACGATTCTATCTGCAGTAACTTCTGTGTCATTAAGAATCCATGGCGATTGTTTGTTGCAAATTGTACGGACTTCCTATGATATTTATTTAGGGAGTAAAAATGTAGTGAATCAGACCACCGCGAAAGCAAGTTTAATTCAGATGCTGGTGATAGTTTTTAGGAGAATGGAGGCGGATTCTGCAACTGCCCCAGTTCAGCCGATTGTGGTGGCGGAGTTAATGGAACCTGCAGAGAAAGCAGACGTGGATGGGAATATGACTATGTTTGTCCAAGGGTTTATTACTAAAATAATGCAGGATATTGATGGGGTTTTGAATCCCGGGACACCGAGAAAGGGTTCTGGGGGATTGGTAGTGCATGATGGGGCATTTGAGACTAAGACTTCGACGGTGGAGTCCACAAATCCGGCCGATTTGTTGGATTCAACTGATAAGGATATGTTGGATGCCAAGTATTGGGAGATTAGTATGTATAAGACGGCTTTGGAGGGACGAAAAGGGGAGTTGGCGGACGGAGAGTTGGAGAGGGATGATGATTTGGAGGTTCAGATTGGGAATAAGTTGAGGCGGGATGCGTTTTTGGTGTTTCGTGCTCTTTGTAAATTGTCCATGAAGACACCTCCTAAGGAAGCGTTGGCGGATCCAAATTTGATGAGGGGGAAGATTGTTGCTTTGGAGTTGCTTAAGATTTTGTTGGAGAATGCTGGAGCTATCTTTAGGACTAGTGAAAGGTACCTTTAATACACATAACACTATAGAGTTGATAATACTTATGAATTTTGTTTAACTTGTTATTGAACCATGTTGTATTTCAGGTTTGTTCTGTTTTTGAATTGCGTGTTTATATTCTAGTGGCTGGACCTGGTATTTTAGAATGAACATACTGATACTGGTTTACTATAAGAGAATATAATTGTTATCGTTAACGCCAAATTTTGTACGCCTGATGAAATCACTAAAACAGCAGGCCAAAATCGCGCTAACTGTTGATTGTATTGTTGTGAAATCAAACTCACGAAATACATTCACATAAACATAAACAAAGAGATATTAAATATGAACACAAGAATTTACGTGGAAACTCAATTGAAAAAAACCACGGAGAGAGAGTAATCCACTATAATAATTGGGAGTACAAGTTGTGTATTTGTGTTGTATCTCTTGTGCCCCATATCTCTTGTGTTTTGTATCTCCCTCCTTATTGTTGTATTTATAGATGTCATATCCACCTGAATCCGATTAGGAGTTGAAGTCCTTTGTAAAATGACCTTATAACAACAATATGGCTGATAGATTCATTCCCAAATTAAACCTCCTCATTCCACCAAATAAGGAAACACAATCTTATTTTAATAAGGACTCTCACACTGTCACAATAAATACATATGGGCCATCACCAGATCCGGACCATTAAATAGACTAGGTTGCACCACGGCTAGACCCAAATAATCACATCCCAACATTGCTCCCAATCTATTATTTATAAAGAACTTATAACTAAGAGACTATTCAAAAAGTCTCTGTGGGATTTTTATCCTCGGGTAATTCGTCGAATGTTCATCCTTTCATGATTTTTATCCTTAGAATTTTTATCCCTCACAGATGAGCACGTTAGCACATGTATAAGAATTGAATCCTTTAATTTCCTTCAATCTGTGGTTGATGATGAAATTGAAGCCGCCTTTAAAGCACTTCAACGATATAAAAGTTTAAATTTTTATCTCTGCGCTGGCTGAATTCATTACTAGTGCGGTGACTCAGCACCAATTTATCATCACCTGGACCAAAGTGTTAATGTTTAGATTTTACATGCATCATGTGAATACTACCACTACATGCATAATGCATAATATAAGAGAGAGAATATATAAAGTTGTATCGATAATCAATTACAATCATGCTTCAATTGCTATCGACATAATACATATATACACACGTACAAGTATATATTTAATTTAATAAAAAAGAATCATTTATCTTCTTCGGTGAATCGGTGATTTTAAATCGACACTAGAACAAGTGTCTTGTTTCCCACAGACGGAGCCAATGTTAACGCCAAATTTTGTACGCCTGACGAAATCACCAAAACAGAAGGCCAAAATCGCGCTAACGGTTGATGGTATTGTTGTGAAATCAAACTCACGAAATATATTCACATAAACATAAACAAAGAGATATTAAATATGAACACAAGAATTTACGTGGAAACCCAATTGGAAAAAAACCACGGAGAGAGAGAGAGTAATCCACTATAATAATTGGGAGTACAAGTTGTGTATTTGTGTTGTATCTCTTGTGCCCCATATCTCTTGTGTTTTGTATCTCCCTCCTTATTGTTGTATTTATAGATGTCATATCCACTTAAATCCGATTAGGAGTTGAAGTCCTTTGTAAAATGACCTTATAACAACAATATGGCTGATAGATTCATTCCCAAATTAAATCTCCTCATCCCACCAAATAAGGAAACACAATCTTATTTTAATAAGGACTCTCCCACTGTCACAATAAATACATATGGGCCATCACCAGATCCGGACCATTAAATAGACTAGACTGCACCATGGCTAGACCCAAATAATCACATCTCAACATTGCCCCCAATCTATTATTTATAAAGAACTTATAAATAAGAGACTATTCAAAAAGTCTCCGTGGGATTTTTATCCTCGAGATTTTTATCCTCGGGTAATCCGTCGAATGTTCATCCTTTCATGATTTTTATCCTCGGGATTTTTATCCGTAGAATGTTCATCCTTTTAGGATTTTTATCGGAATTTTTATCCCTCACAGATGAGCACGTTAACACATGTATAAGAATTGAATCCTTTGATTTTCTTCAATCTGTGGTTGATGATGAAACTGATGCCGCCTTTAAAGCACTTCAATGATATAAAAGTTTAAATTTTTATCTCTGCGCTGGCTGAATTCATTACTAGTGCGGTGACACAGCACCAATTCATCATCACCTGGACCAAAGTGTTAATGTTTAGATTTTACATGCATCATGTGAATACTACCACTACATGCATAATGCATAATATAAGAGAGAGAATATATAAAGTTGTATCGATAATCAATTACAATCATGCTTCAATTGCTATTGACATAATACATATATACACACGTACAAGTATATATTTAATTTAATAAAAAAGAATCATTTATCTTCTTCGGTGAATCGGTGATTTTAAATCGACACTAGAACAAGTGTCTTGTTTCCCACAGACGGAGCCAATATTAACGCCAAATTTTGTACGCCTAACGAAATCACCAAAACAGAAGGCCAAAATCGCGCTAACGGTTGATTGTATTGTTGTGAAATCAAACTCACGAAATACATTCACATAAACATAAACAAAGAGATGTTAAATATGAACACAAGGAATCTCAATTGGGAAAAACCACAGAGACTATAATAATATTGGAAGTACAAGTTGTGTATTTGTGTTGTATTTTGCCACATATCTCTTGTGTTTTGTATCTCCCTCCTTATTGTTTTATTTATAGATGTCATATCCACCTGAATCCGATTAGGAGTTGGAGTTTGTTCTTTGTAAAATCACCTTATAACAACAATATGGCTGATAGATTCATTCCCAAATTAAACCTCTTCATCCTACCAAATAAGAAAACACAATCTTATTTTAATAAGGACTCTTCCACTGTCACAATAAATACATATGGGCCATCACCAGATCCGAACCATTAAATGGACTGGGTTGCACCGTGGCTAGACTCAAATAATCACATCCCAACATTGCCCATCAGTCTCTTATTTATAAAGAACTTATAAATGAGAGACTATTCAAAAAGTCTCCGTGAGATTTTTATCCGATTTTTACCCTCGAGATTTTTATCCTCGGGATTTTTATCCGTAGAATGTTCATCCTTTCAGGATTTTGTCCTCGAAATTTTTATCCGTAGAATGTTCATCCTTTCGTGATTTTTATCCTCGAGATTTTTATCTCTCACAGATGAGCACGTTGGCACATGTATAAGAATTAAATCCTTTAATTTCCTTCAGTTTGTGGTTGATGATGAAATTGAAGCCGCCTTTAAAGTACTTCAATGATATAAAAGCTTAAATTTTTATCTCTACGCTGGCTGAATTCATTACTAGTGCGGTGACTCAGCACCAATTTATAATCACCTAGACCAAAGTGTTAATGTTTAGATTTTACATGCATCATGTGAATACTACCACTACATGCATAATATAAGAGAGAGAATATGTAAAGTTGTATCGATAATCAATTACAATCATGCTTCAATTGCTATTGACATAATACATATATACATACGTACAAGTATATATTTAATTTAATAAAAAAGAATCACTTATCTCTTTCGGTGAATCGGTGATTTTAAATCGACACTAGAACAAGTGTCTTGTTTTCCACAGACGGCGCCAATGTTAACGCTAAATTTTGTACGCCTGACGAAATCACCAAAACAGTAGGCCAAAATCGCGCTAACGGTTGATTGTATTGTTGTGAAATCAAACTCATGAAATACATTCACATAAACATAAACAAAGAGATATTAAATATGAACACAAGAATTTACGTGGAAACCCAATTGGGAAAAAACTACGGAGAGAGAGTAATCCACTATAATAATTGGGAGTACAAGTTGTGTATTTGTGTTGTATCTCTTGTGCCCCATATCTCTTGTGTTTTGTATCTCCTTCTTAATTGTTGTATTTATAGATGTCATATTCACCTGAATCCGATTAGGAGTTGGAGTACTTTGTAAAATCACCTTATAACAACAATATGGCTGATAGATTCATTTCCAAATTAAACCTCCTCATCCCACCAAATAAGGAAACACAATTTTATTTTAATAAGGACTTTCCCACGGTCACAATAAATACATATGGGCAGTCACCATATCCGTACCATTAAATAGAATGGGCTGCACTATGTCTAGACCCAAATAATCACATCCCAACAGCTATGTTTGTGGATTTTATAAATTAGGTGGCTAGCTAAAGCCTACATATGAAAAAACCTATGACAAAAAGCGCATATGAACAGTATGAAAAAAATACTGATTTACACGCCAATGATGTAGGTAAGTTAGCCAGCTATTAGCTAGTGAATTGCTAGCTTGAACCCAACTTCTCCTTCCTGCTGGCACCCTACTTCGCCCTCTTGAAGCTAAAATCTACCAAATGGAAAACTTAAAAGTGTCATTTGCAATAATACAGTATACTTGGACATGTGACATACTTGGTGAGTCCAACTAGTACTAGTCCACTACACGTGTAAGACATATTTATTAGCACACCCCAATGTCGAGTGTCTGTACAGTAATACTAACCTTCAAACCTATAGAAGAATCCGAAAGTCTAGGCAACATAAGACAATCAGAGTTCAAATAAAAGACTCCTCAAGAGTCCATTTAAACATAAGAGACATGAGGTGTCTGATAGATCAGCCAACCCTGTGAATTATGAGACGAAGGGATTGATCATGTAAGAATACATACATATACCATGTACATATATAATATATACATGTTGCATTGCCCCATAACTTCCTTGTAACATTTTGCATAATTCCTCCCCTATTAGATATCAAGATAATGTAAAATCTGTTATCCTCTCTTTTTTACTAGGTCAAGATTGTTTGCTTTAGGTGCTAAGCAAGGAGGATAATTTAAACAGACATATACAGCAATTTAGCAGTGCAAGCTTATTTAGAAACTGGAATCTGAAGGTTGTTTAAACAATCTGACAAGACATGAGGACATGTTAGCAAAACATAGCAAACTCAGCCATCTATGAGAAAATAATCAAAGACAATTAAGACTCTAGCAAAGTCCATCTAGGGGAAGTAAATAAAGATAATTAAGACTTAAGCAGTACCTATCAAAAAGGGAAACATCAAAAGGGAAGTTGCTAGCTGTGTGTCTTTATGCATTTACCTCTCCACAATCTTCTGCAAACTCACAATTTTTTTTTGATTCATAAAATAGATTTTTAGGTGCCATTAAGCAGTACTTGTGCCTGTCGTTGTTGAAGAACAGTGCTTCAACCCTTATGATTGTTTTCCAGCTTTCTTGCTCAATCTTCATTAGTCTGGTATCAAGATTTAGAGCTGGATTGAAGGCAGAGATTGGAGTGTTTTTCCCTATGATTGTTCTTAGAGTATTAGAAAATGTTGCTCAACCAAATTTTCAGCAGAAGATGATTGTGCTTCGGTTTCTTGAAAAGCTCTGTGTTGATTCACAGATCTTGGTGGATATATTCGTCAACTATGATTGTGATGTGAATTCATCAAATATTTTTGAGAGGTATGTTCTGCCTTGTGGTTTATTTTAAGATCAATTTCAACAATTAAGAGTGCCTTTTATTTTACTATCCTAATCTTTGCACAGAATGGTCAACGGACTTCTTAAAACTGCTCAAGGTGTCCCACCTGGTGTTACCACTACACTATTGCCTCCTCAGGATGTGACAATGAAGCTTGAAGCTATGAAGTGCTTAGTGGCTATTCTTAAATCAATGGGTGACTGGATGAACAAGCAATTAAGAATTCCCGATCCTCATTCCACAAAAAAATTTGAGGCAACCGAGAATGGTCCTGAACCTGGTAGTCTTCCCATGGCAAATGGAACTGGGGATGAGCCTGTTGAAGGATCCGATACTCATTTTGAGGCCTCCAATGAAGCTTCTGATGTCTCAACAATTGAGCAGCGCCGAGCTTACAAGCTTGAACTTCAGGTAAATATAATTCCATGAAGCAGCCAAGCAGTACTACCTGCTTACCATCTTCTAATTGGCTCTTGCCTACTAAATCTTATCTGAAATTCATGGCAGGAAGGTATATCTCTTTTTAACCGGAAACCTAAAAAGGGTATTGAATTCCTTATAAAAGCAAATAAGGTGGGGAGCTCACCAAAAGAGATAGCTAGTTTCCTTAAAAATGCATCTGGTTTGAACAAGACTTTAATTGGTGATTATCTGGGAGAAAGAGATGATTTATCGCTTAAAGTGATGCATGAATATGTAGATTCTTTCGACTTTCAAGGTATGGAGTTTGATGAGGCAATCAGAGCCTTCCTACGGGGCTTTAGGTTGCCTGGCGAGGCACAAAAAATTGATCGCATCATGGAAAAGTTTGCTGAGCGTTACTGCAAATGTAACCCAAAGGATTTCATAAGTGCAGATACAGCTTATGTACTTGCTTACTCTGTAATATTGCTCAATACAGATGCTCATAACCCTATGGTTAAGATCAAGGTATATTCAGAAAGTTCTTTAACAATAACTGGGTTCCCTAGGCAGCATTTTGACTAAATTCACCATATTATTTAAAAATATATATATAATGCAGATGTCAGCTGATGATTTTATAAGAAACAATCGTGGCATAGATGACGGAAAAGACTTGCCTGAGGAGTACTTGAGATCTTTATTTGAACGAATATCAAGAATTGAGATTAAAATGAAAGAAGATGATTTGGCTCTTCAACAGAAGCAGTTTGTAAACTCAAACAGAATTTTGGGCTTGGACAGCATATTGAATCTCACGATTCGCAAGCGAGGGGAAGAAAATCATACCAGCGATGATCTCATGCGACACATGCAAGAACAATTTAAAGAAAAAGCACGCAAATCTGAGTAAGATTAACCAGCTCTTCTTTTACAGAAGGATTGAACTATTAGGATCCTTTTTGCTATTAAATTCTTTTTGGGTTGATGTCATAAATAAAGTGGCAGTAAGTTTGTTTGTTTTTTTTTGTAAAAACTTTTTTAATTTTTTTAATGACAGTGGAGCTCTAAGTCACTACCTCTAGGGTATACATTGGATAAATTGCCGGGTGCAAGCAAAACCCTACTAAGCACACCTGGTAATCTATGGTAAACAGTGTGCGCATGACCGAGGAGATCATTGCCTTTGCAGAGTATTGGACCAATGACCACACCTTGTCCCTTTAGAACCCCCTTAGGGCAATCAATTGGTAGTCAGTTATTTCTTCTTCAGTCAATCTGCTTATTGCTGAAAATAATCACTTTCTACTGACCCAGTTGTCTCATACCTTCTTCATGATAAGTGAATTATTTTTTCTGCATGGCTCACTGATTTTGACAAATGGCTTGATTGACTAGGAGGTGCACTTGGGAGACAGAAATGCCAAAGAGATAAGTTGTGTACTGACATTAATAGTTGATATGGCTGGCTTAAAAAAAAGATATGATCCTTGAGAATAAATTAACGCTACTGGTATATATTGGGACGCCATTTCTTTAGAAAACATATAGAAATATACAAAATTGGATTAATAAATAGTAATGCAGAATGAAGTCGTGGGAAGGGAAAGAGTGAGAAATAAGATGTCTTGAATAAGTGCATGGTGAGATAGGATTCATGTCATTATGGTTAATGTTAATGATTTTTTGAGATAATTAATTTTTTTTTCTCCTTGATTTGAGTTATAATGCTTCTTGTTGAGTTTGGCACTTCATCATCTGGAAAATAGTAATCTTCCAGTTCTTCCTGATGTCAATTTCCATTGGCATTTTGTAGGTCAGTTTATTATGCAGCTACAGATGTCATGATCCTTAGATTCATGATCGAGGTATGCTGGGCTCCAATGCTGGCTGCCTTCAGTGTTCCTCTTGACCAAAGTGATGATGAAATAGTGATTAGCCAGTGTCTCAAAGGCTTTCGTTATGCAGTTCATGTTACTGCAGTGATGTCCATGAAGACTCATAGAGATGCTTTTCTGACATCATTAGCAAAGTTCACTTCCCTCCACTCGCCTGCTGATATCAAACAGAAGAACATTGATGCCATCAAGGTTAGTTTACCTTCTGATAAACTTGCCATATTGAATGGAATTAAGCTCTGATGGTCTCTAACGATGATGAGGCCTTTACACAGATAAAGAGTTGATAAGATTAATGCATGTTGGTTAAATTTACACTCATTTCGCTCGTATATATTAACCTGTAGGTAAAACTATACTGGATTCTGGTGTAAGTATTTTCTTTCTATTTGAGTTAATTTCCGATTTGAGGTCAAACAAAATCTCTATAAATTTGGTTGGTTGGTGGGTGGGGGGAGGAGGGAGGATAGATGAATGACGGAAAACTATCAATTTAATACAAATTCAACTTCCAAGTGAAATGATCATAGTATCATGCATAAGTAATTACTGCCGCTTTAATAGTCCAATTACAGAATTTGTTTAAGCCCTGTAAAATTTGTTCCTCAAAGGCCTATAAACATGTGATCTTCAATAGCTTAAAGAGTATGATGAGCTTTACATGGACTAGTCATCTTTGATGGAATTACAATTTAGAAAATCTGGTTGATCCATTGTTTATTAGATGTATTTGATGCGCTAAATTTGGGTTCCACCTTGATGTGAATTCTGTAAGGTTATTTTTAAAAATACCTAAACTCTCCCAAAGGCTTAAGATTATTGGATTTATTAATGAAATGCACCATATGAATTATTTTACTGGTAGAGGTTATGAATAACCTCACGGTTCATGTTTGACTCATGTTGCGGTTCAAACTCTGAAACTTGTGATAACGTCACAAAGAAGGAAAAAAGAGTCGTTTGTTCTGTGTTTCTCCTCAACGCTGAGGTGACTGTTATGGACTTTGTCAATTGCAATTAAAAATTCGGTATTGGTTCATCTTTAATCTTTACCATCTTTTCTTACCTTTTTTTTTCCTAGTGCGCGGAACAGTCTCGCCCCCCCACCAATATGAGGCTTGAGTCTTACTTCTTTTACCGAATAGGTCAGCATGAGTCACCTTGTAAGCTTACGGCCAGGTGATTATCTCCAGACCTAGTTTTGGCTTAAAAATGGTACAAGTTTATAGACAAAATTGGTAGGTTTCTCCCAGAGGGACAAAAACAAAAGAGTTGACCTAGCGGTTTAGGATCCGTCCCTCTTGCATGTGATCACATGTTCGAGTCTCATCTGGGTGGGAAGGGATTTTGGGGAGGACTATCACCCTGTTATGTAGTCCATTCTACCCCTCTGTATGAAAAGATAGTTTTTCTTCTCATTCAGTGTTTGTGCAAATGTCTTTATGCTTATGGAACTGGTATTGTTTGTCATTCAACACTTCTTTTTATTCAACAGGCAATAGTTACGATTGCAGATGAAGATGGAAATTTCTTACAGGAGGCCTGGGAGCATATCTTGACTTGTGTTTCTCGGTTCGAGCATTTGCATCTTTTGGGAGAGGGGGTTCCACCCGATGCGACTTTCTTTGCACTTAATCAGAATGAACTTGACAAATCAAAACAAGTCAAGTCAAATGTGCTTCCTGTTCTGAAGAAGAAGGGACCTGGGAAGATTCAGTATGCAGCTGCGGCTGGGAGAAGGGGTTCATATGATAGTGCTGGTGTTGGAGGCAATGCATCTGCAGGGATTACATCTGAACAAATGAACAATTTAGTCTCTAACTTAAACATGTTGGAACAAGTGGGTGAAATGAATCGCATATTTACACGGAGTCAAAAATTAAATAGTGAAGCGATAATCGACTTTGTGAAAGCTCTCTGCAAGGTGTCTATAGAAGAATTGAGATCTACATCGGATCCACGGGTTTTCAGCCTTACAAAAATAGTTGAGATTGCGTATGAATATTCTACCATATCTTGTTTTTGTATTCTGTTTTTATTATTATTAAATTAATATATAATTGTTAAGCATTCATTTCCTTTAAGATATTTATAAGTTTCTCTGACTTTTTCTTTTATAACAGGCACTATAACATGAACCGTATCAGGCTTGTTTGGTCAAGCATCTGGAATGTTCTCTCTGAATTTTTTGTGACTATTGGCTGTTCTGAAAACCTTTCAATTGCAATTTTTGCAATGGATTCTTTGCGCCAGTTATCAATGAAGTTTTTGGAACGGGAAGAGTTGGCCAACTATAATTTTCAGAACGAGTTTATGAAGCCTTTTGTGATTGTAATGCGCAAGTGTAGCGCTGTTGAAATCAGAGAATTAATCATCAGATGTGTTTCTCAAATGGTTTTATCGCGTGTTAATAATGTCAAGTCAGGGTGGAAAAGCATGTTCATGGTATTGTTATTTTTGCTCACTCCATTTTCTTGTGTGAAATTCATGGTACAACCATGTTAGTTAATTGTAGTCATTATGAATCTGTTTTGATATATTACTTTTAAATGTTCTCATTATTACTGTGGGAACAATTCCAGGTCTTTCAAACAGCAGCTTATGATGACCACAAAAGCATTGTACTCTTGGCCTTTGAAATAATTGAGAAGATTGTGAGAGATTATTTCCCATATATCACTGAGACTGAAACCACAACTTTCACGGACTTTGTAAATTGCTTAATTGCATTCACTAATAGCAGATTTAACAAAGACATTAGTCTTAATGCGATTGCTTTCCTTCGGTTTTGCGCGGCTAAACTTGCTGAAGGAGATATAGGCTACTCAAAGAACAAGGACAAGGAAACATCTGGAAAGATTTCTCCATCTTCACTGAAAGGAAAAGATGGAAAATATGACCACGGAGAATTGGCCGATAAAGAAGATCATCTCTATTTTTGGTTTCCTTTGTTGGCTGGTAAGGAAAAAGGTTTAGTTGATGTTTATGGTGGTACTAAGTGTCTGTCCTGATTAAGTTATCAAGCTTACTAGTACAGTTTACTATTAAATATTTAAGAATTGTCTGAGATATATAATTATTACTTAATAGAATTACTATTGATTAACTGCTCTATATTTTTGTTATGGAAAAAATTGCATACAAAATCTTATATTTTTAATATAAAATGAAATATATAAATATATTTGTATCTGATGTGATTTTTTTTATGTATATCCATCCTATGTCACTAAAGTAGTTTTTCCCAACAATGTCACAATTTTTTCTACCAGAAAATTAATCTTCATAATTATTTTCGTGTAAATATTTGCATTTATAAGCAGTTCAATTCTATTAATTTCTACTCCTATATATATGAAAATTATCTAAAACTTGTTAATTATTGGAATGTGAAGTCTTGAACATATACAAGGAAGGAAGTTTCTCCATATTAGCTATTACATTAGATGACCAAGTTACTAAATATTTACTGTCAGAGAACATCACTGTCAGTGTTCTTCGAAATTTGAACATTTTACTATTTAAAATTTACAAATTTCCCTTTGCTCTTTCCCAGGATTGTCGGAGTTAAGCTTTGACCCGAGGCCTGAAATCAGGAAGAGTGCCTTGCAAGTACTATTTGATACTCTGCGCAACCATGGTCATCATTTCTCTTTACCATTGTGGGAGAGGGTATTTGATTCGGTCCTATTTCCCATCTTTGACTATGTTCGGCATGCTATTGATCCTTCTAGCGGAACTTCACCCGAGCAAGGGATTGATCGTGACATGGGGGAACTTGATCAAGATGCATGGCTTTATGAGACATGCACACTGGCCCTCCAACTTGTTGTAGATCTATTTGTTAAATTTTATGACACTGTAAATCCACTTTTGCTTAAGGTGTTGATGCTATTAATTAGTTTTATCAAGCGTCCTCACCATAGTCTTGCCGGTATTGGTATAACTGCATTTGTCCGTTTAATGAACAATGCTGGGGATCTGTTTTCTGATGATAAGTGGCGAGAAGTTGTTTTGTCTCTTAAAGAAGCGGCTAGCGCAACACTCCCAGATTTTTCTTTTAGTCTTAATGAAGATATTTGGAGACATGAAGAAGATTCAAATAGAGAGAACAGTGAAGAATTTTCTGGGAGTGGTACGCGCAATGATGATTCAGTAAACTCAAGGAGATACCGTCTCCAAGATGCTATCTCTGATGCTAAGTGCCGAGCTGCTGTTCAACTTCTATTGATTCAGGTATATGCGCTTCTAATATCTGTCTTGCTTGCTCTGAGAACTCTTCATATCTATCACAATGTGTAACATAAGTTCTGTGAGAGTTGCATTTAGATTAATATTCTTTCTTTTAGTAACAAACATAGTTGTCACGGCGTCGCCTAGCGGCGGCAACGACTAGGCATCCTAGCATTGGACCAAGGGCAAGGCAATGCTTTGGATGCCGAGCCGCCAAAGCTCACACATTGGTAGCGGGCCCAAGTTAAGTGAAAGTCATTTTTTACCATGAACCATCATAACTTATTGTCTTTTTCAATGACTTCATGGTTGATGTCTTTGTTTGATCTATGATTAGAAACAGAGTAGAGAGGAGATAGTGTTGACTTGTCGCCATAAGGACGCCATGGTAGGCGCCTTATTGCTTAGGTGTCTTGGCGGTCAAACTATTGCCGTGTCCTGCCTTGGCACCGTGACAGCTATGGTATTGTTGGTTCCAATCCCTATACCTTGGGGCCAAAATTTACCAATCCAGAAAAAAGCCAGAGCAGTTGCATGGAGTGCTAGAACTGACAAATCAGTTTACATTTGTCATTTTGTGTTGATATCTTTGAAACATCAGTAACAACAAATATTAAGTTTACTGACAAATAACTGGTTTAATGTATTAGTCTTACTGAAGTATCAACGCAAATGATGTTTATGGAACTCATATACGAGACGGGCATTAAAATGATCTATTCTCAGTTAATGCATGTGAGGGGTGTGGATTTTGGTAGAATTTCTCACAATTAAATTGGAAGTGATAATAAAGTAGTAGGTTTACAATATAGCTAAAGCTAATGGGATTGTAAATGTTACTCGATTGGTGAACACCTCACAAGATATGCATGCTTGGAATGTATTGCGATGGATATATGTCAAAAATAAGAAATGAGAAATTAGCACTAAAATTCTGATGAAAGGTTGTAGTTAAAAAAACATGTAGGATTTTGTAACGAGACTACTATTCATTATATCTCTGTGTTAACTGTATGGTATATTGGTACTAAGTTTTTTCTTCTTTAACTTTGCAGGCTGTGATGGAGATCTACAACATGTATAGGGGGAAACTTTCAGCAAAAAACACTATAGTGGCATTTGACGCCGTGCATGCTGTAGCATTTCATGCTCACAGGATAAACAGCGACTCTACTTTACGTTCTAAGCTACAAGAGTTTGCGTCCATGACCCAAATGCATGACCCTCCGTTATTACGACTTGAGAATGAAGCTTATCAAATCTGCCTCACGTTCTTGCAGAATGTTGCAGTGGATAGACCCGATGGTTACGAAGAATCAGAAATAGAGCCTTATCTTGTTGACCTTTGCCAAGAAGTTTTACAGTTTTATATAGAAACTGCTCGCCCTTCACAGATGCCAGCATCATCTCCGGATGAGCAGTCTAAATGGTTGATTCCTTTGGGTTCTGGTAAACGGAGAGAATTGGTTGCACGTGCACCTATCGTGGTTGCAACAATCCAGGCTATATGTAGTTTAGACGAATCTTCATTCGAGAAGAACTTGAATATTTTCTTCCCCCTGCTTTTAAGCTTGATGAGGTTCGAGCACGGATCAAACGAGGTTCAGGTAGCCCTTAGTGATATGTTCAGCACAAACGTGGGTCGTATTTTGCTTCGTTCGCATTGAACCAACCCCTCACATTATCCAGCTCTTTTGTCACCTTAAATTGTTATTCGATATATAGTCAAGTGTAAGGAGAGTTATAGTTGGTTTTGGAAGCTTCTCCTGTTGGTTGGGCGAGAGGCACTGCCTAGCTCCACTATATATAGAATCCAGAATAGATATATTATGTTACAAGAAGGAATTTTGGTCAACCGTTTCTGTGAGTTGAGGACAATAATTTTATGTAAAAAGGTTACTTCACCAGCCTTTAATTTGAAGGTAGGTAGGTAGGTTGGTTGATTTGTTTGTTTTTATTTATTTATTATTATGACTATTAAACTTTGACTTTTAAAGTCAAAATTACACCGCAAGTCGGGCAGGGTTTGGCATTTTTTTTGACAAACTCCACCTTTTATTTTAAAGAAAAACATTTAATAATTCTAATTAGTTCCTACGGAGCATAAAATATATACTGGGTCCTACCTAACTCATGTGTACTTAATTTATTATTAATGAAATATACCTTAAAATTAAATTATTTAATTATATCAATAAATAAAAAAAATTCATTATTGTGGTGATCTTAACTGCCTTGTTAAATAATATGCCAATGCATTTCTCAAGTTTCTATGCCCCGATTTGTTTAATAGATAGTTTTGGATTAATCTAAAGTAAGTACATTAATTCCTTCAGTTTCTAATATCATTATAAATTAATACTCCTTTTGTTCCTGAATAAAAGTCCTGCTTGACTTTTTATGCATATTAAGAAAGGATAAAATGACAAAATTGTCTATATTTAAATTCTTATTTAATTGTATAATTTTCTGCATATTACTAGTGATGCTCTATAAATATGCTTAGAGAATAGAAATATAATAATTAATCATAAGGGTATTATAAGCAAATTATTGTTAAAAATAGATTATTTAAGATAAGTATACATTTAACTTGAAACTATCTAAAATAGTAATAAAATAAAAAAATTTATCCTGGGACGGAGGGAGAATTGTATTATTGCAATCATTTTGTTCCTTTGATCTTTGTTAAACTATTAAGCTTTATATTTCTCTAAAGTTAAAGTTAATGAGTTTTTAGAAATAACTTAATTTAAATAATTTCATAAAGTTATATATATATATATATATATATATATATATATATATATCTAATAAAATACAAATGATTTTGAATTTCCCGCTCACTTAATAAATCATCTGGGCCGTCCAAAGTTTGGAATAAATCCCACCGTTCATACATCTATCTAATAAAATACATCTATCTATCTAATAATCTAATAATAATTTAATAAAATACAAATAACTTTAAATTTCCCGCTCACTCAATAAATTATTTTAGTCGTTCAAAGTTTGAGATAAATCATATTGTCCATACAGTGCCGGAGGCACGGGACCCAGCTAGTATATATATATAATACAACATCATTTAATCGTTAACTTGATAATCTGACTATATGGATGACTGAATGTAATGAACATATAAAAATATGAGAACATGCAAAATTTGATTTAAGCCATTGAAATATCATTTTTATAATATGTACTCTCTGACTAAAGTTGTAAAAAATCTTGTCCTCAAAAGCATGACAAAAGTACTACATAAATTTTTACTTGAACAAATTTACCCTTGACTTATTATCATATTTTACTTACCTCAATAGTCAACCACTCATTACTAATTCTCTCTACCCAAAAAAATTTAAATATATTAACTCATACAAATTTCAACTCATGATTGCCTTACTCAAGGATAAGGGTAGATTGGAAAAATAATATACACTCTCTTAATTTTTTTCACTATCTTAATTTGTGTGAAAATTATACTTCGATCTATATATCATTCTTTTGGGGACGGAGGGAGTATATATATTTCAATAGATCATATTTTAGTAATTTTTATTGTTATAAAGTTATTGATGCATAACCTCAAATCAAACAAAATTTTATAAAATTAATCTCATATTTTTACACGTTTTTTATTACATTATTAACTTAACGATGATCAAATATATAATATTCTATTAGAAGTTTAGAAGTTACCTAATTAAAATAATTTACTGAAGTCAATCTAAGATACCTTTTACCACATATATATATATATATATATATATATATATATATATATATATATATATATATATATACTTGCAAACAAATTAATAGTTTGAAAATTCCCACTTGTTCGGGAGCGTTTTACCGACCTCCCAGTGGGCCGAAGGCTTTCTGGCAGAAGGGTTTGATAGACCGATGGGATGAAGCCCATGAAGGTGTTATAGGTATTCGGGTCGGAATATGTGTCGGGGTCGGGCCTTCGAGTCCTTTGGGCCGAAGCCCATGAAGGTGTTATAGACCGAACCCATTCTTGTGATGATGAGGGGTCGGGCCTTCGAGTCCTTTGGGCCGAAGCCCAGACCAGATAATAGGACCGTTTGGGCCTGCACAGTGGGCTCTCCTGCGTGCAGAGTCCGGCGACCTATTCATATACGGTAACTCCAAAGGTAGTGGTGGGATTGGATTCTACTTGCACCTTTTAAGGAGATTGTGTTGGACCCAAGTTATGGTAACTACCATACACTAGGAGTCCTAATCCGACTAGGAGAAGGATTCTAAGGTGGTGAGCTCTATAAATACAAGGCCTAGGTTAACATTATGAGGTAATACCTACTTTTGAGCACTAAATACTTTGCCTCCATTGTTTACCCTTGTAACGGCCTGTACTCATTCTCATACCGGAGCTATCCCCCGGCGGCACAAGCCGTCAAGCTTCTGTGTGATCTGTTACTGTGCAGGTTCTAGCGCGTGGATTCTGTGATTGGACGCGCCGGCGAAACTTGGCGTTAACATTGGCGCTAGAAGGAGGGCTTAGTGCTTAAACAATCACAATCAGATTCCTTTCCGGCGAGAAACGATGGCGAGTGTGGAATATGCAGTTTCCGACCGGGAAAAGGCCAAGTCCCACCAGACAACTCAGGTGAGAGGGTCGGTGAAGGACAGACTGGGTTCCAGAATCCAGGAAGATCAGAGGGAGTCAGCTGGCTCCCCTCGGAGGCGGCTCTTTCATGAAAGCCAACGTACCCCCAACCAAGCTAGTCGGATGGACGGAGCTAATCCATTGGCATTGGAGGTGCACGAAAAGAATCAACCACAAGGAAGTCGAGATCAGAGAGAATTCATCCTGCAGAAAAAGATGCAGCAAAACAAAGATGCCATGACGGCCCTACGTCTCCAACAGGAGGAACTCGCACTACAGATGGCTAACATGGCCGGGGAACAGGAGGCATCTTCCAAGAGGCGCAGGCACCGAAGCCGGTCCCGATCTCCCCGAAGACGAGAGGCCGGTAGGGAGAGGAGTAGATACCGGAGCCATTCGAGGGACGGTCGGAGCCGGAGGAGGAGCCGTTCAGCAGGACGCCGATCAGAACACCAAAGCCATTCAGGAAAGAAGGGGGACGAGACACCCGAACGTGAGAGGGACAGACCCCGATCGTCCCCTCATGAAGGAGAGTCCGACCCCCTCGCCCGAAGAGTGGCTGAGCTGGAAAAACTACTGTTGGCAAAAAGTTCGACGGGGGAACCTTCGACCTGTGTAGGGTCCCCCTTTTCGAAGGAGATTAATCGGGAGATCGCCGACCCCAAAAGGAAGATGCCCCCAATGGAGACTTACGACGGGCTGGGAGACCCTTATGACCACTCCGATGGGTATGATAGGCTAATGACATATTACGGCCATTCCGACGCGGCCAAGTGTCACATGTTCGCTACCACCCTGAAGAAGAGTGCCCGAGAATGGATGGGAACCTTGGCATCAGGGTCAATAAACTCGTGGAGGGAACTTCGGGAAAAGTTTCACGCGAGGTTCGATAGTAACAAGAGACGGGGAAAAATCACAGCGTCCCTCATGCAGGTTAGACAGAGATCGGACGAGACTCTGGGGCAGTACGTTAAAAGGTTCCGAGAGGCTGTGGGGTCGGTGGCAGAATTGAATTCCCCGCAAGCCTTGGGATTTTTCACAACCGGATTAGACATCGGGAAATCCAAAAAGTTGATGAAAGACCTGGTGATCAACCCTCCGGCGGACTTAACAGAGGCATTCCACAGGGCCGAGGGTCATATCGCCATTGAGGAAGCGATGGGGAACTTCAAACCCCAGTCCCAATCATACGACAAATCCAAAGATCGAGACAAACAGAATTATCAGAAGCCCGACACCCAAGGCAGGTCGGACAACTATAGTAAGAAAAATTATAGTGGAGGAGGGTCGGGTAGCGGAAGGCCGCCCTTCCCAAACAAAAATGTCAACAAAGTGTACACCGCACTCACCACAGATCGGGCCAAGATACTGGAGGAGATACGGAACAAGCCCTTTTTCGAACCATGCCAAACAGTCACCAGACCGGGGAAGAGAGGTCGGGACAAGTACTGTGCGTACCACCAAAGTCGAGGGCACACAACAGAGGAATGCATCAACTTGAAAGACCTGATAGAAAAGAACGTGCAGAATGGACAGCTGGTGCGCTATGTAGTCGGCAGAGAAGGATCGGATACACCCCAAGAGAACGTCAGAGAACCCCCCCGGGAAGCACAGCCGCAACCGAACACCCAGCCCCGAGGAGTTATCGATGTGATATCGGGCGGGTCGGTAGGGCGTGTAACCGGTCGGAAAAGGAATGGACATCTCGAGGCAGTACTATCGTTAGCCGGCTCCTCGCCCCGGAAGGACAGGCCATACTCAGGCACGACTATCTCCTTTTTAGACGAGGATTACCCGACCGATCACATTGAACCGCATGACGGGGCTCTGGTCATAACAGCTCAGGTCGGGCCGGTCGACATGAAGCGAATGATGATTGATAACGGATCCTCAGTCGACATACTCTATACACATGCCTACCAGAGGATGGATTTGGGAGGAAAGAAGATGGAATTGGGGGGCGAAGGCCCCCTATACGGCTTCAGTGGAGACCCGGTTCACGTGTCGGGCACGATAGAACTGCCAGTTCGATTTGGCACGGCCCCACAGCAGACAGAAATCATGGTGAAATTCTTCGTGGTACAAGTGGATTCGGCTTACAACGCCATCCTGGGGAGGCCTACTCTAGCTGCATTACAGGCAGTAACATCGATCCCCCACTTCAAACTAAAGTTTCCAACACCGAACGGGATAGGGGAGGCAAAAGGAGATCTTGATATCGCCCGAAGGTGTTATCGGAACACTTTGATATCTTCAGGAATCGGGGTCAGTAAACATAAACAGGCGATGACCATTGAGTTAGAGCCGTTCACAGAGGGAAGTACAGAACCCATGGCCCTACCAGCCGAAGAAACGGAGGATGTAGAGTTAATACCGGGGAATCCAGACAAACTGATCAAGATTGGGGTCGGGTTAACCGAACAGCTGCGAACAGGTCTGGTGGAATTACTCAGGGTATACGCCGACATCTTTGCTTGGGAACCCAGTGACATGCCCGGGGTAAGCAGATCAGTAGCATTGCATAGGCTTCATATCGATCCTAATAAGAAGCCGGTGATACAGAAAAGAAGGATCTTTGCCCCGGAAAGACAGAGCATCATAGACGACGAGGTTGCCAAATTGCTAGAAGCTGGATTCATCTTCGAGATCGACTATCCCGAATGGCTGGCGAATGTGGTATTGGTTCAGAAGCAAAATGGGAAATGGAGGATGTGTATAGACTACACTGACTTGAACAAGGCATGCCCTAAAGACTTCTATCCCCTACCCAACATAGACCAGCTGATTGATGCCACTTCAGGGTATGAGATGCTAAGTTTCATGGACGCTTTCTCGGGATATCACCAAATCTCGATGCATAAGGAAGATATCCCGAAGACTAGCTTCATCACTCATCGGGCAATATACGCGTATCGGAAAATGACCTTCGGACTGCTGAACGCAGAGGCAACCTACCAACGTATGATGAACTTCGTATTCCGAAAACAGCTGGGAAGAAGTATGGAAGTGTACGTAGATGACATGATCGTCAAGAGCATGGCAGCCCGAGATCATCTGGAGGATTTAGCAGATTGCTTCGAGACGGTGAGGCAACACAATATAAGGCTAAACCCGACCAAGTGTACCTTCGGATTGGGTTCCGGAAAATTCCTGGGATATCTGGTCAGTAAGAGGGGAATCGAGGCCAATCCTGAAAAAATTTCGGCTATCTTAGACATGAAATCCCCGAAGACATACAAGGATGTCCAGAGGCTGACGGGCCGAATCGCAGCCCTTCGGAGATTCATGTCAAAATCAGCAGAAAGATGTCTACCCTTTTTCGACACTCTCAAGGGTCCGAAAAATGACAAAAGCTTCCAGTGAACTTCAGAATGCGAAGACGCGTTCCAAGAGATCAAAAGGTATTTGGGTTCGGCACCATTACTGATGAAACCGGTTGCCTCTGAACCCTTATACTTATACCTAGCTGCCAGCCCGATGGCAGTAGGGGCGGCACTGGTGAGGGACAAGGGAGGCAAACAGTTTCCGGTTTACTACGTCAGTCATGTTCTCAGAGACGCGGAAATGAGGTACCCGAACCTGGAAAAGTTCGCCTACGCCCTCATAATTGCTAGCAGGAAACTTAAGCACTATTTCCAGGGTCGGGTGGTGGTGGTCTACACGAATCAGCCTTTGAAAAAAATTCTGCACAAGCCCGAGGTGTCAGGTCGGCTGGCCGCATGGGCGATGGAATTGACACAATTTGCTATAGAGTACCATCCCCGAACGGCAATCAAGGGACAAGCGTTGGCAGATTTTGTAGCAGAGTGCTCTTTCACAGAGACGGAGGTAGACACAGTGGCCGAAGCACAACCGGGGCAGACCTCGTGGACATTATACGTGGATGGATCATCAACTTCAGACGTCAGTGGAGCAGGGGTCATTTTGACAAGTCCAGAAGGGTTCAAGGTCCAGCAAGCCATTCGATTCGGCTTCAAGGCCACGAACAACGAAGCAGAGTACGAGGCCATCTTAGCGGGGATACGATTGGCCCGAAGCCTCGAGGTGCAAAGGTTAATTATTTACAGTGACTCGCAGCTGGTGGTTAAGCAGTTATCGGGCGAATATGAAGCTCGGGGGGCGAGGATGACCAAATATCTGGCCGAGTTAAGAGATAAGCTCACATACTTCACATCACACAGCTGCCTAAGGGTGGATCGATCAGAAAACACCATAGCAGATGCCCTGGCACGATTGGCAACTACTGAGGCGAACTCCTTCGAAGGATCAGTATACTTAGAGGTTTTGGAAAAACCCAGTGTCCCAAAGACTGAAATCCTAACTTTGGACCGACTCGATTGCTGGCTTACTCCTTATATTTCATATTTGGCCGACGGGACCCTACCCTCGGACCGAATACTAGCCAGACAAGTCAAGCATCGAAGCTCAAATTTCGTCCTCATTGATGGAGATCTTTATCGAAGAGCCTTTAGCTCTCCACTGCTCAAATGCTTGACTCCTTCGGAAGCAGACTACACACTTCGAGAGGTGCACGAAGGGATCTGTGGGGATCACATGGGAGCAAAGTCACTGGCACATAAAATTCTGAGGCAGGGGTATTACTGGCCAACTATCTACACAGAGGCTAAGGAATTCGTCAGAAGATGCCCCAAATGTCAACTGAACAGCAACATTCCACATCAACCTCCAGAAGAGTTATACTCGGTTCTATCCCCAATTCCCTTTGCTGTGTGGGGGATCGACATCCTAGGTCCTCTACCAAAAGCTAAGGGGCAAGTCAGCTTTGTGATCGTGGCCATCGATTATATGACCAAGTGGGTTGAGGCCAAACCATTGCAAAGGATAACCGAGCAAGAGTGTTTAAAGTTCACCAAGGAAGGAATAGTCTACCGGTTCGGCATCCCGATGGCAATAGTCTCAGACAATGGCAGACAGTTCGTCGGATCAAAATTTGAGGGCTTTCTAAAAGATCTAGGGATCCAACACCGAAAGACTTCGGTTGCCCATCCTCAATCAAACGGTCAAGTGGAAGTAACAAATCGAACCCTACTCAACGGGATAAAACGAAGGCTGGATGCATTAAAGGGTCGGTGGCCCGAAGAGCTATTATCTGTTCTATGGTCATACCGAACTACCCCACGAACTACAACGGGGGATTCTCCATTCAGATTGGCATATGGGACCGATGCTCTAATCCCTGTTGAGATCGGATCACCCACCCTTCGGGTCAGCCAATATAAAGAACTGTACAATGACGAGGGCTTGAGGACAAATCTGGATTTACTGGATGAAGTCCGGGATTCGGCTGTGATGAGGTTGGCAATCTATCAGCAGCGGACAGCCAGACACTATAACCAGAAGGTGAAGTCCAGGAGGTTTGCAGTAGGAGATCTAGTCCTCCGGGAGTCGGAGGCTTCAACCCCCCAGAACACTGGCAAATTAATGCCTAACTGGGAGGGTCCTTATGAAGTGATAGGAGTGCCGAAGCCCGGAAATACCGGCTTCGAGCAATGAATGGTTCGGAGGTAACGAATACATGGCATGCTGGAAGACTTAGAAAATTTTACCAGTAATAGTTGTGTTATTCTTACTCTTGTCTATGCAACCAACTCAATTTAAATGATATAAATGAAAGTTCTTATTCTTGGCAATGTTTAACTTCATCTATATTCATATGTTTCATTACTACTCGAACAGACATGCTTCGGGCAATATCTGATCAAGAGGTTCGGGAAGACACCACTGATCAATATAAGTCCCGAACATAACTGACCGAGAGTTCAATACATTCTCAAAGAACAGATCTCGGCTACTATCCGATCAAGAGGTTCAAAAAGATGCCACTGATCGAGATAAGTCCCGAGTATAACTGTTGGACCCTTCAATATCAGATAAACTCTAAGGGCAATCCGATTAGAAGGTTCGGATGAACATAACTGATCGAGATTAGTTCTAAGTAAAACTGATAACAAACATTCATGGGCCAAAAGAGTATATTTCATTTATACTTATAAAATTTTTACAACCCGATCGCTTACGAGTCGGGCAATATTACAAAAAAAAAAAAAAAAAAAAAAAAAAAAAAAAAAAAAAAAACTATTCTGAAGGAGGATCGTCTTCGGCTTCGGACTCATCATCAGAAGAGTCAAGGATGGAGGCATCGAGCCCGACAGCAGTCAGCTTTGTCTTAGCCTTCTCCCGATAAGTTTCGTATCCTTCCCCAAATTGGGCTAGAACCTTATCGTTCAAAGCATCAGATTCTTCATATTCGGCAACTGCTTGCTGTCGGGCCTCGGCAACTTTCTCAGGAAATGTATCGACTGTGGCAGTCAAGGTGTTGTTCTCCTTAATCAAGAACATCATCTTGCTGTTCATCTCGGAATATTTGCCGGTTATCTGGTCGATAGCACTCTCCCGATCCTCGATCTTCTGAAGCATCTGATCCTTTTCGGCCAGAAGCGAGCCCTTCTCCTGCTCCAACTCCTTGACCCTCTCCTCGGCTAAGACCGCCCGAATTTGCGTCTCAACGAGGGCCTCCTGCTCTTTCTTCAGCTCATCCTGCAGCCCCGACACGTCAGCCTCGAGCAGCTCAATCTCCGTCCCCAGGTGAATCTCTTGCTTTGTTGATCTGCCAAGGGAGGGAATGGCTCGGGCTAAGATGGCGTTGGCCTACAACAAGCATGTGCATCAATACAAGATATAAGCGTTATAATTACTAACAGTGATTATAACACCAAAGAAAAGAAATACCTGAGTCTGAGCTCGAATGAAGGCCACCAAGAACTGCTCCGAGGAGTACCCCTTAAACCGCTCGTCGTCACCGGGAAGCTTGAAGTGTTCAAAGAGGGAGAAAGGGAATACTTCCGACGGGCTCTTAGGCCAGCAGGTCGTCGGCGAGCCCTGAGAGGAACTGGGCCCGGAGGGAGGAGTTGCAGCATGTGCCGGGCCTGCCGCCACCATCTGATCGGCCGAACGATCAAGGTCTTCCGACACCCGAGGCCTCTTTGGACGAGGTTCGGCAGGAACATCCTCAGCCTCCCCCGAATCCTCGATGACCTCGGTCGGAGGAGGGGGTGGTAGCGTCGGCCTCGGCACAGGAGGTGGAGGAACTTTTGCGGGCGCCTTGATGGCCGGCTTGGAGGGCTTCTTAGATTTCTTCATTAAAGCCGCCTTCTCCGCGCGGCTCATCTTCAGCGCCCCTTTATTTGCCTTCGGGGGTTCGGGCCCCGACGTGGATCCAAGTGACAGCTTGTTGATCGAGACTGTATCCTCCTCAAAAGCCTCGTCGGTCACGGGGGGTCGGATGAACCCCGAAGTAATGGTAGCTGGTACAAAGGAGTCGGCGACGTCCTCGGGCCTGAAAATAGTCACTGCACAGAAAATAAAGGGTTAGGACATGTAGTGCTTGACAGGAAATAAAGTAAAGAAAGACAGAAGGTACTCACGGCCATGTTTGTACAGCCAGGATTCGTCCATTAGAATCCCCACGTTCCACTCGGTTTTCTTCCATCGGGCGTAGAACGTCTTGAACGCTTCTGCCCGACCCGATGGGAACTTGGAGATCTTGGCCGCCTGGTCGGCAGGATGGGCCCAGGAGGGAAGGAGTTGGAGGTCGGATCCCTTGGCATAGAACCATTGTTCATGCCATCCCTTGTTGCTTGAAGGGGTTTTGATGGGGACCGTTCGGTTGGGGCGTTTGGTGAGTTGGCGGAGCCCGGGCTCTTTTGACCCGCCGAGGGTGAAGAGTGCAAAGAAGAGGTCAAGCCCGGGAGAGAGACCCACCTCTTGACAGACGGCAATAAAAGAAATCAACTGGATATACGAGTTCAGCACGAGTTGTGCGAACCCGATCCCCACGAAGTTCAGAAAAGATGAGATGAAGTCGTGCAGAGGGAATCGAACCCCGTACTTCAGAACGTATAGGGGAACGGCCACCCATTCACCCTCGGGCCTCCAGAACATCTTCTCTCCGGGTCGGGGGATCCTCAGTTGATATTCGTCGGGAATTTTGAAGAGAGTTCTGATGTCAGAAATTTGGGAGGGTGTGAGAGTAGAGCGAGTATGGAGGTGAGAGAATTCCTCAGAGGAGCGGTAGGCGTCTCGGATCTTAAATTCAGCATCCCCTGAACTAGGAAGGTTCAGAGGAGCGGTGTCAGTAGGGGAGTCCGGCATTATGACCTCTAGGAGGTCGCCGGCGGTTACGTTGGTAGGCTCAGAAATGGGGATGATGCTGGAATCGGCCATTTTTGAGTGAAATGTGAGGGAAACAAGAGGTTTAGAGGAAGAAATGAGCAAAATTATCACTCAAACGAACAAAGAGATGAGGAAAGTGGTGGATACGACAGAATAGTATCTCGCCGGAAATCGCCTTGCCGGAAAATTTCAAATGAGAGGATTT
Organism: Panax japonicus; assembly: GCA_020205505.1. Lineage (NCBI taxonomy): Eukaryota > Viridiplantae > Streptophyta > Magnoliopsida > Apiales > Araliaceae > Panax > Panax japonicus. The sequence continues at coordinate 3,483,924 of CM035106.1, read as the reverse complement.
GAGGAGGAGGAGTCAGTAAAGGTGATAATGAAGGGGGTGAGGTGTTTTTATAGGTTGTACGGCATGGAGCCCTAGGGCGGCTAATAAATGTTGAGGTGGGTCCAGGCGTTAAAAGGCGTGCAACGTTTAAAATATCTATAACAGACCGTTGGACTTCCCAAGATGACTCATCATTAGTTGTCGTGACCTTTCAAGTCTCTAGTCATAAATACATTATAACCAGAGACTGGGGGGCAATGTTCGGGAGCGTTTTACCGACCTCCCAGTGGGCCGAAGGCTTTCTGGCAGAAGGGTTTGATAGACCGATGGGATGAAGCCCATGAAGGTGTTATAGGTATTCGGGTCGGAATATGTGTCGGGGTCGGGCCTTCGAGTCCTTTGGGCCGAAGCCCATGAAGGTGTTATAGACCGAACCCATTCTTGTGATGATGAGGGGTCGGGCCTTCGAGTCCTTTGGGCCGAAGCCCAGACCAGATAATAGGACCGTTTGGGCCTGCACAGTGGGCTCTCCTGCGTGCAGAGTCCGGCGACCTATTCATATACGGTAACTCCAAAGGTAGTGGTGGGATTGGATTCTACTTGCACCTTTTAAGAAGATTGTGTTGGACCCAAGTTATGGTAACTACCATACACTAGGAGTCCTAATCCGACTAGGAGAAGGATTCTAAGGTGGTGAGCTCTATAAATACAAGGCCTAGGTTAACATTATGAGGTAATACCTACTTTTGAGCACTAAATATTTTGCCTCCATTGTTTACCCTTGTAACGGCCTGTACTCATTCTCACACCGGAGCTATCCCCCGGCGGCACAAGCCGTCAAGCTTCTGTGTGATCTGTTACTGTGCAGGTTCTAGCGCGTGGATTCTGTGATTGGACGCGCCGGCGAAACTTGGCGTTAACACCACTCAACCAAAATATCAAATTCAATATATACGTACAAACTAATTAAGACAAGTAGTGTTGTGAAACTTAAAAGTACAATACATAAAAACCCTAGTTTTAGTACATTAATTCATTGTTTTAATTTTTAGTTCATTCTGAGCTTGATTATACTTTTATTTGTTTGTGCATGTTGTTCATTGAGCTTAAACATGCATGCAGAATTTGAATACTGCAGAAGGCGTGACCTTTTATCATTATATGTGATGAAACTTTATCAAAAAGGATAATAATGTCAATGCACTTGTCAAGTTTCTAAGTAAATTGTTTAATCAATCCATTTATTTAAAGTTCTCGAGTAATGATCAAAACTAAGTACATAATCTTCAGTTTATACATTACTCATCTACTTTATCTGTTACTTAATACAAATCGATTTTATCTCATAATATATATCGTTTGAGAATTTTAAGTAAATATTAATATGGCTTAGTTTTTAATATTATTTCAAATATTAAATAATACTAATAAGAGTGTAAATGAATTGAGTCGAACCGAGTATTGAGTTGCTTAGATTTAGTTCACAAAATTTATCGAATATGAAATAAGGTTTGATTGAGGCTCATTTAGCTATCGAGTCGAATACGATTTCGAATCGAGCCCGAGCAGTTTGAAATTTTCGAACGAATATGATATGAGAATCAATAGAAAATTGCAATTTGAGGAGGTTCGAGTAATTTATCAAATTTTAAAATTTAATTTGCTCATATTTGACTCATTTATATTTCGAGTTAAGCTTGAATCGATCTTTTAGTCGAGCAAGTACGAATCGAGCCCGAACTGTTTATTCATTTTACAGCCTTAAGTACTAGTATAATTTTGGTTCTCTCACTATTTTTGACCAAATAAATAACACTTTCTTTTTTCAATACAAAAACAATTGATAAACACGTAATTAATACATTTTAATATTCCCATATTTTTTAGTATATGCTTATTTTATTTAACTAATATATTTTATTTTGTTTTGTAGGAAATAACATTTATTTTTTTTGGGGAGCAAATAAAAGATTTATATCTAACTTTTAAAGATGGAAAATGACTCTTGGAGGATTACCATATAGAGATTGAAGTCAAGAAGGAAAGAATTAAGAGAAAAAAAAGGAAACAAAACTGTTCAAGTTCGATTAACCTAAATTAGGGCACAAATTTATTTTTCCTATAAATAGGCCTCTTGTTTTAGAGAGAGGGGGCACCACTTGTTATTTTCTTTTCCTTAGTTTTTTCGTTGGTGTAGAATGGAGTAATATATTTAGAGCTTTTGTCTTTTCTCTTATCCCAATCATGTATGGTATTACTGTCAGAGAGTACTTGTAACTTTCTTTTATTGATATAATAGAAATTTTCTTTTTAATTATTGTTCTTTTTTCATGCAAATAGTAGTACTAATATTATTTGTTTTGGCTTTTAATTTCATGACTAGCTAAATTTCTAATACCTAGGATGATGATGAAATTAGGTATTTCATAATAATATTCTCTTTTCGTTCCGAAATTAATGCCTAATTATTTTCGCATTCATGTTTTTCCTTCGCATAAATTGCATATGATTCTTATATTGATTGCGATGTTTTGATAAGTTATAGATAATATGTGGATTTTTCATAATTTATAATTGTCCATATTAATTATATGAATCATTATTTTTAAAAGGAATGGAAAATAATTTAAGAATTAATTTTGAAAATAAGAAATTGTTTATTATGTTAATATTTGGTAGATTCTGATTCCTATATATCTTTTCTTATTAATAGTTTCCGTTATTAATTACTAATAGTTTACATAATTTAGTTAATAAATCTTTTTTACCATTTGTGTTTCTAATTTGCCTAAATTATTAATTAAGGATATATTAAAAAATTGATCCAGTCTATGTGGTTCGACCTGCACTTGTCAAATTTACAATAGACGTTGTGCACTTGTAACAATATAAACAATTAATATTATATTTAATGTTATACAATTATTTCCTTAATAACGACTTGAAAGTACTACATTATTTTAGCGCGATAAACTTGTTAATCGCAATCATTTTGGTTTCTTTGCTCTAATTAAATTAATGGCTTAAAAATTGACCAAATTAATTTTTATTAGAACATCGAATCTATGAAGATAATTAAGTATATAAATTATATATATATATATATAATCTCTGTTGCTGTTTATTTTATTTTTATTTGAAGTTCTTAAAAATTACTCTTTCTCCTTAAACTATTGTTGAATGTTCTTGCAATGATATATAATCAGTGCGCACTTCCAAATAGGTAGGAACTTAATTTTTACTTTTCGCTCAACATATTATTATTAGTAGTATAGTAATTGACATGTACTAGCTTTACTTAAGTACTTAATTCATATACAAAGTAGTACTGGCATAATAATTAATTTATTTATTTTCTTTGTTAATCTTTCTTGAATAGAAATATGTCTTAATTAAATTAATGCAGCCTAATTCAATCAAATTTCTTTTTAATATATATATATATATATATATATATATATATATATATATATATATATATATATATATATATATATATATATATACATATATAGTTAACTTTATCTTGGGTACTGATTTGGCTTTGTTTTTACTTGTCCATTTCGATCAAGGGCACAACTTTTTTCAGTTATCCTTTTTGTTTATATTATTTTTTTGGGATAACACATGTAATTAACTATATTTGGGATAACATTTCAGCTAGAACCTTATTCTCCATGACAAATAAGGTTGTACAATGATGAGCAAACTGTTCGGATTCAATTCGTACTCAATCCGTTTGATTAAAATTTGATTCGAGCTCGACTCGAAATATAAATGATTCAAATATAAATAAATTTTAAAATTTAATAAATTACTCGAACCTTTTCAAATTATAATTTTCTATAGATACTCAGATCATATTATATTTTGTTTGAAAAATTCAAACAGCTCTCGGACTCGATTCGAGATCGTACTCGATTTAGTAGTTAAATGAATTCCAATCAAACCTTATTTTATACTCAATAAATTTGCTGAACCAAATCTGAGTTTCATTTACACGTACCCTTAATTATAGATGCTTCATTCAACTATATATATATATATATTAATTAGATGCTCTAATTAAGAAAGATGAAAGGGACTCAACGACAAATCCCCTTAAAATATTAAGTTTGGTGGAGAAAACAAATTAGGGTTTATGTACAAATTCCGCATTAATCAATCAATCAATGTGAAAAGAAACCGTTGAGATAATTAATGCTAATTAGCAAAATATATTAGCATTTTTAATTCGAAAAAAGATGGTTAAGCAAGTGGAGGGGTGACTAATTAAGAACGATTCCAAAACCCTATCGCCATCGATCACGTGATGACCTAAATTTTGGTCGGTTGATTAATGTTTTAAAAAATTTGTAACACCGATGCAATTTGCTTTAATTTAATTCAACTTGACAGATAATTAATCAATTTAGGGTTAATTTTTTTTTAAAGCCACTTAATTCCAATAAAAAGTGGCTTCCAAGAAAATGAGAACATGCTAGCTAGCTAGATTCAAAGGCATATATATATATATATATATATAGAGAGAGAGAGAGAGAGAGAGATGCATGCTCGATCATCACATGAAGCTAATCCTATTAGCTATTTAATTTCTCTTTCTTTCAGGTGGTCCATAGCCATCCAAAGATTAATTAATTAAGGTAATAATTAGTTTATTAATTAAAAAGGGTTGTTTTTTTTTATTAAGATAAGCACAGTATATATTAAAATAATAGAAAGTTTTCTAAGCCCTTGAAGACCCCATGCATTAGCTACTAGTTAATTTCTTCACACATTAATCCTTTTATTCAATATAAAATGGTTTTAATCCCTAGACCTTATAACTTGGTATGCTTAGCTAGAATTTAAATTTAACTTGGTATGTATATCAAAAAATTGTCGTCTTAACTTTTAGCGACACATTAAATTATTGCCATAACATATAAATCGTTTATTTATTGATCTATAGCGACGTACCAAATCGTCACCCGGCCCATCACTAAAGGTACGTAGTGAGCAGGGTATATAAAATAAAAAAGTTTATTGTTATATATATATATATATATATATATATATATATATATGGGAGATGATCCATGGAAAACGTTAGATATTAACACTATTTCAACTAACGCTAATCTAGCCGTCCAATATTAGAGTTAATGGCTGAGATGAATGCCCAGCCGCTAGAGGGAGTAGCGGCCAGCAATAAATTAAAAAATCATCTCTGCTGGCCGCTAGAGGGAGTAGCGGCCAGTCAAAACGTCGACGTTTTTACTGGCCGCTACTCCCTCTAGCGGCCAGCAGAGATGATTTTTTAATTTGGCTCGACTGGCCGCTACTCCCTCTAGCGGCCAGCAGAGATGATTTTTTAATTTGGCTCGACTGGCCGCTACTCCCTCTAGCGGCCAGTAGAAAGGATTTTTTAATTTGGCTCATGCTCCAGCCGCTAGAGGGAGTAGGGCCAACAATTTTTTTTTGGCTTAATTACATTATCCTGATTATCCTCTCACATACTATTTATTAATCAATAAATAAAATAATAAAAAATATAAGAATAACTATAAGGATAATCAATAATTATCTTTATACTTATTAAGATATTATCCATATACATATTGCTTATTAATCAGTAAAATAAAATAATAAAAAATTATAAGGATAATTATAAAGATAATCAGTAATTATCTGAATAAGTATAAAGATAATTATTGATTATCCTTATAGTTATTCTTATAATTTTTTATTATTTTATTTATTGATTAATAAATAGTATGTGAGAGGATAATCAGGATAATGTAATTAAGCCAAAAAAAAATTGTTGGCCCTACTCCCTCTAGCGGCTGGAGCATGAGCCAAATTAAAAAATCCTTTCTACTGGCCGCTAGAGGGAGTAGCGGCCAGTCGAGCCAAATTAAAAAATCATCTCTGCTGGCCGCTAGAGGGAGTAGCGGCCAGTCAAAACGTCGACGTTTTGACTGGCCGCTACTCCCTCTAGCGGCCAGCAGAGATGATTTTTTAATTTATTGCTGGCCGCTACTCCCTCTAGCGGTTGGGCATTCATCTCAGCCATTAACTCTAATATTGGACGGCTAGATTAACGTTAGTTGAAATAGTGTTAATATCTAACGTTTTCCATGGATCATCTCCCTATATATATATATATATATATATATATATATATATATGGAAACATTCAAACTGTCTTGTTTTGGCTTGTTATAGGAAAAGATCCAAATTGCCATTCAAAATGAAATAGACTTTTTCAACTGTATATAACAATAAATATTATATATAGATGATTGATTAATTAATTATTCTACTTCCTCTGTCCTTTAATATAAAATTTTTTAGAGTTGTGTACAAATATTAATTAAATAATTATATAGTATTAAATATAATATCAAATGTCTATATTGTCTTTGTATTGAAAAAAGAGATTGTTATTTATTAGACAAAAAATAGTGAGAGAAGCAAAATTATATTTAATACTTGAGGTGATATTAAAAATTAAACAATTAATGCTTTTTTAAAATTCTAAAACTTCATATATTAAGTGACAAAAAAACTTCTACGGAGAGAGTATTTGGTTATTGAAACATATCCATCATATTAGAAGTCAACAATAATATCAATTAGCTACATCATGTCATTCTCAACCTGCCCTAATAATTAATTAAAAATAAAACAGACAATATATAATGCTGGAGCAAGTTAATTATGTCTTATGATCACTTAATCATGATAGATGGTCAAGTTTGATAAATATATTTTAATTTTAATTAATTTTTACATTTTCTCTTTGTTAGAATTAATTAGCTTGGACCAGCAATAAATTTGTGAATTAAGGCGCCAATACATATTATTCTCCATTAGTGAGATAATGCATGGTGGTGTGAATTTAAGTTGTACTTTATGTTTTTTAATACAAGGCTAAAATATTTTATCTCGAGTCGAATACTCAAATTCGTACTCGAATTCGAATATAATTTTGCAATATTTGTTCATATTTAAATTCGATTCATTTAATTGCACTCGAGTTTGACTCGATTCATTTTTTAGTCGAGTAATTCACGAGTATTAATTTGAGACATACACGAATCAAAATTGGATTATTATATTATGATAATGTAGATAAAATTAAGTACGTCAACTATTTGGAATAATCTATATTTGAACTCTTCATACTAGATCTCCAGCTTTGTAAAAAAATTAATGAGATGATATTATCACTCTTACTCTTGATTCTTGAATCAATTGATGAACATGTACGGAAAACATATATATATATATATATATATATATAAATCCCTTCCACTTTCAAAGTATATGAAGAACTTAATTGCTAAATATGTAGTATATATATTAACTAAATAAAGTAGTAGTATGGATCAGTGAGATACATAAGGAAAATTCGATATTCTAAATGAGTGAACAGTATAAGCAACTCATATTCGACTTGTATAAGTGTTTGAATATTAAAATGGATTCAAATTCGATTTATTTAAATATTGAATCTGAATCTCACTCGAGTCTTTTGAGTCGATCTCGAACCGGATTTACTCGGGTTCATTTTCAATCTTGTCTTAATATGAACCATGCATGAGATTACATATATATTATGGACTAAAATGTACTCACTCTGTTCCTAAAAGATTGTCGTTTTAGAAAGTAATTTTTGTTCTAAAAAAATTGTCGTTTTGAGTTTATCAATACACATTAACTATTTTTTTTCCTATTTTACCCTTATTTAAAACTTTCTTCTATTCAAAGTTTTCTTCCCTTCCCAATAATTCTTATTCAATTTAATGCTATAATCCAAGTAGTAATTGGTTGAATTGAATAAAAAACATTGGGAGGAGAATAATTGGTTGAGACAATTAATAAGGGTAGTATAGTATTTTCGCTAGGTATTAATTATATTTTTTAATCTGTGTGCATTAACCTTAAACGACAATCTTTTAGGAACAGAGGGAGTATTGTACAATGCGGTTCTAATTTAGGGACAGACAGCTAGACCAAGCCTGATTGTAAAATGTTGCATCTGTAGTGTTCACTAATTATAGCAATTAGTGTACTTTTTAATAATCTATTATTTGTTTAAAAGAATTATTATTTTAATTCTTTTATTGTTACAAAGGAATTATAATTCCGATTCGATCCGAGTTCTCTTATAGAATTGCCCATTCAACAACAAAAATAAAATTATTGTGAAAGAGTTGTAGGGCATAATAATAAATGATGAATTGGCCGATTTCCAGAGGAGTTATTATTGGTGACGAGGACATGCATGAATTTCAGTTCCTAGGAAGGTGGTGGGTTCAGCATTGACCACCCCGAAAATGATGGCTTCTTGTATTATTACAAGACACTGCATTATTTTGTGTTTATATGACCTTAATTTTCCCTTCTTTTCTCAAGTGCAAGTGAAAGAGAGATAATTAAAGAGAGTTTGTTGCATTATTACCAAATCTTTTTGCTATATGCCCTTAATTTTCCCTTCTTTTCTCAAGTGCAAGTGAAAGAGAGATAATTAAAGATAGTTTGTTGCATTATTACCAAATCTTTTTGCTACTAAAAGTAGTAATACTGTAAACGAGTCAAATAGTTTGGATTTGATTTGTGCACGATTCGATTCGAAAAAATACAAGTAAGATTCGGATTTGTTAATAATTAATATGATCCAAATCTTAGTATAAAAAATAGTTTGAATAAAAATATGAGTAGAATTTGAGCAAGATTATATTCGACTCGTTTAATATTTAAACTATTCGAATTCTCGATTGTGTTTCGATACATACTCGATTGATACAGATTCGATTAAATACTTGATACTGCATTCTCTTATAATATATAAAATTAGGATAATTAATTATTATTATTTTGCTTTGTTTTTAACTTTAATTTAATTGTGATTTTATATTTATAAAGTGTAATAGTAAATATATTTTCTCATTTCTAAGTAATATAACAAATTCAATTTATAATTATATTTATTATAAAACTAGTTATTATGTGAAAACTCGAATTCGAACTTGAAATTGAAGATCGCGAGTAGTTTGAATATAATTCGATCCGAGTCGGATCGAATTCGAGTAATAAATATTCGAATCAAGTAGAATCTGTGTAGAATTTTTCAAATACAATACGAATTCGAGTTAAATTCGATCAACCCTTTATTCGCTTCGAGTCAACTCATTTACACCATTAACTAAAAGCATATTATATAAACGAAGTAAGTAATCTAATATTTTTTAAGAAAATGATATTTTCATTCCTTCGTATTAATTCTATATTATGTGAAAGAGATATATATATCCTGCATGCGAAATTATATTATAAAAATATAAAAAAAAATTATAATACAATTTTAATTTATATACGAAAGAGTTTCACAAAATGATCGTCTGAAAATATAGATGGCAAGTTTCATCTCATGAGAGGGAAGTACATAATAACATGAAGACAAGAACAAGGAGGAGGATGGCCGGTTATGCCGGAGAGGAGAGCCCCTGACATTTAGATTCTTCTTTATCCCATTTGAAACCACATTCTATGTAGTAGTAGTATATATTATATATCATTTTATTTGATTATATATATAGGGTCTGGTTCCTGTAAGGGCTCCCTTTGTTAAAATGCGGACTTTTTTTTTGGTTTTTTTTTAAAACAACTAAAAAAAGTTTAATATTTTATGGAACTGAAATTTTTTCATAATACAGTGTTTTGGATGTGATTTGGATACGTATAACAAAAAATGTATGTACAGTCTGTGCAGACTGTATATACATTTTTTGTTATACGTATCCAAATCACATCCAAAACACTGTATTATGAAAAAAATTCAGTTCCATAAAATATTAAACTTTTTTTAGTTGTTTTAAAAAAAAACCAAAAAAAAAGTCCGCATTTTAACAAAGTAAGGGAGCCCTCACTTGATCGGTTCTGTGTGTGTGTATATATATATAGAGAGAGAGAGAGAGCAAAGATCAAGTGCATACCCCTTATCTTACTCACTCGTGCTCACCCCCTTTAGGCGACGATTTCGGTCATACAACCATCGCCTATACTTTTAGCGACGGACAACATATAGTGTCGCTAAAAGTATAGGCGACGATTGTATGACCGAAACCGTTGCCTAAAGGGGGCTGAGCACGGGTGAGTAAGATAAGGGGTATGCACTTGATCCGGACCGTATATATATATATATATATATATATATATATATATATATATCTAATAAAATACAAATGATTTTGAATTTCTCGCTCACTCAATAAATCATTTGGGCCGTCCAAAGTTTGAGATAAATCTCACCGTCCATACATCTATCTAATAAAATACATCTATCTATCTAATCTATATAATAATGATTTTGAATTTTCCGCTCACTTAATAAATCATCTGGGCCGTTCTAAGTTTGAGATAAATCTCACTGCCCATACAGTGCCGGAGGCACGGGACCCAACTAGTATATATATATTATGAGATGATAAGCTCAAAGGAAATATTAAGGATAATAATAGCACTATATATCTGCATTAATTAATTCTGTTTGTAGAGATGTCTATATTTTTTTAGTTTTCATATATAATCCAAAACCAAGTTGATGAATATAGATAATTACTTACTGATTACTCCTTCAGTTTCTTTTTATTTGTCATGGGTAAATTTTAAAGAAGTATTAATGACTTAATTTTTCATATTATTCTTACATTAAATATTAATTTAAATTTGTTTCTCTTTCATCCTTTTCAATGAATTTTAGAAGAGATTTTATTACTATTTTGGTCAATCAAACAAAACATCAACACATAGTAAGTGAAATTATATTACTATTACTATTTTGTTTTTTCAGTGAGTGAAATTTGTTTCTTTTTATTTGTCGTTTGTAGATTTCAAAAAAAATATTAATGACTTAATTTACCATATTATTCTTAATTACATCAACAAATAGTAAGTTGTTTATCTTTCATCCTTTTCAATAAATTTTAAATAGTAATATTTAAATTTTATACTCATTTAAATTAATCAAACAAAATATTAATTATAATTTTTAATTTTTATATTTTCTTCTAAAACATCAAGTAAAAAGGAACAGAGGAGGAAGTATTTAATTATACTATATCATTAGTGATGTTGGACCTAACCATAATGCTCAGTGTTGGGAAGGGAGATGTAATTAATGCAATATCATTAGTTAAAGTGCATTTACAACATAGTGCATAACATGTGTTTGTGTTTTATATATTCCATGCATAGTTTTATAAGCCCTAGTGCCATAAAGTTGTGTCAAGCATGAGTTATTCAGTATGGAGCTAGTTAATGGAGGCATCAGGTTCTATCCCAGCTTTCAAATCAAACTTCAGGTGACAGACATATAAATTGGATATGTTTTAGGCCATAATTAATATGGTCCATATATATATCTTATACTAAATAATATTTTCTCCATTTAACTTGCAAATTAAAAAAATAAAATAAAAAGTATATGTAATTATTTTGAGGGACAGCTTACGCAGAAACATCTATCTAATTTCACCTCCAGGGACGGAGCCAGGATTTGATCTTGCGGGGGGCCAAAATCAAACTTTCAGCCAAAGGCTATGCCATTGAGCTTTCCAAGTCCCAATTCTAGAAAATAATTCCCACTAATCTTAATTCCGGACATTATTTCTTCTAACCATAGGTCCCATTGTATTTACGAAACAGTCCATTATCTCCGCCAATCCTAATTCCTAGCATTATTTGATACTTGGGAGTGCATATAAATCTCAATAAAAATAAATCTAACAACGCAAATACGCAATGAAAAATTATAACACATAAACAAACATAGATTGAATTGATAACTCCTCGTATCAACAATTTTAAACCCCAATTTATTTCTGCACATACATAATATTATCTCACAATTCAAGTGGATGAGCCTTGGTACTTGATAACTTTTAAAATCTTGGGGGGGGGCCATGGCCCCCTCCAAACAAGCCTAGCTCCGTCCCTGTTCACCTCCCGTGCCCTTAAAAGTTATATCAAAGAAATGATGATCCTATAGAGAATGCTAATCTCAAAAACACACGAGATAACTATTAGCTTTAAGATTGCAGGTTCTCTCTCTCTCTCTCTATATATATATATAAGAGATTCAACTTCTAAAGGAATGACATTAATTTTTATAGCTAGGGATATTTTTTTTATATATATAATGAAAATCATACTCTTCTAAAGGAAGGGAGGGAAGCAATATATATATATATATATATATATATATATATATATATATATATATATATATATATATATATATATATATATATATATATACACACACACACACACTTTGAACCCAACTTGCATGTTTCATCATTCTTTTATAAAACATAAAACAGAAAAAGAAAGGAAAAATACAAACTCAAAACAAGGAAGATTGATCATAGGATTGCTTGGAGGCAAAAAGGAAAAAATATATATAAACTATTATCTATATATATATATATATATATATATATATATATATATATATATATGTGTGTGTGTGTGTGTGTGTGTGTGTGTGTGTGTGGCAAATCTAATTAATTAATTAAAAGATGTGGTGAGGGCGCTGGGCTGGGCACTCGTGCTTAATTGTGTCAGGTGGACAAGGGGAGGAGAGCCACGCTTGTTCACAATCAAGCGCATTCCCTCTGGTTTCTCGAACCACTAACACCCCCTTGTTTCACAATGCAATGGTCAAAACCCTTTCATTTGTCCCTCTTCAAGGTTACTACAACTACTACTACTCATTTGTGGTTGTACCCACCTACATAATTACTAATTACCTCCACCAGTGATGAATTAAGTTAGTTGGTTATATATATATATATATATATATATATATATATATATATATAGTCCGTTTTTGATGCATACCCATTTATTTTACATACACTGCTCAGCATCCTTAGCGATGGACTGGGTGACGGTTTGGTCTGTTGCTATAGAACAAATAAACAAATAAACGGTTTATATGTTATGACGACGATTCGATGCGTCGATAAAAGCTAAGACGACAGTTCTCTGCTATATGTGACGGACCAAACTGTCGCTCGGTCCGTCGTTAAATGTATAAATAAAGGGGTATGCACTTGATAGTACTCTCCGTGCATATATATATATATATATATATATATATATTATTCATGGAGCTAGTAAATATATTTTTTTTCAAGCCAACTTTGGTTTGAAGACGATAAATGAAAAGAAAATCCTACTGCATTAATTATGCATAAATGTCATTTATAATTAATTAATTTTTAATTATCTACGAATATTCTTAATAAAATAGGGTTAACTCGAGCTCAACTCGATAATTAGAAATTTTATATAGGAGAAAACAATTATACTAAGACAAGAGTGGAAGAAGAATGGTAAGAATTAAGCTAGCTATCTAGGACAAGTCATTAATTGACCCTAAATCATTATTGAATATATATGACATGTCATTTTTGGCATGATGTGATTGGAGTATAAGCCAATCTATTTGTGGATTGGAGTAGCTAGGAGGAATGGATCATTTAGAGAGAACGAACCAAGTCTCTAGGCTAGCTTTACACTTATGATGTGAATGGAGACACATGCATTATTATATATATATATATATATATATATATATGCAGCGGTTTTCTAACATTATATTATGAAAAAATATCAGTTTCATAAAATATTAAATATTTTTTTTAATTATTTTAAAAAAAAATCCGTATTTTAACAAAATAAATGAGCCCTCACCTGATCGGTCCTCAATATATATATATATATACTCAATATATATATATATATCTCACTATCTATCTAGCTAGCTAGTGTTTGTTTGAAGCTGTGGTAACATCTAGCTTATATATAAACCTAACTTCCCTTGGAACCAGGGAGGAAATCCGCACTTCAATGGAAAGCAACCAGAGATATACTACAGTACAGACAGTCACTGATGATCAGTAATTAGTAGCCCATCATCAAATCCACGCACAGGCATGCAGCCAGAATATTCCGTGCATACCTCAAATATATATATATATATATATATATATATATATCTACAACAACCGGTTGTTGGAAAGCAATCCCTTTTGGCCCAGCCGCTACAATCTGTACCGGTCTTAGACAATTTTTTTTTATATAAGCTGCTACAGGTTGTAGCGGCTTGGCCAAAAGGGGTTACTCCCAACAACCGGTTGCTGTGGATGGATACCCTATATATATAGTAAGAGACAGAAATATATAATATGTGGATTCAATTATGGTGAAATTGTCATGGTTAGTTCTATAGTTTTTTATTATATTTGTTATATTAAATATTTTATGAATTAATGTAATAAAAAATTTATTGTAGAACTTGTTAGTACAACATTTACTACTACTATAACCAATGCAATATATACAAAATTATAACCAATGCCTACGTATATATAATTAACACACAGACAAAAATATACATATATATACTTCTTCCTTTTCAAAATTATATATATATATATATATATATATATATATATATATATATATATATTTTAAATTATAATATCACATGAAATTTTTAACACGTGATGTATTAATTATTATATCACCATTGTTACATTTTTGTTTAAAATTAATTTGAAAAAAAATATCAATCGATAAATTTGCATGCAATAGCTTTACGAGATTAATTTCTCTCATATTATGAGAATAATAGATAGGATCCAAATTCAAGTGAGAGAAATTTTGTAAAAATTAATATTAATTTAATTTTTATCGTTAATACTAAAATGTATCTGTAATTTCAAAACGTAGCGAGAGGAGAGAGAGTGGGTGCATGATGCATACACGTGCAGATGGTTGTGAAGCAAACGTTGGAAACATCCCCAATTAAACACAGACAACTCCAGTGGTATATGGCGACGACGACGTTTCAAAATTGACCGCAATTATATTAATTATATCATGAATACATGCATACATATATATATATATATATGGAAAAAATGTGTGTACACAGCTGTGTATTACACAGTAGGCTATAGCGACGGTTTTTTGGGCTATAGCGACGGTTTCACCCGTCGTCATAGCTATTCTGGGCTATGGCGACAGTTTACCGTCGCTATAACCCAAAAAATCTGTCGTCCTAGGTCTACTGTGTAATACACAGCTGTGTATATACATATAGCCCTATATATATATATATATATATATATATATATATATATATATATATATATATATATATATATATATATATATATATATATACGGTCTCTTTTTCGGCCAACAAAAAAAACGAATCAAACACGAATCGATTATAACGATTATTTTTAAAATAATTTCGTCACCATGGGAGAAAGAAAGAATTAATGAGTAGAATTTAAAAAGATTGTTAAGAGATTGAAAATAATTAACTAACCCTAATACGTGTTATATTTAAGGCTAACTAAAACATAATTTTAAATTTTGTAAAACATGCCAAAAACCCTAATATGAAAATTGCAAAGAAATTACTAAAAACACAAATAAGATTAGAAAGTAGTAAAAAAATTGACCAACAATTTTTATTTACCTAAAATGCCACATTTTTTTGTGCAAAAAATACGAATGCATTAAATTATATAGAAATTCATGTTTCTTTATTATTATTTACTCTATTATTATTATTATTATTATTATTATTATTATTATTATTATTATTATTATTATTATTATTATTATTATTATTATTGTTATTATTGTGAACCAACATGTCCTGCTAGTTTAATTCTATACATGATATAGATTGAATTAAAAAAATTACTACAAGGATGAAGTCATCAGTTATATATATATATATATATATATATAGAGAGAGAGAGAGAGAGAGAGAGAGATGTTTCTCAGTTCCATTAATTCCTGATCTCTTTGACTTGCCGTAACCTTGTTTTTCACTATTTACCTTTGTTCTATTAATTTATTTGATAGATTTTTCTATCTATATATATATATATGCTAATGCATAAAAAATATACTAGCTACTACTTTTCATTTCTAAATGATAAGTACAATTAATCATTGGATACTCAACCCCAAGTCTGATTTCTACTCGATCGGACTATTAATTAAGTACTTGTACTGCATGCTAGCAGGGTTGGTTTCTGTTGGTCTTTTCTCATTTGGATGACGAAGGACTGTTTATTTTATCTAATTATTTCTTTATTCATCTACCTGATTATATATATATATATATATATATATATATATATATATATTACTCCAATTATATTCTTTCCTTTCTTGTAGGAATATATACTTCCTAGCTAATTGTAGAGCATAGGCACATAATATATACTAATATAACTATTTTAATTCATATATTTCTAATACTAATTAAAGAAAGTAATGGATATATATATATATATATATAATAGCATGTTGATATAACTAAAATATACAACTAGCTAGAATTCGGCTCTTTTTGTATATGAGAAAGATCATGTAGCTGCAAAGTTATATAGTCTATACTGACTGGCATGGATATAGTTAAAGAAATTAATTTGTTAATTAATTGTGCATAATTATTTCAATTTATTGTTTTTGCATTCAAATTTACTGTTTATTTATTGTTTTTGCATATTTAATATATTGTTTAATTTTAATTTATGGGCATATTTGGTAGAAGTATTTTGCTGTGTGTTTGAATTAAGACAAACACAATTGAGAATTTTGCTCGTATTATAAATATATTTTCTAAGCACACATAATTTAATTTACAAACGTAACGTTGGTCAAGGGTGGGAGGGAGAGCAGCTGCATGAGGGGGGCATGTGGGTCTATGGGAAATTGGAGCTAGAGCAGTGAGGACCCAATATCCAAACAATGGGGTCAGCTTCATCAGACCATGTCTTAAGGGGGGAGAGGAAACTAAATTTTCACTCTCTCCCTTTTTTTCTTCCCCCCCCCCCTCCCCCCTCCCCCCTCCCCCCTCCCCCCTCCCCCCTCTCCCTTCTATTCGTTCACTTTCCCCCTCTTTCACTATCACAGATGGAACTGCTAGATAGAATTTGAATCTAAGTGCTTGTTCATTTAACCAACCGTTTATGGAGTGTATGATGCTCAAATAAATTTAAGAATATTTTTGTGTAAAACCAGTTCATCGTAACCTATAACCCATCGATACTTGTTTTTACAAAATTTGTCCTGTTATTTAACATTTTTTTGGAATATATATGAAGTTTTTACTTGTTAATTCAAGCAATAATAAACTACTCGTACCTACTATATATATACCTCCCTCGGACGTTATAACAAAAAGTAGTGCGTGTTTTAGGGGAACTCAGATCGAACAAATCCCACAATCACATACACTTTTGTCTTTATTAATTTACTACTACTCTGATGATCACCAAATATTAATTACACTTTGACTTTCACTTTGTTTATTTCCAAAAACAAGATTGCATGGTTCATCAGCATGTATGGATAAAGTTTAGGAGTTAATGATGAATACCATATATATTGACTAGCTGAGTCCCGTGACTCCGGCACTGTATAAACAATATGATTTATCTCAAACTTTGAACGACCAAAATAATTTATTGAGTGAGCGGGAAATTTAAAGTCATTTGTGTTTTATTAAATTATTATTAGATTATTAGATAGATAGATGTATGAACGGTGAGATTTATCTCAAATTTTGGACGGCCCAAATGATTTATTGAATGAGCGGGAAATTCAAAATCATTTGTATTTTATTAGATAGATTATAGATAGATACTTATGTCGAGGAGGAGTTGCATAACATTAATGACTTCTCTTTAATTACGAGATCCGGTTATTATGAAGTTAATTTCATGTTAAGTTAGTCAATTGATCAATACAACACTTCTCGACATGCATGCGTGTCGACACTGTATTGATCAATTGACCAAATTAAGTTAATTTCATGTCAATCACTCCCTTAATTAACCTCCCCATTTCTTTTCATTATTTTCTTATTGCTAAAAATCTCCAAGAAATAGAAATGATATTTATATATGTGTGTGTGTGTGTGAGATTTAGACTTTTAGAAACAAAAAAACTAGAGAGAGAGAACAAAGGTGAGAAGCTGATGAGATTTAGAGGTAGCTAGCTAGCATATGGAAAGCAATATGAATTTATATGAGAAGGCTAAATTTAGCCTTATACTAGTTGAGAAGGGAGATCGAGGTGTTTAGCTAGTCAATCATATAGAAATTTGGATACTATATAATTTATTTTTATATATCGATCAGAATAAACTCGTTTGAAATCAAATCCGAGATTGAGAGAGAGAAAGAAAAGTTAGAGAGAGAACGTGGAAGAGAGAAAAAGAAAAAGGGACCCACACCCACCGCCCATGCGCACGCTGGCTAACCAGAACTAAACCCATCATCCATCCAAATCGATCCTCTCTCCCCTGACCAAACCCAAACCCAAACATACACTAATCAGACTAAACCCAACTTGAAAACACCAAAAAAAAACCCTCACCCCTCTCTCTCTCTCCCTCCCTCCCTCTCTCTTTTTTTCATTTCTCCCAAACCTTCACCAACATCAAACAAAAGAGAAGAATTAATCTGATTATCCAAACAGATATATAGATCACCCTAGCTATATATCTTCACTTTTGAGGTTACATAAAGAAAATATGGCTAATTTCTTCAGCTCAAAACTTTGTAGAAGTTTCATTTCTCCTGTTTGCTGGTGAAGGTTAGTGCTGTGCTATCATTTCATTCATCAAACACCCACACAACGACAAAAAAAATACCCTTTTTCTCTCTCGATCTCTTTCTAATTTCTCGATCTTGGAGCGAAAAGATGGATCAAGTAACAGCTCATGGGCGTCCGTTGTCATCTCCTTTTCACACTCAGATGCATCACCACCCCCTTCAATTTCAGCAACAGCAACAAAATTCCGAAGATGAACAAAGCGGAAGCAGCCTCAACCGCGGCCTAAAGCGCGAACGCGATGACAATAACAACAACACAATTGAAGGGAAAGAATTAGTGTCGATTACCGGATCAGAAAGTCATGAAGGCAATAGAAAACCGCGAGGCCGACCAGCCGGTTCAAAAAACAAGGCCAAACCACCCATCATAATCACACGGGACAGCGCCAACGCGCTGCGGTCCCATGTCATGGAAATCGCAAACGGTTGTGATATCCAGGACAGTATTTCCACTTTTGCCACCAGAAGACAAAGAGGCGTTTGCATTTTAAGTGGAAGCGGAACTGTCACTAATGTTACCCTAAGGCAACCAGCCACACCGGGTGCTGTTGTTACCTTGCATGGAAGATTTGAAATTCTCTCTCTTTCGGGCTCCTTTTTGCCCCCTCCGGCCCCGTCCGCTGCATCAGGACTCACCATTTATTTAGCGGGCGGTCAAGGACAAGTAGTCGGAGGGAGCGTGGTGGGGCAGCTTGTCGCGTCCGGCCCGGTGGTAATTATGGCAGCATCTTTTGGGAATGCGGCTTACGAGAGGCTTCCCCTAGAGGACGAAGAGTCGCCGGTCCCGGTATCGGGAAGCGGAACCCTAGGATCGCCTGGAGTAATTGGACAACAGCAGCAACAACAACAACAACAACAACAACTTATGGCTGACCCTAACACATCTCTCTTTCATGGGTTACCTCCAAATCTACTAAATTCAGTCCAATTACCAAATGAAGCATATTGGGGAGGGGCTAGACCTCCTTATTAGCAAAGAGAGAAATCTTTGGTGATTCAAGTTTACTTTGGCTATGACCATTTAACATTAATTTCTTCATCTTTTTGGGTTAATTAGTAAGTTATGTTTATTATTATCTTGTTACTATTAATAGTCTTCGTGTACAAAACTTGTGAATTTTTTGTTGGCGTTATTTTACTCTTGCAATTCTCTAGCTAGCTCCTCTCTCTCTTCATTTCTTTTGGTTGCAGCTCTGGTAACTTGTCTCCTCTCTCCCTCTCTCTTCTCTGTAACTTGTCTGCTAATTATTTCATTTCACTCCTTGCACAAGTACAAACCCACCTATTTCTTAGGGTGTTTTTTGTATGTATGGTTGTTTGTGCAAGTTTCCTATTTTGGGTACATTATTCACCCTTCTAAAAACTCAACTACAACCCCCCAAAAAAAACCCTCATATATATATATATATATATAGTACATTGGAATTTTGGGTAAATATATGTTTTTTTTATAATTTTATAAAGTTCTTTTAGCTTATTTATTATTACTATTCTTGTAGAGGGCATTGTCCAGGCATGAAATATCCAGGCACTACATCTCTTTCAAAATGTAATTTAATTTAACCGAAAATAAAAGACCATGTTTTTGTTCCAACACCATCATCACACCTACTCCAAATTCTCCTTGACAAACTTTTCTACATATATAATTACTAATATAACATTATTATTGACTACTAGCTGGTGCAAAAAGGTGAATAGATGAAAGTATAGTGTCAGTCAATTTGGTACGGTGTTAAAGGGTGATGCATGAACAGAAAGGTATGGGCTTCAACAAGGCATTCTTTCTTGTGTATATATAATGAATGATCTCTTCTTTTCTTTTCTTTTTCTTTCTTTTTCTTTCTATTTTTTCTGTGCGAGACTGTTTTAGGGTTTTATTTCAATATTGTCAGAGAGCAGATATATCAGACAATGAGCATTGGATACTGGGTTACACGTGCACTGGCTACCCTCTGAACCTTATAGCTCCTTTTCGAGGCAACAACCCACAACAAATAGATAAGAGTTCATGTACCCTTATTATTTTTCTCTCTTCTCTCTTCTCTCTTCTCTCTTCATTGTTAGTAGTAGTTTTAGAGAGAGAGAGAGCAGTAAATGGGATGGAGAAAGTGAGGTAAGTTAATCAGCGGTTTAATTGTCTGTCTAGCTAGAATCAAGAATTAATGAGCTAGCTAGCTCTTCTTTTTAAAAACCCTAGGTATTTTTTTGTTCAGTACTGCACTATAACTTACCACTCCCGCCCCCCGTCCCCCGTCTCCCGTCCCCCGTCCCCCGTCCCCCGTCCCGAGTTTCTCTAGAGGGTCTTAAACGCTTATATAAAGTGTTTGCCTTTACTATACTTTCAACACAAACATTTCAAAATTCTCGGCCTACAGTGCTACATATATTACTCCCTTCGTCAAAAATTAAGTGAGTTGAACTATTGATTCTAAACCATCTCTGACGATTAATCAACAATTCGAAGTGTGTTTTTTATGTCTTCTTGATAAGCTAACGTTTATGTATAGATGTTGAGAAAGATTAATTTGACCAACACAGTTTAATTAAGGATACGTTACTTTTAATTTCAACCCTTTAATTGGATGTAGTGTGAATGCATGGTTAATTTGGATAGAAGGGGTTCCCTAGCTAGCTATATTTTGGTATATTCAAAAATATTAGAGAAGACGTAGTAATATATATATATGAAGGTGTCAAGGTGATCTTAGATTATCATCTTGCAGCTGCAAGTATGCATTACAAAGAAACTTGCACAATGAAAGAAAATGATAACAAACAATTAGTTTTTGATGTTTACTCTAAAGATATATGTTTTGTTATAAGGTAATAATATTCCAAGTATTTGATTATCTCCATGCACCCCCTCTTTTTGTGGCCTTGTTGAATAGGAAATGTTAGTATATATATTCTATTAATTTTCTTTGATTGTACTAGCTAGCTAGATTTCATATTAATTAATTTGTGGATACTTCCACAATTTTTAATATATATATATATATATATATATATATATATACACGTACAATGGTCAATGGAGGATGCTGGACAGTTACAAACTAAATATAATACATGTCTTTCCTTTATAAGGGCATTGGCATGAATTAAATGACACTGAAATTGTGGGTACTGGAGTGTCTCTCTCTCTTATTACGTGATTTTTTTTCCTCTCATTATAAGAATGCTTTAACCATTGTATTGAAAAAGATACTGAAACTGCAGTATATAGTGATGATCTTCAAGCTTCTTATTAGGAAAAAGTGGTCCACATATATATATATTTATATATATAAATATATATGAAAAAAATGTATATACACAGCTAGTACACAGTCGTCGACGATTTTTTTGGACTATAACGATGGTTCACTCATCGCTATAGCTTTCCTGGTCGACGACCGTCGCGACTATGTACTAGGTGTGCATATATACATAACCCTATATATATATAATGAAATTGTATTACAAAAATAAGCATGCAAAAATGCAATACACTATTAATTGCCATGGTTAGCAGTTCATCATTATATAACTTACTGTAATATAAATTATGATGAAATTATTTTCCTTGAACAATTCCCGATGGAAAGGGAAAAAGCTTAAAATATCTTAATCATGAGACTTCCTCCATCAGGAAATAATTAGAGTTTCATTTAGTTAATTCTTTTAACTTTTTTGTCACACAAGTTAAGGTTCTAAGACACTTGAACATTATTAATTTAATTTGTCGATTTTATATTTCAATTTGAACTCTCATTTCGATAAGCAAGAATTTATATATACTAGTATTTCATATATATACTTATTAACTGCCATATTGTAGATTCTGAATACTTCTTAAGTTTAGGAATTATTCCTGAAATTAAGCAAAGTGGGTACGTAGTTTTGTTTTTCATGAGGCACAAAATGAAAGAAACTTTAACTTATTCTCTTGATAATAATCCAACAAAATATATATATATATATATATATATATATATATATATATCAAAGTCCTTTATTATGTTTCATCGCTTTTTGCTATAA
Organism: Panax japonicus; assembly: GCA_020205505.1. Classification (NCBI taxonomy): domain Eukaryota; kingdom Viridiplantae; phylum Streptophyta; class Magnoliopsida; order Apiales; family Araliaceae; genus Panax; species Panax japonicus. The sequence continues at coordinate 3,461,209 of CM035106.1, read as the reverse complement.
ATATGAAACTCATTCATTGCCTACATTTTCTATCACAATCATACCTTTTATATATCTGTTTGATTGTGAAAGTGGAGCCTGAAAAAGGTTTTAAGTTAAAGGCTATCACGGATGCAATCAATATCCCTGAGTATGGGTCCCGAAAATGAGTACATAGTTATATACTACTACTGTAGAACCTTGGAGGTTGAGCCGAATGCATGGGGTAGGCGCAGGCCAGTGCAGGGAGAGATAGGCTGGTGCATCAGTACATTGAGTAAGTGGATCTTTAAATTGTGTATTATAGGGTTGTATCATATGCATTTTAGTCAAAATGTAGATTTTTTGAAGGAAATTAAAGCCAAAAGTTGACTACACTGTTACAAGGTTTTTATTCATTTTTGAAGGTTGAGGCCGAATGGATGGATATTTGCAGCTGCAGGCCAGGAAAAAGCAGATGCCACTAGAGGCTGAAACATATTGACAATGTGAAAGTCGAGCTTGGAAAGGTTCAAGTAAAAAGGCTACGTACCATAAAATCACAAGTCAAATTTAGTAATCACCTAATCCCACTTCCAATTCAAAAAATGGATTGGGTGATCTGAAATAAATTAGTTTTGTATGATAAAACAAAAATGAGGCTTCTTAAAATTTAATTAAGAATTAATGATGTGGAGGATCAGAGGATATTTGTCTTTTGGATCTGTCTTTATTAATGAACTTTTTTTTATTATCTGTTAAAAATAATTTAAAACTCTTTATGATGATGCTAAATTTTGAGTTTTAGATTCAAGAGAAATTCTTATGTGATAATTTTATTCTTTTTAAATTATTTGATGTTTTATATAATTTATGAGAATTAATCTCAATTTTTTCAAAATTGCCTCTCATGGAAAAATATTACATATAGAAAAATATTATAGATGAGAGAATATGAGATAAGTATATAGCAAAGGGTATTATAGACAATTAATATTATATTTAATGTTATACAATTATTTACTTAATTCTTGTGCACAACTCTAAAACATCATATATCATGAGACGAAGGGAGTGTAATATGCACAAGATCAATGGATGCTACGTTTAGATTGAAGAAATAAAATCAATGAAGGAATGATACAAAGAAGGAAATGAAATGGTAAGTGAAATGATTCTTATTTCATTCTTGATTAGAAATTTAGAATACCTCCTTTTGTGCTATGTTTGGATTGAAGGAATTGACTGGAGAGTGAAATGATTCATATTATTCAATTTGGAACAAGTCATTCCATACATTTCCCCAAAGAATAAAATTCAAAAATTTGGGAGGAATGAAAATAGTTCATTCCATTCCAATGGAAATACTAAACACAATTTTTTTCATTTCATTCCTTCATTCCTCCAATCCAAACGTAACATTAAGGAATAAAACTCACAAATTTTGACATTAATGAATAATGACAATGATTTATTCCATTTTATAGGAACAACCAAACACAATTTTTTTTTATTTCATTTTCATCTTGATTCCATAGTAAGAATGAGTCATTCCATTCTAACTTTGATTCCTACCATCCAAACCTAGCACAAGGGTTAAGTCGTCCAGCAATGATTGTAGATCTTTTCATTCGGGTATGTTCATCACAGATTTCAAATATATATAGAGAGAGAGAGAGGAGATCAGGTGAGGGAGTCCGCACGTTCTTAAAATGCGGAACTTTTTTTTTTTTGCTTTTTTTTAAACTAAAAAAAATTAATAATTTATGAAACTAGAATTTTTTCATAATACAGTGTTTTAGGTGTGATTTGGATACATATAACAAAACAAGTGTACAGACCTGTTTTGTTATATGTATCCAAATCACACCCAAAACACTGTATTATGAAAAAATTCCAGTTTCATAAATTATTAGTTTTTTTTTAGTTGTTTTAAAAAATAAAAAATCTGAATTTTAGATCAGTCCGGACATCCGGACTAGATCTTGATCCAATATATATATATATATATATATATATATATATATATATATATATATAAGGGTTCCATCCACAGCAACCGGTTGTTGGGAACAACCCATTTTTTGTCAGCCGGTACAAGTTGTATCGGCCTTAGAATTTTTTTTTTTTTTTATAAGCCGGTACAGCTTGTACCGGCTGACAAAAAATGGGTTGCTCCCAACAACCGGTTGCTGTGGATGGAACCCCATATATATATATATATATATATATATGTGTGTGTGTGTGTGTGTGTGTGTGCGTGTGCGCGCGCGCGCATAAAATGTATAAATAATTTTTTAGAATATCAAGAAATCTGTTCTTATGGGGCCGATAGTGCCTAGACCTGAAAAAAATCGGCCCAAGCCCGCGGGCTGACCTGGCCCGCTCGTCAAAATATAGGCTTTGGGCTTCATTTTTTCAGTCCATCAAAACTTGGATCATTTTGGTCCGGCCGGCGATGGCCCGACCTGTTTGAGATCAGACCATAAATGTGTCAAATTTATCATAAATCAGTCCACGGCCGACTCAAAACGCAAGCTTTGGACTTCACTTTTTCATCCCACCAAAATTTGAGCCGTTTTGACCCGGCCCGTTTGCGAGGTCTAATGGCACTTAAGAAGATGACAATTGTTGGAGGACAGCATAATTGTAGAAGCTATCTTATAGAATTCCCGGCGATCACAAGTACCATGTAAGTTATGGTTATACTGAAACTAGGTAGTAATTCTTGTGTGCATTTTAATTATGCTCCAGATCAGACAACACCACAAAGACAAAATATTATCATTTCATTAATTAAGAATAAATCAATTTACATTAGCGACCCCCCCCCCCCCCCCCCCCCGAGAAACCACATTAGACTATTAGTGGATCTCCAACAAAAATTCTGACAATGCTAGTGGCAACTGCTATTAATTTGACTACAAACAAGGATCGATTACAAACCTAGCTGCTGTATCATATTATCATTCAAAATTTCCCTGACGATTCTGCCGACCTGATGGCTGATGCCCTTTGTGTAAGAACTTACATCTCTCGAGTAAGCTCTTCTCGGGGCCACGAGAATCACAATTGCATTACACGACAAACAATCCAAGGAAGCTAACTACAGCAGAAATTATACCTCTATTCGTAACCGTCGCATTTCTGTATGAAAGGTTGGACTTGAAGTCAGAGTACGACGAGCAAGAGACCTTATGTCTTCACGGGAACAGTCCCGTGAGATACGAACTAGTTCCCAAAGGGCTCCTCCACTAATCATGTCTTTGGCATTCACTTCTGAAATAGGATAAAGAGAATTCAGTACCGCTTTTGCATCCTCATGGTTTGTGGATTAGGAAAATTAACTGATAAACTTTAGACAAGGAAAAATGCGAGAATCCTTCGTATACTCAAACGTTATATATTCAATGGAAATATAGAATTTCACTCACCATGCTGTGCCAAGTGGCAGAGCGCAAGCTCAATGTGGCGTCTAATTAGTGATGCTTCATTGTTGGCATTTTGCACAATCCATGGAAGTGCACCATCTTCTATCAAAAGAGAACGCCCACTTTTTGACCCTGAAATGGTGTCAATAGCAGGTCAATAACATAATGCATATACAAAAGCTTTCTTTATTTCTTTCTAAAAATAAAATTTTAGACTGCCATGTGTCCTTGTCATTCAAAATCTTGAGCTATTACTGAACATGTCCGACAATATAAAGCACACATACTACTCGTGCTACCACACTTAAAAAAGAGGCAGCCACATAATAGAGTGCAAAAGACTTTCAATTGTAAGACTCAAACCTTTCACCAACTAGAAGTAAAACTTTAATAAAGAATTAGACTACCACGTATTCCACAAACTTAAGTTGTTCGATAATAGGCCCAAAAATGTATAATTTACTCTTAACGTATTAGATATAGCAATATGTAGTTGGAACCAATACCTAATATTACACCATAAGCAAGGGACTTGTATAATTCTTCCAGAAGACCAACACTATTAATTTGTAAAGCCACGAAAATGTCTATTGGGTCATCTGTTTATTTGTCAAAGCTCAGTAAGGAGAAATTATTAAATAGGACTTCCCAAGGCACTTACCTTGAACAGATGCTCGGGACTCGCATTTTGCAAAATTTGCTATTCCACGTGCAACTTGGGAAAGAACGTCTGGATGTCTACATCTGACCATCCCAAGCAATGCCTTAATACCACCTTCAGACCTCAATCTCATCTGTAGTTTATCTGAGAAACCAGTAAAAACAATAATAATGAAAGAATTAGATCGAAAAACTAAGACTTGTGCTGTGCAATTAATGCTTCAGTACTTAGGTAAGAGACATCCCAACAACAACAAAAATAGTCCAGAAAATACCACACGAGGTTTGCAACTCTCAGATTCCTTACTTTTAAGTAAATAATTAAACTTTGTAATTTAAAATACACAAAGTAAATACTTCCTCTTATTTCTACAATCCGGAAAACTATAATACTTGACATACAACAAAACAAAAAATTAGTGGTATGCATAGACAACAATTATAGTGGCTATGAAATGAGAGATTCAAGTACTTCGAACATGAAATTGGCAGTTTTAAAATATTTGCAGTCTGTTTGAGAAAATCTTACAGTTGCATAATTCAATAAAGGGAAACCTTTCTAGAAGTTGAAAGACGTAAAAATGAAAAGGAACTGAACTGGATTTTCTTATTATAAAAAGAAACTCTAAAGAACTAGTATACCGTTGCCACATAGATTAGCAATAGCTCCAGCAACCATGCGTAAAGTTTGAGGATCCTCAGCATCTCCTGCTGTCATTGCCAATAGACTGATTCCACCTTGAGCCATTATAAGTTCCTGATTGGCTTCTGCACGAAAAATGAAAATTTGGAAGTGAAATAGGAATGTATATTTTATTGAAGTGAAAACAAAACCGACAAGATCCAAGGGATTTGGTCTGTATATTTTATTGAAGGTGGGGTCAGGGGTGGAAATTCTGACATGCAAACAGAAATTTACCATTCATTGCAAGATTGGCTATGGCACCAGCCGCTACTCTGCAAATGGTTTCATCATCGAAGCTTCTAAGAAGCATCAGCAACGAAGTGAGACCGCCAGCTTCAACAATCCTTTCCTGATTAGCTTCTGCATAGTACATGATGAAGGAAAATTCTATAGTGACATGAAGAAATGTTCGAAGGATTTCAAAGGTGCTTTAGATTCCAAACTCAAAAGGACATTGCTGAAAATATAATTCGATGCCAAAGAAATTGTGAAAAACTAATATAATTCTACATATAGCTGGAAAAAAAATAGAAAACTACCTGCTAAGAAACTTTAGATAGAAAATTACTCACCTTCAGCTGCTAGGTTGGCCACCACTTTTACAGCGTGCATCCGTATATTAGGATCTTCCGACTCTAGCAACGATAGGATCTTCTGCAATCCAACTGCCAGTTGATAGCAGGATACAGTGTTAGATATATAGGTATCAAATTGAGCTGAAACAGCATTACTTTGTGCAACTTTCATCTGTACCTTGTTCATGGAGATTGGTCATCAATGCTCCCTCTCCATCATACCCATCTTTGAGCTGTGAATGCCTAATCTGAGATGGAGAATTAAGCCAGTAAGGACATTTCTAGTGCTACCACCATCAAGACAACTACTCTACGAACATAAACTTAAGCTAGAGGTCTCAAATTTAAACATGCGCTCAATGCTCAAAATCATGAAACTAATAGGTATAACCTAGACATCGTGTGTGTGCATGTAAATTTCCTCTCCTACAAATCAAATTGGTACTGAACATACATCAGTTTTCAACCAGATTTGAACCCTCCATCCTCCTCTTTGGTTAACAGGTATATAACTAAAGCTACAAACTGATGACTACAAGCATTGTGAGCATGTCACAGAATTGTAATAAAATACCTGACCAGCATCAAAAGACAGTTGTGACAACTGACTTTGCAAAATCAGTACTTCTTCTTCCAGTTTCTTCTTCTTACGAGTCTCATCTTCTAGCAATTTGTGAAGCTCTAAAATGCATGAATTTCCACCAGTCTAATACACCAAACATATTTATTATATCACTTATCCTATACCAGAGAAATTTAAAGAAACCACTTGATAATGAATACAAACAAATTTAGTACAGTACCTCAGACTTTGTAAATTGAAGTAATTGACTTTTGAGGTTGCCAATCTCCTCTTCGGCTGCCTTTCTCAAATAAATTTCATTTTGAAGCAATTTTTTAAGCTCCACAACTTCCTCGCGTTCATATCCCACATGTCCCTGCAGAACAAGAGAACTAGATTATCATTCTAAAGATAGCAAACATAAAAATTGCCAACTACAAGTATCGATAAGTGAAGATTATTTGTCCATCAACAAGAGAAATATAGCTGTAATTAGAGAATATGCATAGAAAATAAGAGAACCAGTAGACCCACCATATGGTTCAAATATAAGTGCATAAACCCCTCGTGGAGGTCCAAATAAGCATATAACCCCTCAAAATGAGAACATGTTGTGGTTTGAATGATAGCCATAGGGGCTTATGAGCTTATTTTGGGACCAAAGGAAGGTTACTTGAACTGAGGCACAAATGCAAATCACCTACAGCTTTTTAAGACTAACATCAAACTCAGCGTTTTTCCTTTCAATTTTTGGCCCTCAATTATCTAACTTCCGTCCCTCCATAATGTGCCCATGACTAGATTTGTTTTAATCACCTGGGGGCTGGGATGAAGTACCTTAAAACTTTCATTTCTTTTGTAATTCGAATAACCGTGAGGAATGAAGAGCCAATTATATTTTGAAGGCAAAATTTACCTACAAAACTAAAGTTTTTGTCTGGCATTTGCACCTTGATAGCTATCATTTATTTCTTCACCGCCTCAAGGCATGGAAGTTGTGGTGTTCTTTACTTTAGAAATTTGTTGAACGTGGGGTTTGTCCACTGGGAGTTGAAGGATTGCTTCTTACCAGGTTTCAGGTTCTATATTTTTAATAACAAGTAAAGTTCTAGTGTTTTTGCAGGAATAGAGATAGTAAGATGCTTTAGCGGTGTGGTTGTTTTGCTATACATTGTTAACCTGGGGTATTTGGGCAGACAGGAATGCTTGGGTTTTCAGTAGTTAGTTCATACTTCATATCCTCCCATCTCCTTGGGGACATGTTCTTCTTGCTTCTTTTTGGCCTTCAGATAGGTGCTTTTGGTGGGATTCCGTGTTTAACTTCAATTTTGTAAAAGAGTTGGAGGTCAGCCCTCTTCTAAGCACTTTGTATTTTTTCACTTATCATTTTTTAATATCTATTTGTTCTGATAAAATCTTCTTTTTTTTATTTTAAAATGAAAATAAAAGCTTTCCTATCACCTTACTAGGTCGTTGGGCAGCCGGAAGGTTGCCACGAACAAGTCAAGTATCAATTATTTAATAATAAGCCTATTAAGTTATGAGATTTAATGTTTATGGGATGCAGGATTACCTTTGTGTATTCAGTGAACAAATATTATCTCAACAAAAATATATATGAGAAAATATTATCTCAATAAAACATTATTCAGTTATGGAACAAATATTACGGGATGTGGGATTACCTTTGTTGTTTGTACTCAACCACTGAATACTTATTTATTTTGAGATGCGCACAAGATCTGGCGTTTTAACTTTTTGAAGTGGGGCTTATCCCACAATATGGCCAGAGTCAATATAGCGCAATAGCATCTTTTATCAAATAGTCCTAAAAGTATAAAAGATATTAAACTTGCTAGACTCATGTTGCAGAAATACACTACTGTCACAGCCCTAACCAAACCAAAGCATTTACAGACAAATTTCAAGATATTTAACCATTCTTCTCGATCTATTACAAACAAAAAAATAAAATTTCATGAAATCTATTGTATGAACTAAATTCACGGTCATTACATAACAACATCAATGGGGGATCAGAGCTGAAAAATCTGGATTTAAAGCACGCAACCATAATTACATGATGTATGATCAAGTGTTAATATTCAAATACGCAATAGTCTATGTCAGCATACAATAGGATATCATTTTGTGTGGTAGTGCAAATTCATCCTCATCAGCCAACCAAAAAGAGCAGAGAATTTAAAACAAGTAACAAATCCTATCCTGAGTGCAAGGCAACTATGAATATTAAAAACACCACAGAGACAAAAATTGTATAATGTACACATAACAAATTTCATATAATACTGAAGGTGGAAACACAAAATCTCACAGCACAAACTAATGCATCAAAACACTAATGTCAGCTCTGAAAGATGTCAACAGAAAGGCAAACAACATGTCCAGGACTCCTACTTCAAACAAGTTTGTCAGAGGACCCAATAAAGCTGGGAAGAAAAGAAGAACATGTAAGAAATTTTTTACCTCTCTATCATTTGTACCATTACTGAAGCCGTTGCTCCCATTCTTTTGATAATTGCTCACCCACTTCTCCTCAAGCTTTTTAATTGATTCCATGTAGTCCATCTGGCATTTCCTCTTCTCTCTCTATGGTATGAAAGGCATATAAAATGGCATTTGCAGGAAAACTTTCATTAAACCACTAGGTAAAATTCACATTTCTTCAAGGCTTAAGCATAAAGTGAACAAGTCAAAACAGTAACAAGTTCATCTGGGATATGAGCATTCATCCTTTTTTAAAATTACATACAAATTATTATTAGGAGTATAGGACTGGAAACAGTTAAAGTAAGTAAGAGATATTCAAACTAACCTCCAAAGCTTCGGCACAATTTGTTTCAGCCTCAGAGATGCGATGTTGTGCTTCTAATTTTATTCTATTAACTTCATATTCAAAAGCTTTTTGCTGCCGTTCATTATCAGCAATAAGTTTGTCAAGTTGTATCTCAAGCCTTCTAGACAAACTTTTGTAATCAAATTCCTCCTTAATTTTCAACATGTTCTCCACCTTCATAGCCTAAGGGATTGCAAGTGATAGTCACACATCCGTTTATTGATCATGTAGCATAAAAACAAGTTTATATCAAAAAGATCAAGATTATTCATATGCAGCAAGAAATTAACATCAATAAATTTGATTCATTTGTCCTATTAACTTCTAAGCTCTTCTAGATCAGTTGACTCACCCTTTGTCCAAACGATATGGTACTTGAAGTCTCAGCTCGATGGCGTGGAGATGGACCGATGGTTACAATCAATGAAGTTCTAGCAGTGCCTGCAGTACAAGCAGGAAACACACATAAAATTTGCAACACAAATTTCCAGCATTTTAAATATGAAAATTTCTCATAATCCACTCAAATATAAACACCCTGGGCAGGCAGAGGGGAGGAAATGTGTAAATACTGATATTTATATAGATGGAAAACTCAATCAGTAGATTAAATATTCATTATAAACTATGCCAACTTATCAACTGCTTCAGTCATATTAAGTCCAAGCTTAGGTTGCTTAAGTTAAAAGAACCTAGAAGCTCACCTCCAAATGAATCTCTAAGCAATCTCGTAAGCTTGGAATCTCGGACTGGTACATGAGCGCTATTTTCTGCCAGAGCATTTATGCATTTCCCCAATGCACTTAGTGAGAGATTAATAGATTTTGCCTCCTCTAACATATGCCCCTCGCTTCCTGCCAAAGATGACAATGACATTGCTGAGAAGTCCAAAAATTTTACAACAAACATAATCAAACCGACAAATGCCCTTGTATCCTCTAACAGACAATTGAAGTTCATAGTCTAAGCTAGATGTAATGTAACATATTAGAATTTCAATTGATGGCCACCATTTCCTTCCAGCTTGTGCAATGACAATTAAAGAAAATATTAATATCCATGAGGCTGATTAGCAATACAAGCTGATTCAGTAGTTTGGTGAGATTGCAACTATGTTGAATATTCATAAAAAAATCAAAAAAAGTACAAGAGACATACATACATAAGATGTCTGACATAGTCCAAAAAGTAAGTAAAAGGACCTGGTCATATACATGTATAAATAAGGATTATATTTGTCGAGCACAAACATGAACAATTGTATTGAATAAGAGTGAGCATTTGAAGAATCATTGAATTTGTAATTTTGTATACTGATCAATAAGATACACGCACACATGCATACAAAGATGACAATGACATTGCTGAGAAGTCCAAAAAATTTACAACAAGCATAATGAAACCGTCAAATGCCCTTGTATCCTCTAACAGACAATTGAAGTTTGTAGGCTAAGCTAGATGTAAAATATTAGAATTTCAATTGAGGGCCACAATTTCCTTCCAGCTTGTGCAATGTCAATTAAAGAATATTAATTAAATATCCATGAGGCTGATTAGCAATACAAGCTGATTCAGTAGTTCGGTGAGATTGCAACTATGTTGAATGTTCATAAAAAATCAAAAAAGTACAAGAGACATACATAAGATGTCTGACATAGTCCAAAAAGTAAGTAAAAGGACCTGGTCATATATATGTATAAATAAGGATTATATTTGTTGAGCACAAACATGTACAATTGTATTGAATAAGAGTGACCATTTTAAGAAGCATTGAATTTGTAAACTGATCAATAAGATACACGCACACATGCATACAAAGACATTTCTGTAATTTTTTATTTAAAAAAAAGGGGGGGGGGGGCACTGGTTGCATGCAATTACGAAGTAATGAAAATATAATTCTTCAGTCATAAAAAAATATGACAGCATTGATAGAAGAAAAAGGGTATCATATCAGCAAATTCTCTACATGCCGATTAGTGATAGCAAGAGGTATGTTACATAAATAGCTTCCTAGTGTCTAAGACTAGAATGCTTTGCAGCTTTGGAAGTGTAAGAAGACTACTAATGATCTTCATCACGTAGACCCTACAAGGTTCTATCTGTAGACATTTATTTTATGCGTAAGCAAAATACTGAGAAACTGCTGTTCATTTTACCATTTCCATGTTGTTATGGATAATGGTACTCTATATTTGTTGGGTTCAGGGAGGAGTGGGTATACCCTCTCTTCTGTGGGGATTTGTTACTTACCCTTCTTATATAGATACTTCATAATTTATTCTGTATCGAACCAAGCCAAATCTGAGCACAAACCAAGGCTCAATCCACTATCCCAAAAGTACGATGGACATCTTGGCCCGCCACAAGCCCACCCAAAGTCATGACATGTTACTGGTACTAGTAGAGATGAGACCTTATATACAGTTAAGTCCATCCCACATGTTCCAAAATTGGAATGATATATTAAAATCTCATCACCAAATATAAGAGACATCTATTTGAATCAGAGAATGTGTTATATGAATTGTGTATTGTTTCGACATTTTACCGCAACTGTTCAACAATATTACATAGAAAATGGGTAAATTTCACTTAACTACCTGAGGTTTAAACGTTTTTGTACATGACCACCTGAGTTTTAAAAATTGACACATAACCGCTTATAGTATTGAGGCTAAGTGAAATTGTTACATTTTTCATCCAATTTTGACAATGTGTCAATCACTCGCTAAAAGTGAATGAGGCTTTCATATATCAGTCTAATCATTTTTAAAAATACCCAAAATACCCCTAATTTTGAACTTAGTTATAACTTTCTTTCTTTACATTTCTTCACTATTTCCCATCATTTCCTAACTTATCAAGCTAAAAGACTAAAGAAGATATTAAATTTGGACTCTCAGATTTGTTCTAACACAGAATAACATTTCATCTCATTGTTATTAATTTATAAAATATAAGTGTTGCCCACATGGTGTGTGATAGATTACCTTAATTAAAATTTTAATTTTTTGTGAATTAGAAAGTATGCCTTCACCAAAGCAATGCTATAGGCGGAAATTAATAATGCTTGTTGATGAAGACTATGTTAGGATGACTATGATTGTCGAAGTGGGGGTTATATCTCATTTCCTTCATGATCATCTTAAGTTGGAAGTTTTTTGTAACAGTTACAAACTTTGTAACCAAACTAAAATGGAAGACATCGTTAGCTTATTAGTATCCAAATAAACCATGCCCTTGAGATTTGTTCAGACCACATAACAAGAGTAGAATCAAGTGTTCAACAGTTCAAATATATATCAATATATATATATATATATATATATATATATATATATTATATAAAAAAAATTAAAATGGTGTTCGGATTATATGTATATTTTGGCCAAGCATATGTAAATAGCTTTTATGTTCTAAGACAATATAAGAAACTTTTTTCTTTTTCTTTTTAAATAATTAGACATACTATTTGGGATGCTATATTCCATTCCAGATTAAAAAATGAAAGAAAAAAAATAGGAAGCACTTTTATTGTCACAAAAGGAGTTAATTTATGAAGTCTTGATAATCGAAATTAACATAGTATTTTTAGTTTCTAAAAATAACCTTTTTATAATTTATACCTATTATGTAATTTATAATAGCTATAATTATATTAATTCTAATTAATTTGTGTTTTTTTTAAATTTCATAAACTAACTTGAAACTTCAAAAGTCAACATGCCAGTTCAACAATAGTTTATCCTTTTGACTTCTTCGTTTAAATAGTCAAATAGCATTTGTCGATCCAAATCCAAAACATATTAAATCTGAATGCTACTAATTCTCTCTCTCTCTTATTCATATGTAAATACATATGTATTCATACACGAACATGGTATATATTGTTATGAATACAGAGGGGGCAGTGTTTATTATGCGGAGTTGTGTAGGCCTAAGCACTTTCTATCTATAAAGATAGAAAGTTTAATTCGATGAATTAGTTCATCTTTCAAGTTAACAAATGTGTCATCAAGGTGTTCAAATTCAGATTTCACATAAAAGATAGATGAAATATGAGGAAAAGATGATTTAGTCTTAAATCAGGTTGACTATGATGAGAAATTTTGGGTAGTTATTCAATATATAAACGAAGGGCAAAAATGTCTTTTAATATAAGTTAACAGAGTTTAGATAGAAAACAATTTTTCACTTAACCTCAATACCATAGGTGTTTTTGTGTCAACTTTTGAAACTTAAGTGGTCATGAGCAAAAACGTGAAAACCTCAGGTGATTAAGTGAAATTTACTCATTATAAAACTAAATTCTAGAACATGGTTACGGAATGAGTAAAATTAAATTATCTTTTTAAAAGAATTTAAATTTACACTTTAGATGCTGAAAAACAATCTTGAAAGAAACTATATTATAAAATGTTATTCACAAATGTGTCATCCGCCCCTAATTATGTGCAGAAAACACGCATTTAAACTGGATACAAATGGGACAGAGGAGTAGCTAGTAGCTACTGCAAAATGAAACTCTATACTAGAAAAGCAATAATATCTTAACAAAATGTATCTAGCTGAAGTTTTAAGTTGTGATAAGCACCTGACTTGTGAATACGCTCAGAACCAGCAAGATCTACAACAACAAGTTTGCCTTTCCTAAGAATAGGAGGGTTAAAAGTATTGCCCAAGTGAGATGAGCTGTCATTGTCACTTGAATAGTCAGCTTCTTTCCCCAAGACGGACCTCTTAACATGGACCTGGATAAAGCAATATCAATAAATATCCTAAACATAACACTACACGGAGCAAAAGCACAGACACGAGAGAAAATTATAATGAAAAGACATCTTGAAAAATCACCATAAGAATAGCATGACTACGTGAAGATTCAGTATTCAATTTTGTGTTAGCAGCAATGCGATGAGCTTCCCCTACTCGTAGTAGTTCCATGAAACTTTGATGGCCCCTTATTTCCACAAGAGTTGCCCCTGGTAGAGAAACATCACCCGTTTTTGGATCTTCAACTATGGAAATATTATCATTTACTGGATTTAGGAGGTCGTGGATATTCTCCATATAAAGCTGCCCACATACAAAAAATAAGAATACAAATATTAATTTGGAAGACGAACAACAAAAATAAATATGAAAACAGGAAATGAAAATTTCAAAAGTGGTAATAATACACAAATACATTATTTAAGTATGCAGGATTAACGAATAACCTGCAAGTATGAAACCAATATAGAATCAGTCTCCGGAGAGATATTTGATAGTATATCCTCCATTGCACGAACCATTATACCACGAGCAGAAGTGTCTTCATCACCCAACCTTCCAAGAGTGAAAGTTTTCCCTGTACCAGTCTGACCATAGGCCATCACAGTCCCATTGTACCCTTCCAAAACACTCTAAAAACGGACATCAATAGTTTATCATTAAGCTTAAGCTCTTAATATGATGAAGAATAGAGAAGCTTTAGTTCATTTAAGAATATCAGTTGCACAAGCATCAGTATTCTCCAAAAAATCAAATCATCAAACATAAGCAACTGACTACTTAAATTGCATTTCAAGTGAAACATGAGCGAACACCACAGCACACCTCTACAACAGGTTTGGCAACAACTTCATAGACACGCTTCTGCGAGGCAAATTCAGTGAGCACCTCATCAAACTCATAGGTATCGGAATCCCAGTTGTTCTTTCGAAGTTTCAACCTTTTTAGCTGAGACCAAGTTAAAATAAATACATTATTACAACATGACAAAGCTACATTCCACCGACTATAGAAACTCAAAATTGGAAGTATGGCTAACTTTTAAGTCTACAATTAGAGTCTAAAATTTGAAGAGGAATAACACTAAGCACCTCTGGCTGCAGTTCAACACAATCGGCAAAATCTGCATCAGTAACCAACTCTTCAGCATTTCGAGGTCGCAATCTTACAGCAACTCGAACTCTTCCAGAAACTGTCCAGAACCACAATAAAACATTTTAAAAATCAAATTTATGCATTGTAGAGTGTAACGAACGAGTAGAAGCTACATGACCCAGCCTAGCTTTAAATCCAAGTAACTAAAATGCTATTAGCAATCAAATGTCAATCAATGAAAATCAATTTATAGTTAAAAGTAAGAAACACTAACTGAGGCCAACATGTCTATAGAGTAACTAGACAAACAAAAAGTAAAATGTTACCTAATCTGTATGAATTGTAATATTCAGAGAACCAAAATAGTTGCAAACTCAAACTTGTGAAAAGAATAAGGTCTTATATTTTTATCTTCTTTATTTTAGCATTCTATAGCTTATTCCACTTCGAAGAAAATAAGTGAAACAATCTTGAAATGAGTTTGCAAAACAGATAGTTGTCAAATCGCGAATATCGTGAGCCAAAAATCTCAGAATCAACAATCATGTATCATATTGCAACTCATATGATAAGATTCATAAAGAAAAGTAAAATACATTACAAATCTAAAGTTCTGAACATACAGAGAGACCTCGGTTTATTGGAGCAAAATTTCAGGATTCAAGACTAAACGAAAAATATTTAATTGTCTTTATTTAATCCAATGATGATATATAAACAAATTTCGATATACAAATACCGCACTAAGATCACTATGTCTTAGTGTTAACTTTATCCCAAACCCAGTGTCCTAAAAATCCCTGCCTAGATCCGATTAATCCCCGCCTAAACGCTAGGTAGTCCTCTACCACCTAAATTTGGATGGGCGCCTAGGGCCCCGCCTAGGCAGAACGAGACCTCTACTTTAAAGCTCTACAATGCTTCAAATGAATTTTTCAATCTTAAAAGTTTTTTTTGATAATTTTTATGTAAAACTTTAAAAAAATTACATCTATTTTATGTTTTGTATAATATAACATGTATAATAGAAAAATAAATAAATAAATCCACCCCAGAAAACGCCTTGTCCGCCTAGGAAAATGCCTAGACATTGTCTAGGCACTAGGCCCCCCTCCACCGCCTAGCGACTTTTAGAACACTGTCCAGACCTTTTGTTTTTATGGTGTAATTTCAATAAATATTCCTTAACACAATCATTATCCTCCAAAAGAAGTTATTGGACCTGCACAAAGGTCCATAGCATCAACTATGCTAGATTCTTTTTCCACGTGGATATCTATATTTTGCACCCAATGGGAAACAAAGGCTGAGAAAGTAAACATAATGGAAAGCTCTAAAAACACGTCCACAATGATCTAAAACTCTTTCTCAACAAGAATCTGATCAATGTTACCAGGCAGCAAATTGATAGTCAACTCCAGTCAGAAACATTTCCATTTCTTACAAGGAAATTTTAACCCTTTATTTGACCAAAACCATTGAACTCAAACACTGAGACACGTATGGGGATCCAGGCTATTTCGTTTCCTCAATATGTTTATGATGGTTATTAGTTGCACAGACAGGCAACACAGTTAAAGAACACATACATGGTGCAAGCCCTTGAGAGCATACTATTACATTATTTTAAGAGTTTTGTAATGGTACAACTCTTATAATTCTTACCAAACTGTTAACTTATAACATCCTACCAACTATTCCACCTTTCAACTAAGCGGTTGCACTATCCAGGGAAATCTAAAGCTAAGACTGCGAAATATAAAATAGTAAATTATAAATACAGTTGTTTATATTAACCACCAAGATATCACATTTTTTACTTTATATGAGTGAAGACTCTTTACGCTTCATTACACTGTACTTATTTTTCAGACCTGATAGCGCCCACATAATTATAGAAGAATTCAAAACTTGAGGCACTATTTGGCAAAGGTAACACCTTTCTCAAGTACTATATTAGGATTTAAAGCTTGAGGTGCCATTTGGCATAAGTAATGCCGTGCTTAAGTAATTGGAATACAACTTTTGCTTTGACACTTGAGTAGTACAAAACTGGTTTACAATAGTAAAACACGCAAAACAAAAAGAAAAATTGTATCACACAGATCTTAATTGAACTACTCAGATTGATTGTTGTTACCATAGAGGATAAACTATTCAAATTGTTCAATGCAATGAATCTAAGCTTGCTTTTACTGCTATTTGAGTTGCACCGAACTTGCTTACAATGGTAAAGCACACAACAAGGAAAGGTACATCAAATGGCAACTTAAGTGACTTAGTCACTTGATTAGTTGATTTATGTTGCTAACTTGAAATTACAACTCCAAATTTAATCAACTTCATAAGAAATAAAAAATTAACAAATTATCAATTGTACTAATCTCCTGATCCAAATCATAAACAAATCAGACAGCAACTAACGAAAGTGAAATGAAATCAACACAAAAACGAACCATAAAAACAAATCATCAAAACCAAATTAAAGATGGAAGATCAACGAAATAAACTGACCGGAACCGTCCCCTTTGAAGCCTCCAGAGAGAGAGGCGGGGCTGCTGCGGCGGACGTTAGAGGTGGAGGGAGTAAGCTTGGATTTAAAGGAAGAAGATGCTCTGAGATTGGAAGGAGGAACAGCGAAAGGTCTATCGATCTTCACTGTACCGCCTCTATAATTGTTGCCGTTGTTGTTCCTGTAGCCATTACCACTACCTGATGCCATATCTGACACAAACACTAACCTTCCCTCTCTAACTTTAAATTATCATTATCTCCGCCATTGAATGTACATATAGAGAGAGATTTGGTGATATAGATATAGAAAGAGAAAGTGAGAAGCTTTGAGAGAGAGACGGAAATGTAACATTGAAATCAAATGAAGTGAAGTGAAGAACTTGAAATGAAACGTGAGTGTGAGGAATTGGGGGATTTTCTTAGGCTATTCGTACCTTACTTTGTTGGAGTTTAAACAAAAGCGAAAAGAGAGAGAAGGTGGTGGGGCCAATTAGGAGGGAAGAGACAGAGATGGTCGAAGATTGTTTTTTGGCTTTGGGGGTTCGGTGAATATTAAAAAAGGGTAAACTTCTAAAAATGTCCTATTTATATTTTGAATTATTTTTTAAACAAAAGTGCATATATTATTTTTTTAAAAAAAAGTGCATATATTTAAGGTCAAGTGTGTCGCTTCGTCAATAGACATGCCACCTAAACTAATTTTATTGACACGTGAATATATTTTGATGACTAAGCTCTTTATCTCTCTGTTAATATTTGTTTTTCTCTCTCCACTATCATTTTTAAAACTAAATCACAAAATATTAAAATTAATTTAAATTCTAAATACAATAAATTTTGTAATAAGAATGATAAATTTGCTTACTAAATTAGAATAAACTATATATGGATGACCTGTAAAATTAGAATTTTACATCGTCCAATAATACCATGACACGTAAGGAATTTAAGAGAAAATAACGTGGTTGTTGATAATATCCATAAAATAAGATGATCAGTATATATATCAAAATAATTGTTAAGGGTATTTTTGTCAAATGCAATAAAAAGCATTAATTAGGATGGACATTTGTCAATTTTATAGAACGACATATGTCAATTTATTGTGTCATGTACTATGATTTAGTATATATAATAATAGATAATAGATTATTATTTTAAAGATAAAAATAAATATTCACATGAATTTTAAATTGATTAAGTAAATAAATTTTCATATCTTTAGAATCAATTAGCGTGGTTCAAATAATTTAAAGAATTTTTGGAAGCTAATAGATTGAAGCTTTAAAATGAATATGGAACTATGAAAAATAGGTAAAATAAATAAAAGTCTAATATTAAAGGAAATTTACTTTTCAAATAATTAAAACTATTTTTTTATAAAAAGCAAGTTGGCCCTATCGTGTTTAAATTGATCCAATCTGGTTGTTGCCTAAGAGAGTTATCTAATTAATAGATTCTAAAATAACGTGGTTGTTGATAATATCTATAAAATTAGGTGATCAGTATATATATATCAAAGTAATTGTTAAGGGTATTTTTGTCAATGACAATAAGAAGCATTAATTAGAATGAACATGTGTCAAATTTATAGAACGACATATGTCAATTTATTGTACCATGATAAATAATAAATATAAAATCTTTAATACATTTCAAATTCCTTATTTTTATTCTAAATTCCCCGTGTCATGGTGTTATTAATTAGTAAAACTCTAATTTTACTGGCCATCCGTATATAATTTGTTCCCCTACTAAATATATGTCAATATTACGTAGCCACATTACCACTTAAATGACACATTTTATAAATAAAAAAATAAATAATTACAACAAAATGCATACCAGAATAATGAAAATAATTTATTTTTCCCTCCCTATATTCTATTTGGGTGAACCAAACGCACCCTTGATAACTGTTTAATGTTGCTTCTCAGGGCAGTTGGAGACGCTTTCAATTCGACCGTCCTCGTGGGTAACTTAATTTACGCCGACCAGTCGCGTGGAGTGGGCTAGTGCGAATCATTTCGCAATGACTAAAGTACCCCTCGGTAAAAAATAAGATTATCCTATTAAGTTTTTATTAATATATTTCTATTTAAGGGTAAAAAATTAAATTCATACTCAAATTAGAATTGTATTTGGAAAGTTTTACTCATATTCGATTCAAATATTTATTACTCGAATTTTAGATCCAAGTCGGATCGAATTATATTTAAATTACTCGCGAGCTTCGAATTCGAAAATACACGTAATAACTAGTTTTACAATAAATATAATTATATAATGAATTTATTATTTTACTTAAAAATGAGAAAAATATATTTTATATTACACTTTACAAATATATAAAAATAATTAATTATCCTAATTTGATTCAATTTTGTATATATTATAAGAGAATATATCGAATATGTATCAATCGAGTATGTATCGAATCACAATCAAGAATTTGAGTAATTCGAATCTTAAACGAGTCGAGTATAATTTTATTCAAATTATACTCGTATTTTTATTCGAGCTAATTTTTTATATTCAAATTTAAATTATATTATTAACGAATTTAAATCTTACTCGTATTTTTTCGAGTCAAGATCAAACTATTTGTCTCGTTTATAATCTTATTTCTACGTGTTTCGAACATTGGGCTTGTAATTGATCATATATGGGCTCCACTGGCAGAAGTTTGGGCTGTAAATGCACTAAGTCTAATTACATTTTTGAACAAAAGCCTGAATATTTTTGTCCTTTCTCAACTTTTGTTTAAAAAAAAACATTTGTGAAGGCTTGATTCGAATAATTAATAAAATAATGTCTTGAGTTGAAGATTTGGAGTCTCAAAAAATTTATAGGAGAAGTTAACTTTGTTTAATTGATCAATCTATACAATATTGATACGCAGGCGATATGTGATATCTCTTTTTGCGTATCAGCATTATATTGATCAATTAACTAACTTACTATAAAGTTAGCTTTATAGTAACCGAATTCTACCATTTTCATTAGGCACAATTAGGTTTAGAAAAATAATATATACGTCGATAAATATTAAACAAAATTAAATTGCGATTAACATGAAATTATATGAAATAAAATAAAATAAATTTAAATAACTATTAAGTTATATGAAATAAAATAAAATTAAATTGCGATTAACATGAAATTACCATTTTTTATCGATTATGTTAATAACTATTATTGATAATATTTTAACTAGTTAACGGTATAATTCTAACAAATTTTATATATTTATATACGTCAATATTATATATGAAAAATTATAAAATATAGCACTTTTTTTTGAAGGCTCTATTTTTTTGGAGAATACAATATAATTTTATAATTAAATATATTATCAAAAATCAATTAAACTTCATTAAAAGAGACAAATAAATCGGAAATAAATTTTTCATAATAAAAAAATAAATTCATATAAATAAGAATTCAAACAAGTACAAACTA
This sequence comes from Panax japonicus, assembly GCA_020205505.1. Lineage (NCBI taxonomy): Eukaryota > Viridiplantae > Streptophyta > Magnoliopsida > Apiales > Araliaceae > Panax > Panax japonicus. The sequence goes on along the minus strand of CM035106.1, from coordinate 3,440,634 downwards.
TGGAAAGTTGAGTGGTTGGCGGTTAATGGAACTTCCACACTTGCATAAAGATAACCATATAAATTCACAGTATTAGCCCTAGACGACTCAAAAGGTCAAAAAAACCCTAGTATTAATATTCAACACGCATCAAATCCGCAAACTTCGCTTCTTGCAACTCTCCACACACTCTCTTACCTCGCCGGAATCCGTCACCATGCTCCATTGCTCCGCTCGAACCTCCGCCGTCATCCTCCACTTCAGCTGCCAAACAACCGCCACTGCCACTGCCACCACGACTATCATTATTACACCAATTAGCCCCACCACAACTTGCTGAAATAACAACCGGGATAAAAAAACAATTTCAGATTATTTTGACTCTCGGAAAATATGTCGTCGGCTGTTTATCAGTAAATGTCTGCGTTTAAAAGCTTAAAGGACTCTGCTTTCAGCTTCCACCTTCAAAGTCTCCGGCTAACTACAAGAGGTTATTAATTTATATAATCTTATTATATTATTTCATTTTTTTTAAGTGTTATCTGATATTGATTCTTAGTTTTGTCGTATTGAATTGATGAGTTTTATATTGCTCTGTTTTGTTGATATGAAAATGGATGCCGCCTTTAATTATTTATGTTTATTTTGGCTGTATTTAGTTGAGATTTTATGAATTGAACTATGTATATATGTATATCAAAGTAAATAATATATGTTATTTGTAAAGATTATTAATTTATTGAAATTAACTGAGCAGAGGATTCACACACAATCAAAGAGAAAACATTCTTTGATTATGCATTCATTCATTTATAGAGTTATCATATATTCACCTAGTTTACTGTTGTACCCAATACAATCTTTTTTCAAATAATTATTTGCTAAATGCATTAGTATTTGAACGTGATCAAATACTTAATCGTGTTTGCCTTAATAAAATTGTGAGAATATTTGGAATTTACATGATTTTTATTTCGTCACTCATACTGGAGCTCACAATATGGGCTTCTGAATATCCATAATAGTTTCTCAGTCTGCTGAGATTTTTTTTATTGTTGGACCAGTAAGAGTATACTGATATTCTTGGTTGGCGTGGACTCTGGTTGTCATGCAAGTAGAATGGTCGATAGGTGTATATGTTAAAATTCGTCTCTGTTGCAACTGATATTTGTTATATACATAGGGTGTGATTCAGCACACACACACAGAGTATAGGTGCCATCTTTATTTAATTGTTTCTGTTGGATTATGACAATGACAATTGTGAACATGGGGATTCAGGCCTTGCAGTGCCCGTTGTGCTGTTGCCCATACCTTCTGAATATTCCTTGTACTGGGACAGAATCTTCTTTTGATGTCGTTTTAAACATGAATTTATAAAATAAATGTAAACCTTATGGGGATTTTAGGCTGGAGCATTATGCGCAGTGCCTGCAATTTAAAGTAAAACTATAAGCAATGCTTGCTCTAGGTTTGAGACTGATGGTGATAGCCCATTAATGGTTACAGCGAATTTTATTTTTACAAATGCTACACTAAGATGGTGCATTGAGAGATGGTATGCCGAGAAGTCACCATGGTTGTTCATCTGTTCATGTCTTCTACATACAAGAGGTGCATGTAAGACTTAGACATTCAACCATTCTCTCAACCTTACAACCAAGGAAAATTGAACTTCAAAGTCATTAAGTGTTTGTGTTTACCCCTTTCCTGACAGTTACCTATATTTTTTATTTGCTTTGCTGTTATCAGGATGTGGGCCTCAATGTCCCTCCCAGTGGCCAGGGCTGATCTAGAGATATCCTCAGCATTTTACTAATCTTTTTTCACCTGTGAAATAAGAATCCTTTGTCAATGGGCTATATGAACCACTCATACTGATGCCAATTTTATTAAATGGGCAGGAGAAACGCACGATGGAGGTCTCCAAAAGCAGCAATAATTCCTAATTTCCATCTGCCAATGCGTAGTTTTGAAGTTAAAAACAGGTATTCTGTCTCGGGGGCTACACTCTCTAGGTGTCTATCTATCTAACAACTCTTATTACATACAAGAGATGACTATATTCGCTTAGTATGTTCAGTTTAGGAGCCTTTGAGTGCTTCTAAAATCAGTTACGGAAAAAACATTTAAATTTTTGAGATGTTTTTAAAGTAAATGAACTCAAGTACTTAACCCTACGACCCTATTCCTCCACCCTGCAATGAAAAAGGAAAAAGGAAAAAGAAATAAAATATTACAGCAAGACGTTTTTGCTTTCTCCATGTGTGGTTTTTGATTGGACCATCAAGAAAAGAGTTTTTTCCCCTGCATTTGATGTTTAGTAATATTATTCAGTTGCATTTTTTGTAGCATAACTTAGTTCTGTTTGCCATTTTTACTATAGTTGTGGCTCAACCCCTCTCATTTTTAGTGATAGCTCCATTTTAGAGGTGGGTTAATGCATTGAAATGCAAGTTGAATAGAATTATACTTTCTTCTCGATTTTTCCTGGAACTAAATGCAATGAGCCAGAGTCAGACCCTGAGTTATGTTTTGTGCAAATCTGATTTTCAACAACAAAGATTGTTTAGTCTGTATTTGTTTGTCATATGGTCGGAAATTTTTTTTATTTCAAAATTTCAATTGTTAGATACCTAAACCATGTTTTTACTCAGTACACTTTTAGTGCAAGGTTCACTAATCATATACTTACTATATACATTCTTGTCTATGCAGGACTTTTACTGATGACATAAAGTCTCTCAGATTGATAACTGCCATCAAAACCCCTTATCTGCCAGATGGCAGATTTGATCTCGAGGCCTATGATGCTTTAGTGAACATGCAGATTGAAGATGGTGTTGAGGGTGTGATTGTTGGTGGAACTACTGGTGAAGGCCAGTTGATGAGCTGGGATGAACATATAATGTTAATTGGTCACACAGTCAACTGTTTTGGCGGGTCAATCAAGGTTATTGGGAATACTGGAAGTAACTCAACAAGGGAAGCAATTCATGCTACAGAACAGGGCTTTGCTGTCGGAATGCATGCTGCTTTGCACATTAACCCCTACTATGGCAAAACTTCTCTGGAGGGCTTGGTTTCTCATTTTGAGAGTGTGCTCTCAATGGGCCCTACCATTATCTACAATGTGCCGTCACGAACTGGCCAAGATATTCCACCCCGTGTGATCCACACTGTGGCACAAAGTGTAAACCTGGTGGGTGTCAAGGAGTGTGTCGGACATGATAGGGTAGACCAGTATACAAAAAACGGGATAGTTGTATGGAGTGGAAATGATGATCAGTGCCATGATTCGAGGTGGGATTATGGCGCAACCGGAGTTATATCTGTTACCAGCAACTTGGTCCCAGGACTGATGCGAGAACTCATGTTCAGAGGAAAGAACCCAGCCTTGAATGCAAAGCTCATGCCTTTGATCGAGTGGCTTTTTGAAGAGCCAAATCCCATCGGGTTAAATACAGCTCTTTCTCAGCTTGGGGTTGTAAGGCCAGTTTTCCGTCTACCATATGTACCACTCCCTTTGGCCAAGAGAGTAGAGTTTGTTAATATAGTGAAAGAAATTGGGAGGGAGAATTTTGTTGGAGAGAAAGATGTTCAGGTTCTTGATGATGACGAGTTTATTTTGGTTGGTCGATATTAGGTGGTAATCCGAGCATGAAAACACCTAGAGTTTAGTTTGTTTTTGCCCCTCCCCTCTCAAAGATAATAAATAATGTCTTAAAGCTATTAAGCCCAAAAATAAAAAGCGTCTTTCAGTTTGTTTATTTATATGATGGTTATGCAAACCATTCCTTTGATATTGTAGGCTATTAACAATGTGGAGTTTTACTGCATCGTCCTTTTCTTCTTTTCCAAAGGTGTCACCGTGCTAGATGGTGGTGGCTTCTCTAATGTAGGATTCTAACATGGGGGATTTGCAACAACTTGAAGTTATTGTCAGCAGTTTGTTGAAAAGCTTGCCAAAAAGGTAAGGCTTTGTGATTACTTTGAAGTTTTGAGAGTCAAAACCATGGCTCAAATAACTTCATTTTTTCCAGTTAAAAAAAAATATTACGGTTATTTTTCCAGTCTTTAAATTTTTTGTTAAGCATCTGATAAATGTTTAGCCTGAAACGGAAAATTTATGTACTAAATTGTTTATGTTGCCAAAAAAGATATAACATATTTCATCAGTTGCTACAATTTAAAGTTTGTAACTTGAAACATCATCTTCTTTCTCACATTTGTGCTCCCATTTCTTGCACAATTTCTAAGATTCATAGTTTAGAATTGATGCTTCCTACTATCAGTCTACCATCAAATCCTTGTGTTATCACATACTCTGATAACTGTTAACAAATTTTTATAAGTTCATGAGAAGCATGAAACCCACTTATCCTTGCTTAACAAACTTATTCAGTAAAAATTTGGTGGAGAAAGAAAGAAAGCTAAGAACTTTTGTTCTGGGTACTATTGGGATGAGGGACATTTTTGAGTTGAGAGTGCAAGGCTCTGTTCTCTTGGTGAAGTAGGGCAGCTTTCTTTCTTAGTTTCTCATTCTCTTCAATGATGCTTTTGTTCTCCATGTCTAGCTTCAAGTTCTTCATTTCCAGCTCTTTATTCAACATTTTCATTCTTGCCTTTTCCTTTGCTTGCTTTGACAATCTCCTCCTGCTACATGTCCAAAAGTTTTGTTAAATACGTACGTATACGCTGAGCGTGTAGCCAACAATTTGCCAAATAGTTGGAGGAACGCTAGTGTAAAAGCCCGTTCGCGCGCAACTATTTGACGGATTGTTGACTGCAACTAATGTTGTTATGCTCTATATATATAGCCAGCATGTAGCCAATAATCCGTCATACAGTTAGACGGACTCTAGTGTACAACCCGTTCGCCCAACTGTTTGACAGCATATTGGCTACAGCCAACATTGGCAGTGCATCATGTTATATTTATATGTGTATATATATATAGAGAGAGAGAGATATATAGCTGACCTATGTAGCGATTGTACCCGGAAGTTGGGTCTCTTTGATTGCTGTTGCCGGCGGAAAATGGAACCTGAAGGAAGATATGAGCTCAATTCTGAGGTGCTAATGCACATTGTGTCCCTTCTAATCCTCAGTGTGTGTGTGTGTGAGTGAGAGAGAGAGAGAGATGTTAGTTAGGGAAATTGAGGGCAGAAAGATTGAAAGAGTAGAGTTTTAGATTAAGGGTAGGAGTTGGATGAGTAGGAGATGAGCAGTTTTAGACTTAAATAGACATTTGTGATTGTAGGTGTGAGGGTGGGGAGGGGGGTGACTTTTCATGGGAATGATGACAAGAGGACTCGTGATTAAAAGGGGCAGCAAAAAGTCACCCCAAATGAAGAAGATGAGGAAGTAGAGTTGTTATTCTTGGTTTGGCCTTTTTTGATTACTTCCATAAATTCATAATAATGAATGAAGACTATTCTTAGACTGGCTGATGGGAACACAGAAAATGGCCAAATATCCTGCTGTAACTTGGAAGTTTCTTTTTGAATTTTACAGCCCTTTCTTTGTGTTGGATATGAGAATTAGTCGTATGTAATCATCAATAAATGGTTATGATTATGGCCGGTAGAAAAACTCCATCTCAATAGCCTGCACTGCATAATAAGGAGAGAATATAGCCATCTATCTAGGTATTAGGCTTTTATAGTCGCAAATACCTTTTTTGACTTTCTAAAATGGGATGCTACTTAGGGACTAAAATGGGTAAAACATAAGAATATATCTATATATATATAGCCCGCCAGCATCCGGCAATTTGTTGGACGAATGATTTTGATATTAGTGTTCGTCTAATTGTTTCACCTACAATCGATGCTAGTTACCAATCTTTTTTCCCTCTCATATATAGGGCAAATAGGTAAAAGTTTGTTGTAAATAAAAGGATGATTCAGATTTGAAAAAAAATTCCGTCATCTGTTACTATTACTGGCGGACAGTACGTTGTAAATAAAAACGATACAGATTTTTAAGGATTTCACTAGTATTAGTAGCAGTGCCGGGATTACGATAGTAATGAGCCGTTTACCTCTGTTATTATTAATAGCAGATGGTGACCAATTTGTAATTGGTTTTTCTTTTTTGTAATCGTGTCATTAATTATTAATAGCAGATGACGGAATCTAATTTTAAATCTTGACCATTTATTAATATAATAGATGGTTATAGAATTATTTGTCCAAAAATGATATATGGTAAAGAGTTGCTATGAATCATTTTCATATATATGGGCTATATGTATATATACAGTTTGTATTACACAGTAGGGTTATGACGACGGTTTTTTGAGCTGAAATCGTCGTCATAGTTATTTTGAACTATGACGACGGGGAACCGTCGTCATAACCCAAAAAACCCATCGTCATAACTGATTATGTAATACATAGTTGTGCATATATATTTTTTCGTACATATATATATATATATATAACATCCTTCTTGTATTTTAAGGATAATATTGTAAATTCACTAATTTTATTAATGATACTAGTGATTTTATCTTTTTATTAATCAAGATGAGGATTTGTTATACCTCAGTCTCAATTGAAAGTTATGAGATAATTTAAGAAGGTTTCAAAGTAGGCACCCTTAATTATGATATTTTAAATAAATTTATTAATTAAGATGAATCAAAATATTATTAAAATAGAGAATTTTGAACATTTAGACTCGGAACCCAAAAAAGGATGCTACAATTACAACTGCAGGTAACATTTTAAGTCCAATTTAAGGTGAGATGTTCAAACAGTATCCACGTGAATATCACGTGGAACAAAAAGGGAATGTTTGACGGTGGGCCAATTAGAGAGAAACTTTGACTATAACGGGGGCTTTAGAGTCAATGTGGTTAGGTTTTTTTGTATTGTGCCTCATGTACATGTAATTGAGTACAATACCCACTGCTACTCATTTATTAAGAAAATGAACCCCCACCCAAGATTTGTCCTCATCTTCTACTCCATCTCTCTTTCACTCTCATCCTACAAATGGAATATATATAATAAAGGACTGGTTGTGGTTAGTATAAACTTAAATATATATATATATAGGGAATGATTTATAACATCTATATATTATAGAATAAAAAATGACATGACATTTTATCTATCTATTTTGAATTTGAATGACTGAAATTAGATCTGAAAACGACGTCCGTTAGTATTACTAACGAACGTGATAAGTACTAATTATGAACGCTTATGCCCCTGTATAGCCAAGACAAACCACACGGTCCGCTATAGCCAAGACAAACCACACGGTCCGCTAGTCCGCTAGTAATACTAGCGGATGGAGATAGGCCAAAGTCAAATATCAATCTTTTAAGTTTAAAAATATTTAAATTAGATGGTAACCCCTCCCTTTAACTATTAAATACACTGGCATCCAAGCTAGTAGTAGGAGTATAATATTCCAACCAGTTCCAGTTCCACTTCCCAACCCAAAAGGGAAAAAGAAAACATCAAATACCTTGTACATAAAGAAAACCCTAACTCTGGTTTTAAAAGATTCATTCGATCGCTCTTTGTAATCGGCAATGGCGATACTTTCCGATTACGAAGTAGAAGATAGCAAGACAACGAGCAACACATCATCCTCTTCGGCAACATCAAAGCCGTTCAACGGCGTTCTCGATCCCTCGAGATGGCTTTGGAGTTCGTCGCACGCGAGTGATCAAAGAGAGAAGATGGAGACTGAAGAGAAGATTATCAAGGACCAAACACGTACCACGCATCAACTAAATTACCATGGAGGCATAGTTCACAAATGTGAGTTGGAGTCTCGGGTATCGACTGAATTGGTACTGTAGACAGAAATTTCATGGGTTTTCTTGAGAAGGAAATGGTGGGTTTGGATGATGTGAGAGAAATTTAGGGTCTTGGGTTTATGGGTATTGGATGAGAGAGAGAAGTGAATTTCTGAGTGCAGATGGATTGGAGGGGTTTTAACAGAGACCGTCATTCTCGGAGATACAGAGCATTTGTTTCAGGCAGGGTTTAAGATGAGGCATGTGATTATCTGATGAGAAACTTGCACCCGAGGCGAGGAGAGGAGAGGAGAGGGGAGGAGAGGAGAGGGGAGGGGAGGGGACAATTTATTATAAAGTTAATTTTATGATAATCAGATTCATATAATAGGAAATTCACAATATTATTTTTTGATATTTTCATATGTGGGGTTCACTTTTTAATTATAATTTGATTAAAAAATAGAACTCACATGGAAAAAATTTTAAAAAATTATGGAAGTATCAATTTCCTGCATAACAATGAGGATGGTGGTAATTTCCCACCAGTCCCACCACCTTCATTTCATGGTGATATCGATTTCGTATGGTCCCTTATTACCTGTTTGGTTGAAAACTTCAATCTAGCTCGTTGGTTCTAAGGGACTACTACTGTACTGCATTACATTACTAAATGATAAAGTAAGAATTAAGAATGATTTTACTTTAATTTATTCTATTTTATTACATAAATTTTCATGTTGATTGTAATTCACCTTCACATATTTATCAACATGTATACGACTCTCATTTAAAGAATTTGAGAATTAAATAATGACCCTCTCAATGATATAGCTTCAAAAATCTCCTTGACGAATCGTATATTGAAATCAATTGACCTTGGCTCAGTTGGTACCCTAAGCCTCGTACTTAGCAAGAGATTTTGGGTTCAACCCGAATTATTAAAAAAATAAAAAATTGAAGTGTAAGGAAGTAGTTTCGATAAAAAAACTTTTAGCATTCTAGATTATTCTTTTTTTTTTGTATCTTACCATATCTTATGAACACGATCGGCAATTAAAATATAAATTGACTTATAACTTGTTTTAAGTTATGACATATAAATAAAAACGTTCGACATCAATTTGACTTATAATATAAGTTATAAATTAAGTTAAAATAAGTTATGAAGAAATTCCGCTCATAAAGATTTATAAGTTAAAAAGTGGGGCAAAATAGAAAAGTGGCAAAATGAATATTACATTTGGTCAAATTAATTTATTTTAAAATAAGTTACAAATACTTGCTTATTTTTTGACTTAAAAATTAATTTATAAATAAAAAAATAATAGTGACAAATAACTTATAAATTACTTTTAAATAGCTGTCAAACTGGCTCTATATGTGGTCTCCATATCAGTTATCACTATCAGATATTCACCATATTCCTCCATTCAAATTTAAAGTTGTAGGCAAATCCATAATCGGATGCCCCCGAGATTGCTGATACATGTAATTCAATATTTGTTGCTGGGAAATGGATAATGCAAAAGAAATTATATTTGCCATGTTGACAGGCACAAGAGCCCTAGAAACAGGAGACTGAGGAAGAAATGCCACATCATAATTAATTTTCACAATTTGATGTTGCACACAAGTAGAACTTTTTCCCACAAAAACAGAAAAATCAGGCTAGTCCTCTTCTACTGAACAGCATACATACAGCAACCCATTTACAAGTTAAAGTCCAAGAGTAGCATCATCAGCTTCACTCACTAGGCATCTTCTTCTATTTACATCCTCTAGCTTAGAAAACTTAAACTCGGAAACGAATTGATGCTTACTTCCATGGTTGCTATCCAACGGAATCTTCTTGTGTAGCTTCATCATCTTCACCAATTGCCTCTTCTAATTGTTCGCTACCCTCTGTCTCCGCATCTGAAGCAACTACACCTTCAGTATTCATTGCATCAATATCCTTGTTATCAGTACAATCTTCTGTATCCGAGTTTGAAGCAACCCCCTTTTCGGAGACTTGATCACAATCACTGCCCACACCACCACCAAACTGCTCCTTTAGATCAGGAGCAACAATTGCGATCATATCACTTAGTGCTTGACGTTCATGATTCCGTCTGAGAGCAGCAGCTTTGGAGGACGAGGCACTTTGACTCTCCGCCACCACACCACCAGAATCAGGTAGCATTAGTAATGCTGCTGCACAATCCTCATAGTCTCTACTTCTAGGAGAATCATTCTCCCCATGGACTGAAGGAGCCGTGTTGCAAGCCCAACTCCCAGCAACTTCTGAAGCCAACAGGTCAGCTGTTTTGATTGTGCCTCCAGCTTCAGAATCTTCCATTGTGTTTCGAGCCTCATGGGGATTATTTGATAGAGACTGATGTGAACTCTCCCCACCTATCATTTGTCCCCGCCTTTTACCTTCTTGACCAAGGGTGTCATCATCAATCTGCATTGTGTCCCCAACTAACTTGTTTAGATCAATATTCCGATCATCATCATTTCCAGGGCTTTCAGTCTCAAACACTTGCTCAGTTCCAACAGTGTCTCCCTCCAAAATTGGTGCAGTGCCAACACCATCTATGTCAGAACCAAAACCACCCTTAACAACACGGTCTGCACTTGTAAATTCAGCCTCCTGGGTGTCTTGGCCATTTTCTTCACCTCTGTTATCACAATCATGCTTCTCGGTAACACTGGCTTCATCACTTGATATTTCAACTTGATTACTGGCACGTCTCTGCGCAGAACTACCAGAGTTTGCCTTTGAAGTGCTATTGTTTTGATGCCCTAACACTTCTTTTCCTCGAACGACAGATCCATTTATGTTTCCATTATTTACATTGGGATCAATATCAACTGATATGTTATCATAATTCTCCTCGTCCTCTAGTGTTCTTTGCATCGTTTTTAATTGTTCCTGCTGCTTTGCAAAAAGAACTGAGATCTCCTCAGTTGTAGAATAAAAAGACCGGAGTTGTGTTTCCCTGCACAGCAACCATGTATTGTTAACGATCACTACTTGGGGATTGGTTAAAGACAAGCAACTTTGAAAATATTAAACACCAGAGCAGACAACATGCATCAACTTCTCTATACTGGAGGTACTAAAAATAAGTATATAACATGAAATCATTGGCAAAATATAAGTAATACTAGAGGCCTGAATGGTCAGCAGGCCAGCTCTCCTCTCTCTCGGTCACTTGGGTACTAAACACATCATCTCTTTTCTCTCTACTCAATTGTGGGGTCTGCTGACCATTTTTTGGCCAAGAACTGCTGACCCTCCATTCTCTCTTTAAAATATGATATACATAAACATCTAGTGAGCATCTCAAAACCCATGTTTGCATTGTTTTAAGACATGACACGAGAAATCAAGATCCAGTTACCATACAAATATAATGAAACATGTTGACCACAAACAATTAACATACTTCGTGTCAATCATCATACATTAAAGAGCAATTTGCCAGTCAACTCTTACCGAAGCATAATTCTTTCCCTGGCAGCCTTTAGTTTACGCCTTTCAAAATCAAGATCCCGCATTGCAGCATTTATATCAAGTTCAAGCGCAGACACTTTAGCCCAGGCCTCTTCTCGAGCTGCCTGCTACAACAGCAAGAAAAAACTCGGTTTAACATAAATAGAATTATTCATCATAACTAAGTTCATAACCTGCCAAGTCCTTTGGCAGAAACAAACAAGAACGCTCTTCAACATAAAATAAGAACTGAGAAAAGAAGAAGAAACAACAAAATTCACACATACAACCCATGTGGAACTATAGAGAGAAGTGGGGGGGGGGGGAAACAGAAAGAAAAATATAGGAGTTCATATAATAGTCCCTCCCTCCGTCCTAAAAAAAGAATACGACTTTTTTGTTACCTTTTTCCCCAAATATAAATCTAAGCGACTCACATAAAACTTTAATATTTTTCAAAATAAAGTCAAGATAAGAAGACTACTATTTTTTTGGATAGGAAGTATTAGGTTATAGAGAGAAGGTAAGAGAGACACAAGAATATGGAAACAAATTGGAGGTAAAGGAGACATAAGATTAAAAAGGAAAATTGGAAAAAAGTACAGAGGCAACAAAAAATTCTTAAATTCAACACTTCTCCAAATCATAAGCTGCCTATACTATATAGCAAAGTTATTCATATAAAGTAGTAAAACCAAAATATATGGCAAGTCCTACCAAAAGGATAAAATCCTCAAAAACAAATAATGACATAAATTAAGCCCAAACTCCCGTACTAAAATGTATATCCAACGTCTTGGGGTTGCCCTATGCTTATCACAGCCAACATCTGATATGCAGTGTGTCAATTCCTTTTTGATACTCATCAAACCTTAGCCCCCTTCCCCTAAAAAAACATTGGGACCCCAATCCACATAGAATAGGAAAAAAAAAAGAATGAAAGGAAGGAAGGAAGGAAAAAGAAGAGAAAATAAGAAGAAATTTTGGTTATAAGTTTCATATACTTCATGATTACAGACTATTTTAGAGTGGATGCAACTCTTTCTATGTATTATTGTCAAGAAAGTTAATGCGAAATAGACTACATAGATAAACCCCGTGTATAAAGCGTGTAAGGCACAGAAGACCTCACATGCCTTGAAAGTCTCAGAAGCGTCAAAAAATACAAATATTATTGGATTTGAAGTTTTGTTAGGGAAAAGGGTGGTTCTGAAGATTGGGCAAAGTATCATACATAAATAAACAAAAGAAAATGTAGTGTCCTTCGTACCTTTTCCCTTTCGAGTTCTTTCACTAGCCTTCTAATTCCATGCTCAAGTTCTTCTACTCTCTGTAATGCCCAATAGCACAATATAGAATATTCAGATTCTTAAATACAGTACTATAGTAGAAAATGCAACATATAGTTTAATAAATTTATAACTGCCGAGGAAGTCAGAGGCGTGCATACTTTTCTACTACTGGCAGAAGTGAGTTGCTCTTCACAAACTTGAGCTTCTAGCTGTCGAACTTTGTTGTCAGAAATAACCAACTTTTCCCTAGTGTCTTCCTGTTGCAACAAATAAGATCAAACATGACAAAGTTTCTGAGAGTAGACACATTTTTCATAAAGTAGAAGTTGATGCATATAGTACCAATTTGGATCTCAAAATTTCCAATAATGAACTCCTTTCTTTCTCTGATTCCTGTAGATGTATAGGATTTAACAATTTCATTTATTTGTGTCTTTAAAAATACAATTAAATAATAACTTTCATCCATAATGAAAATGAAATCTGATCAGACCTGAAGCTTATAAATTACTTCTTGCTGTTCTTTTTCTCGTTGTAAGGTAGCATCAGATAGTCGTTTCAACTCCTCCTGAGATTCAGCCTGAACTTTCTGTATTGAAGTTTTTAAGTTCGCTGCAGCTTTTTCTCGTTCCTCTCTTCTCAGCTCTCGCTCTTCATCTAATAAAGTCTTGAGTTTCGATATAGACGCTTTCTGACTACACAAAGGAAACAAGAGATAAACATTGTTCTAGAAAAAGATAAGAGCAAAGGAAACAAAATAATTTTCCATGATCTTCTCATTTTCAGCAACCAAGTTACTTAATCAATTAGCCAAGAGAAGTAGTGAGCTATTGATTCAGAATCAAATATTACCCCCTCTGTCCTCAAAATGATGAGCAAAGTACATTTTTCACACATTAAGAAATGTAGAGGAAAGAGAGTAAAATAATTTCCAAATTTATCCTACTTTTATTTTTTTCATACTAATGGACCCTACTATATGACATACTTACCCTTCACTTTATTTATGTACCTTGCTCATCTTTTTTAGAACAAAAAAATTATACATTTAGTCATCCTTTTTTAGAACAGGAAGTATCAATTTATCATATTTTTTAGGATGGCTAAAACTTAATAGAAGGCACTTTTGAAGAGGTCAACAATAGCAACTCATAAGATGAAAAATTGCTAAGTGCTAACATTCCAAATATGGAATTTTGGATCTACAGTAGGTTTCATTGTATTTCATAAATCCATTGCTGAGGATTCATTGTATTTCATAAATCCATTGCTGAGGAAAGCTTACGACAAGTTGCATCAAATGATATGCTCAGAGAAATACAATATATTCTAATAGTGCCACTTATGTTATTGTATTTTGACACATAAAAAAAACTAATAATAAATTATATCATTTTGATTGTGATTTCATGAGGTGCACCCTCGACTTGCTGAGGAACTTTTGCTTGAGCCATTCATGGTTGATGATCCATAAGAAGAGCAAGATGTTTTAGAGGTGCTTTGCTAACAAGCAGAGATTCTTCGTTACCCCGACAAAATGCCTCGTCCCTTCACTGGATACTTCGATTCTTGGGGTCTCTTAGGGGATTATTTCCTCCTTCATAACTTAAGCGTTATGAATTATCTATGATTATTTTGTTATTTTTAAGACTTCATGTTTATAGAAACACTAAAGTTATATTGTTTGTTGGATAGTTTTTGTTTTCCTCTTGTAGTTGTTGAATGTTTATCATATATATATATATATATATATATATATATATATATATATATAACTAGACTCAAAAATATATACATAGTTAATAATTAAATGTATTGAATCCTCCCGCACCAGAATCTCCATATTTTAAGATTTGGTGAATCTTCGCATCCCCGCACCCGTATCCATGCTTCTTAGGTGTTTTGCCATTCTTTGGGAAACTTGGACAGAGAGGAAAGCATGTATCTTTTGTGGTTGCTCCTTTGTTGTTTCATTTGTAATAGGATCGGTCACCTTTTAGAGTCGTTATCAGCTTTGGCAATGTGCGAACTTAGGAGGTAATCTACTCCTGATTGGACAGGGAATTGGAGGGTTGCTTGTTAGGATTTTGTCTTTCCTGAAATGTTTTGATCTGGAGGATTTCTCATCCTCCTCAGCTTTAATACCTCTTCTTCTTACCAATAAAACTTCTATTTTATCCAAATAAATCATCCATGCATTTTCCTTTTCATTAATTTAATATGAAGCTATTGTCACTTGAAAATTTTGAACACCATAGACATGACTCATTAGAACTTAACTTTTCAGGTACAGATCTATAATCTGTGGGTCAAGAAGTATATAATAAAATTATCTACAAAGCAGAAAATAACAAATTGTGGTATACAGGACTGTATATTTTTAAAAAAACAAAGAGAGAGAGAGAGAGAGATGAAAAATTCAATTATGGCTCACCTGTCTATTATTTCATTTGCTTCAGTGCATGACTGCATAGATGCACCAAGTCTTACATTAAGGTCCTCCATCTCATGTTTTTGTTCAGCAGATATTCTACTAATCTCCACTATGTCCTTCTTATTTTTCTCCAACACATGGTTCAACTCTTTGAGTTGGTCGAGGTAAGATTTCGAAACTGAATCTTTCAGATCTTTTTTTTCCTGCAAAATATAATAGACTAGGTGATTCAGACAATACAAGGACAGGACTTTGAGCAGTTGAGTAGTGCAAAAGTAAGATGGAAACCAACATAGAATCTACATAATCTGTACTCTAATTCAAGAAGCATACATACAAGTAATATATGGCAACAATATTTGATACATGACTACTACACATTGCACTACCTTTGGGAGCTATAATAAAACTTAACCGGGGCTTTATGCGTCTGACACGGCATTAATGTTCACGTACCAAGAAGAATATCTAATAAGAGGAAATATACGTTACATTGGCAAAAACTAGTTGACAACTAATGATCACTGTTTACCATAAGTGTTTAGTCCCAACTAAGAAATAAGGACAGTTCTACACCTCTAGATGTTACATCAGACACATACTTAATATTTTCTTCCTTAAATTATATGGTCAATAATTATACAGCCGAAGTCAACAAGTTATTATACAAATAAAACTCATACATATTTTAATGTGCATGGAATCATATTATTCCTTCAATTATGCCAGTAGGGATTGCATCAGAATATACTATTATTTAAAGCACACCTCTCAGCACAAACTCAATGCACAAGACAAACATAAACTAAAAAAAACATACAGTTTCATGACGCTCAATAGCTTCACGGTTTTCACTCCGCAAGGAATCTATGGTTGTAACATGATCTTCCAATTGCTTCCGTAGTTCCTGAATGTGGATATGAGTTAAAGATATTATAGGGGAAGAAAAAGGATGTGAGCTTCATGATTGAGTGCAGAAGTAAACTCTTTTTCATCAAAGCACAAGCACTCAAAATTTAAAATAGGGGTACCGTGTTTGATCTTTGAAGGCTTCGAAAATCATCAAGAGAAATAGGACCTTCAGAAGCACCTAGTCCTATTCCTCTTTGCCTCTTACTTCCAGAGCCGAACTCCTCTTCACACATCAACATAAGCATCTTTAAGTAGATAAATCTAAACCTTGAAACTAAATTTATACATAACAGAAGTAGAAGATTTCTGACATAGTTGAACAGCAATACAAGAAACAATGTGAAATAACTGAACAACACTGAAAATTACTGAATGATTTTGCTATAAAAAAGGAGCCAGGGGAGGAAGGCGGAAGAAGAAGAAGAATGATAAGCAAAAGTGGTGGGTTATGCATGAAAGTATAGTTCCATGAAAAGAAATGGCTTCATGTTTATCAAACTAACCAAGGCAAATGCTTGGGATGCCAGTTTAGAAATCCATAGAAACTATAGTACTATAATAGATAACTATATCCTACACAACCTATCCAAGTGAAAACTGAATTGAGTGAATTCTATACCTGAAGAAATAACAGTATAAACTAAAAATATGATAAGCATATAAAGTTATAGTAAAACAATGAACAAATCCTCATTCAATTTAATTATACATTCACAAATGCCACACAATTTAAACATAAGGATCCCTTGGCCATTTCTTTTATGTGGACCACATTGCAGAGCATAACTACTTGTACTAACCTTTTCACAGAAATGCAAAAACAAATGAATTATAAATTACAAACTTTTCTGCATGTAATTATAAAGCAATACTCATAGGGATTTGTACCCAGAACATACCTGCTTTTCTCTTCAGTCGGAAACCATCTGACAAGGAAGTGGATTTCAGAACTTCGCGGAATACAAAAGCATATGCAAGTTCTGTAAGCATGAACCCTTTAATTAGACTACATGTCAGGAATGAGGGAAAGAATGAACCTTATAATTCAAAACCATCTGTTTACCATGCTGAGGAGGCGCTGCAAATGATAAAATATCTCCATGGTGGAGTTTAGATTCAGCGCTCTTTTTATTCAACTTCTCCCAGTTGAGGTATGTCCCATTTGTACTGCAGAAGGCTCAACAACATCAGAAAATTTATCATGTTCAAGCATCTGAATATGTATACAATGGCCAGAAACACAACCTAGTATCTTTCAAGAAGATAGAAGTACAGAATTTGGATGAATGCTCAACATCTTCAGTAGAAACCCTCTTCCTATAGATTTTACAATGTTGTGCACTTATTTGATTTGATAAAATCTGGAAACGCGCATCGTCTACTAATCGGCCAATGCGATGTTCATCAGAAGTCAAAATCATATTTAAGCCCTGGTTGCCAATATTACTGTTAGCAAAACTCATAAATAAGGGAAGAACAAGTGCTTTAACATACAGAGTAAGAGTTGAGATCGAAAAGAACGGGCATGGTCAACACATGAAAATCCCCCTTAACTACAGATCTGGAATACTACAACAGCACTAGTTAAGTTCAAAGTTTGGAAGTCGACCGAGAGTCTAAGACCCCTGTTTACAATTACATAAACTTGTTTTCCTTTTGACTAGTAAGAACAGTATTATATCAGCAGTAGAAAGCAAGCACATGGAAGATCATTTTCAGAAACTGAATCACTAACCTAAGCGGTAATCATACAACCACTACCACACAACTCTCAACTACCTAAAACACCGAGCCTCATTCTATGAAGATACAAAATATGAATACTACTCAAACAACGTTTCAACTACTCTATGCCAGTATCTTCTCAGCTCCCAATAACGTAAAATTTTCCTTCTCCGAATTGTCTTTTGGACAAGTTTTTAAATGAAAGAAAATTCCATAATATGGTTATTAAGAGGCCATTTTTAGTTCATTATCTATCTGAGTTTCAGGAGAAAAAAAAGTTAGCTATTTCAAATAGTTAACCAAATACAGAACACTCAACAGATTTTTATTTTATCTGAAACAGGCCCAGCATATTGTGTCTTGAGCCGTATTTATTACTTGCATTTTTAAAAGTTTTAAATCAAACTGTTTTAAGTGAGATAACTGACAGCCATTTATCTATACCATTAATTTCTTACGAAAACTTTTGCTATATAACAACATACTATATCTAAGTGCCTTCCATGGGATATGCCATGGACACAACACTCCGGTAAAGCAATGATCTTGGGCCACCAAACATAGTTTACTAAGGACTTACCTAGTGTAAGTGGTTGGGGGCATAGCATACATTCGTGATTTACCTAGTCAGTTTAGGGGTGTGGCTGTGGGTTCCTCCATTACCCAAAAAAAATACAGAACAACAAAAAAATACATTGAACACAAATTTAGTGAAACATAAACACATCATATACTGCATTAGTGTAGTTTTAGTCTATGTAGAAAGAAATTTATGGTACATTATCAGCCAAACTAATGTCACTGCCACTATTATGCTCCAAAGTCACAAAATTGAACAATTATATAGCAACACAAAATTAGGCCAGGCTTAGGGTTTGAACCTGGCGGCGCTTACGGGCCTTGTCGGAAATGGCGGTGAGAACAGCCCAAACGTCGGGATCGGAGTACTGAAGGGGCTGAGAAGCGATGTTAGAGGCCACTGAGAGTATAAATTCTTCATCCTTCTGAGGATTATTTGGTGATGGATGATGGGCAGCGAAATTGTTCTTGTTTTCGTTGTTGCGGGGGTGGGAGGAATTACTGGCTTGAGAAGCACGGAATTCATCTTTATTAGGGTTAGGACTGGGTTTTGAAGCTAACGGGGTCTGTGGATTCGCATCTTCCATCGCCATTCAAGAAGATTTTGCGGTAGTTGAAAATGGCGGGGATTTATAAACCCTAATTACCGGTTTATTTCACTGCGTTTGGGGAAGAAGAGTGGGGAGGAAGGATGATTGAGTGGGGTCCATAGCTTGTGGGTTGTGGGTTGTGGCAGACGGGCCTAGTTAGATCCAACCTGATGCTTCAATAATATTGATAAAATTTATTGAATATAAAATAAAATTTATTTGAAATTCATTTAATTATTGAGTCAAGCACGATTTTAAATCGAGTCGAGCAGTTTGAATTTTTTGAACGAATATAATTCGAATATCAGTAAAAAATTATAATTTGAGAAAATTCGAGTAATTTATCAAACTTTAAAATTTGCTCATATTTAACTCGAGTCCGAACTGTTTGTTTATTTTACAGACTTAATTACCAGATCCAATGGATCAATTATTGAGTATCTTACAAAATAGGGATTAATTAATTTTTGATGTAGTGCCTAGTGATACTCCAAAATTTGTAAAATTTTGAAAGGGAAGTAATTGTAATAAAAAAAATTGCTCCTTGAAATTATTAGTATTTTTTCCGTAAAGATGAAAACAATTTTGGGAATTAAAATATAATCATTTTTGTGAGGCTAATTATGTGATATGAATTCATATAGAATATGTGACGCCCCCAAAATAGGTATACAACATCCATTCTGAGTCGCCAAATACATGGTAAAGAAAGCAAACTACAACTTCAATAATACAATTGTCGTGCAAAATACGACAACACATACTGTGAGTTTAAATATAAATATTATCTTCTAGACAATATCAACACTCAAATAAGTCCTCATTACAATTATTCATACACTATTTTACAGAAATAGTGAAAAATGCTAAAACATCTTTCTAGAATCATCACTCCATGTCCCGACTCGATCTTGCTATGTTCTCACCTCCTGAGAAGAAAAATGGAACAAAAAGGAAAAGGGTGAGCTCAACTAACCCGGTAAAGAATATTATGACTAAGATAATATACAACAAATTATTATTAGTCTTCAACAGGAAAAATCTGATAGAATATAATAGACAACAAGTTTTAGATCAACAAATGCAGCGGAAACAACAATCCATTATAAGAATCATGTAGAGAATGAATTCTACCATCTTCTAAGATTTAAAAGTTCATCATCAATATTTTATCCCTGTAACAACAATCAATATACATCTTTAATCAAATATTCATCTTTGCACTACAGGCCAAAGATATTCATTTATATCACCAGTCGGTCATGTTCATCTCAACACTTGTTCATCTTTGCACTACGGCCCAAAAATATTCATCAGTTAATCATTTATCTTTGCACTACAGGCCAAAGATATTCAGTAATATCATCATTTAAGACTGGGAATGATGAAAAATATTTTAAAGAAAACGAATCCAGTGAGACAGAAGGACAAATGTTAGGGATTCGTATAACAGTTTATCCAAGATCAATAATACTTCATAACAACTAATTATGAAACAGAATTCAAAAATAACGATCAAAACATGGATACAATCAAAGATAGTAGCCAAAATAGACATCTTGGATAAAAAGGGAAATTTTTATTTTTCAGTGAATAGTGCCGTATACGTGAATAGTAGTCCCGATACAAAAAGTTCTAAATTTGATTAAAAATTTTACCAGTATTTCGGCATAATGATATTGAAGAAAATAATATCATTTAAGAAGAAAATAATATCTCTTACCCCAAAATAATCGTATTTCTGACTGAATTTCGGATATAAAACCGACAGAAATTTGCACGAAATAGCAACTCTCAAAGTATTAAAATACTCACAAAAATACGCTCGATAATCTAGAGAGAAAAAAAACTTGTTTCTGGTGTGATTTTCAATTCTAACCTAAGCGCCTATTTATTGGAAAATATTAGAACGCCAAAAGAGACTAAAATAATAGAATAATATTATTATTATTCAAAATTCCTTATGAATGCTTTGTTGAATTTTTGGGCAGCCATCTTGGAAGAAATTCAGCAGCTCATATGTGTTAAAACAAAAGTGGGTCCCACCCATAATTTAATAAAAATTATTTTATTTTTCGTAACTTCAATAATTCATAGAAAATAGTCTGTTTATCAGAAAAATACGAATTTTATGCCCATTCCACACGAAATCGAATTCTCTACAACTTTGCATGAGAAAGTTTTTCCAAATTCTAAATTAAAAATATCTGAAATCTACAAACGGATGATTTTTAATACCTCCAATCCGACAAAATACTAATAAAATACCTCAGTATTAATTCCTTCATTTATAACCACATAAATAAATTCATTATTTATATCCATATCAAATAAATATTTCCTTATCATAAAAATCAATAATTAATTATTCACAAATAATATTACAGAATCACAATTATGATAATCAGGCCGTTCACAGGAAAGAGGGGGTTTTCCAATAAGGATTTCTCCTTACTGACGCGCAATTAGGTGACCAAACCTCTCTTTAGACAGAATTTTCTAGACATTGTCAATAGTGCTATCTAATAATATTATTCAAATAATATGAATTATTGATCTGATAATGAAAAATGTTGTGCAGTGATAATTATTGAAACAACAATAATATAAAATATCAATGCAACAATTATTGAATCAATAAAATAAAATATTGAACAGTAACTACTGTAACAATTATTGAGTAGTGCTTTATTACGTAAGAATCAATAATTCAAAAATACTGTGCAATACCGTGTGCTACTGTGCAACCATGCGTATTACTGTATTTTAACCACCGAGTATTCCAACAGTGTTAACGGTAACAATTACGCCGTTATTTATAAAACTCAAACTTTGTCGTTTTCTTCATCTGACAGTTATTCCGTTATGGGGCCCACAAATGACTATGCCGTCGTACGGATATTACCGACAAAAAGAATATTCCCCGACCAAACGAATATTCCCCGACAACAAATGAATATTTTATAACTACTTGTATATTTTATAAAATTTGCACATTTCACCCATAACCAAAGCATTATATCAAATTAACTCTTTATTATTTCAAGATAATAAATAGAGGAAATTTAATTTTATTTATAAAAAAAATTCGGGGTCTTACAAATATCATATTTAGCTTGTTAGTATGAATCAGACATCCATCGAGCAGGTATCGAGTATGGTTCAAAAAAAAATGAAAAACTTAAATCATAATCTGAACGAACACTGATATATTTAAATTCGAGTCGTGTATCATTAAACAAAAAACGTGTATCGATCAGATTTGACTCGAATCAATTTCAAATTCAAGTTTTGGATCATATTTTCAAACCGATCTCGAGTCGAGGTCTGAGATACTAGGCACGGCTTACATTACTAATGGAGAACACTATTTTCACATGTACTTTTGATATTTCTTAAATGGTTCTTTCTCACATGAAGATAGAACCCACTGTATACTCATATGAAAGAAGATCATGTAAAAATATCAAAAATAAAATATAAGTTCCCTTTTTTAGTACTCAATGTTTACCAAGCACCACGAGTCATTTTGTAGAGTAATTTTGTGGAACCCCCAAAACAATAGTTTATCCTATTCAAGGTGGAAAGTGTTCCAACATAGTCCACAAGACAAACTTTAGCAATGAATAAGGATGTTACAACATTTATTAATTAGCTTACTCCATCAAAAGGAACATAGTATTCCACAAGTAAAAATGAAATGAATCACAAACATGAAGTATAAGTGCATCCCAAGGCAATAAAGAAGTTTCATTTCTCTGTGTCAATTCCAAAGAAATACAAATTCATCTTATGATAAGAGTTCTGCTATAGAAGATTATGACGTTAATAGCAATAGATTTGCTTCCCATCTTTTCATTTGAAACTTCCATCTTCGAGTCTAATTAAAGTGTCCATAAGATGGCATCTGTACAGTCACAACTTTTAGTTCATTGGTCTAATACTAACCAGCAAGTGGGTTAGCATGTATGGTCACGCGGTTCAGCCTGATCTCTGCAAGAGGTCTATCTCCTGGTCCAGTTGGAGTCTGCAAAAACCCAAGATTGAAAAAAAAATCATATCTGTACTATAAATTGTGTCAAGGGTGTTCAAACGCGCCATAACAAGACATGCGAGATTAGAAATCACAAACTAAGTATCACTATAGAACTTTTCTTTCTTTTCATTGACCGGTTGCTTGCGAAAATTTTTGTATCGAACAAAGGTGAGAAAAAGCTGTTTTGGAACTAAGTAACTTGTACATTTCAGACCTATGAAAATAAATATTGACCTTGGCAGCACAAATACCAGAAAATTACCTTTTCCATGATATCAAGGACTTCAAACCCATGAATCACTTTGCCAAAGATGGTGTACAATCCATTGAGATGTGGTTGCTTCCCGTAAGCTATGAAAAACTGACTTCCATTTGTATTTGGCCCACTATTTGCCATTGATAGTACACCTCGGGCGTTATGCTGGATAGAGACCAAAGGCGAAGTTCAATACACTGAAATGCTATATGCTAACTTAAGTTTGTTAAGACAAAATTTATGCTAAACTCAATTGCTACTATGTCATGCAATATATAACAGAAATCCTCCCAATAAATGTGCAATGCATATTCTCATGTCTTGAAACAAGTAGCCCCATGCATGGATAAAAACTGGGGGTCGATGTAGGTAGCTGAAAGCCAGATTTAACTTTGAAAGATAGCATGATCGTTAATGACATAAATTCTAGGGAAAGGGAACTAACTTGGATGAACATTGTAAAGAAAGGTATGATAACTCCTAGTTCAAGAAAAAGTATTGTCCTAGATAAAGTAAATTAACGAAACAAGGTTCAGGTGGGCGATCCCAAAAGTTGGGACAAGGCTATGTATTATTGAGGTGAGTTGAGCAAGACCCAACCCTGGCTTTATTTGGACTAGCTGAAAAGAAAGAATTTCCATTGATTTAACACTACATAAATTTAAAAGAAATGCACTCAACCACAAGATATAAGTTGGATCAGCCCTCCTTTTTTGGTAGTAGAAATTCTAGAAAATAGCATCATATCATAGTGACATAGTCTTGTAGGGGAAGGGGAAGGTAAACGAATTCAGTTTATAGAAAAGATGTTGCAATATCATAAAAAGGAAAAGAAAAATGTCTAGTTCAGGAATTCTTCAATACCTACCTTCAGAGACTCTCTTATTTCATCATTGAACTTTTTGCCCCATATACTAGTCCCACCTTTCCCAGTGCCTGTGGGGTCTCCCCCTTGAATCATGAAACCCTTTATATTTCTGTGAAATATGGTACTGTCATAATAACCGCTTGCGCAGAGTCCCAAAAAATTCTGTACCACAAAGCATTAGTATTGCTGATAAATAAGATGTCATGACTAAAAAAACTAGTTGTATCATGGCTCTAGCATATATTTCCAACAAGAAAGCTGGTGCTTCAATTTTAATAGTTGGAATATCAATTCAGAAAGCATTCTGGGAAAGTGATCAAGTTATCAGTTTCTCTTGATACAATAGTTGTTGCAAAAGTCTGTGTCAACATACGACTATGAATCAGCAATGTACCCCAAATTATAGCTTAATACAATAGAAAGCATATCCATGTAACTTGTGGTTTATTATTTTTTCCCATCTCTCCCTCCCCATGAGCTAGTACAAAGACTCAATCTTTGTATCTCTATCACCAATTCCATTACTTCTACATTGCAGTTTAGTTACACTTCATACTTCCTCCATCTGAGAGTCCTGTTTGACTTTTTTCATGAATATTAAGCTTAACCTAATTTAAACATATTTTTTCCGCAACCATAAACTTTACTCCTAAAATTTAATATTAGAAATTTTAACTCAAATAAATTATTTCTAACTTCATCATTGCCAAACTCTAACACAATAATATACTCATATCAAAGTAAATTTACAAGATTATGTCATGTGAGGCAATTAAAATGGAATTCATATTTTATTTTATTGTATTAGTTATTCACGTGTCATACGCTGGTATTGGGCACATGTCATGTAAAGTCATTTCTGTTACGAACTTGGTTAGAGTGAGAGAGTGATTATGCCTTATATATAGAGGCTATGTACTGCAAGTGTTGCTTATGCAAATGAATGAATGAATTTACTTCTTATTTTTCTCATCTTTTCTCACCTTTATTTCCTCTCTTTACTTTCTGTTTAATCTATGGCAAGTTCAGATTTGTTGTGTTATCTTCATCTAGGAGCGTACCACATGAGTGCTCCAGCTCCAATCAATTACTACGATGATGCTATAAGATTTTGGTGGCCAGAACGTGACAAAGTGGTATCAGAGCAGTCGTTCCTCGGCAACTTCCGATCATGGGAAAGGGAATATGATCCATCAATGGTAATTTCTACACCTCATTCTTCAATTGAACACTCCCACATCCAAAATACTTGTTCTCTATCCACTTATTTACCACCAACTTTTTCTCCCATGGCGACATCACCAATTCCAATCTTTGATTATACATGGCCTGCATCTAATTACTTTGTTTCACCTGGAAATCAGACAAACACTACACCTTTCATCTTTAATTCACCTCACCAAGTTGTTCCTACTTCAATTTCTTACACTACACCTGAAACCCCCTTCGTTTCTTCATCACATGTAACGCAATTACCATCTTCTACCTTTCACACAGCTACATTAACAACACAACAGCCCCCTAACCCCATTTTCTCATACCAACTATCAGACAACAATGAACCTACAATGTTTGATGAAAGGCTTGAAAGAATTACTTCAACTAGGAAGGTACTAGTTATGGACTATAGCCATGAAGAAGATTGCCTGTATTGTGAAGACTCCTCTACTCAACAACAATCTATCACACCTGCCTTCATCAATTCACAATTTCAAATCCCAAATCACCATTCCCAATTATCTAGTTCACCATCTCAATTTCCTACTTCATTCACAAACCAATTACCTCAGTTACCTGAACTTAAATCGTCCTCCATGGTCACCGTTGATACTAAGGCACAAAATATAGCTACGGCTAATGTTAGTGGAACCTTAGTAGTTGGAAAGCAAAATTTAGAGGTTGAGGTATATGGAGAAGCTGAAGCTGTTAGGGATGGTGGAGAAGACATTGAAAGTGGATTGGACTCTGTTTTGGGTGTACAAGAAGGAGAAGTGAAGGCAACTTCAAAATATGAGAATGTTGATAAAGAAGGTATAGGTGTAGAAAGTGTAATATGTGACAATAGAAAAAATGTGGGGGTATTTGAAAGTGTAAAGTTTGATGGAGATTTGGAGGCAGCTAGAAAAGGTTTAACTGAATCAAAATCTGAGGTTCCAACATGCAATGTTGTTGAAGTATTTTCATTGGACATTGAGAGTCCAATTGGAGAAGTAAAAGTGAAAACTATGAAAGAAGTTAACTCTAAAGTTGGACATCTTAGTGATTCATTCTTTTCTATAGATTCCCGCGTGGAGGATGTAATTGGGCAGTATATTCTATTGTCACTTGTACAAACTGGCATTAAGTGTTGTCCTTTCAAAATCAATTTTGATACTGCTGAGAAACTACCTACAATGGAGGCCAAGTACAAGGGTGGAGGTACCTGTAATGTCTCTCCTTTCACAATTGAAGATGGTGTCTCTCCTCCAAACATCTTCAACAATAGAGAAGGCTTAAAACTTGTTAAGGAGGCAATTGGCAGAACAAGTTATAATGAGAGAATAAAGATTGCAATTGATGTTGTTGCTACTGATTTCGGCATAGACTACCCAATTGCGTTAATAGCAGATCCATTTGATAGGGAGGACCGGGAACATGTCAAGTATTTTTCTGGTCTTGGAGTTTGTAAAGTTATGGGTGATGACTTATTGATGTCAAATCCAAAACGTATTAAAAATAGCTATTAAGGAGGCTGCTTGCAATTCTTTACTTCTCAAGGTCAGTCAAAATGGGATTGCTACTGAGTTTGTTGAAGTAGGTGAGTTGATAGGCCAATATCATGTTCATAGCAAAATGGAGTCAAATGAGGCAGTTTACTTAAATACTTTAATTTCGGGGTATGCTCAAAACAGGTATAACAAGGAGGTAATCAAATTATTTTGTTGTATGGTTGCGGAAGACTTTAGGTGGAATGAGCACACAAGTGTTGGTGTGGGTGTTTATGGCCTCAATATTATTCTAGATATTGTCAATTTAGTGGTATTCACTAGTTTGGATGCCGTGGTCTGTGCTGCTAGACTTATCATTAAGGACTTCCTTACATCGTTCATTCTCATTCCTTCTGTTGTTGGCTTATATTTGACTCTTTTGTGTACAAAAAAGAGTCTAACATCATATTTTGACTTTGTTATCATCAGAAGATTAATGGTCACATTGTTTATGTTGCATAATTTTGGGGATTTTAATATAACATTAGCATGCATGACCTTGAAATTCTTTTGTAAATTCATAGTTGACACTGTTATCCTAGCCTATTTTAGCTCACCTTCCATCCCAACTTCATTTCTTGGCCGAATCTAGTTTAATTAGCCATGCCTTGCTGTTTTGCTACATTGAGAACCATTTTTATAACCAGTCAAACGTATACAACTACGGCTTGGAGGAGGACGTGATTCATCCAAGTTTTATGGGGGTAATGACCACTTTAATGGGTGTGGCTCTAGTGCGGAGGCTTTATGGGGGTAACCCAATCAAACAAAAATTCATTTGGAATTTTACTTGCTTGTATTCTTCGAAGATGGCCATGTTGATCATGTCATCCATATCTGCCTTATGGGAAACAACTGTTCTTTCATTGACTATTTTTCCTCCAATGTTTCTATATAAGGATAAGTCAAGAACAACTTCAAAGATGAAGCATTGGCAAATTTATGCACATATTGGTGTTGTCACTTTGTCAATCTGGTTTTACCCTGAAACAAACTTTGAAGTTCTTCAATGGTGTAATGGTATACCTCCACATGATGTGTTATTATTGGGCTTCTATAATATTCTCGAAGGATTGACTTGTATACCAATAGTTGCTAAAAGATGCTCGATGCAGCTGGTACTAACAGGTCCTCTTTTTGTATTTATACAGCTACTAATTCTATTCTTATGGATATACTATTCTATGGTAATCAAAGATGCTCGACAATCTGCCAAGGACATTTCCAATTATAGGTTCGTGGCATCAAAACATAAGAATGGTTGTTGGTTTCTGTATTCCACTTCACTATAGCAATAATTTCATCCACCATTCCCATTAAGTACATTAAATATGATGCCTCAATGTGGAAAATGGAGAAAAAGAGTATCAAAACATTAAAAGTGACTAGCTTCTGTGATACATTTAGAAGAACTCTAATTTAAGTCATTGATACTCTGAGTGCTACGAAGGCAGCTGTTAAAAAAAGGATTGGTCTTCGTTATGATTCAGAGGAGCTTGAACATCTGCAGATTGTCAACTTTGATCTAAAGATGGGTGTTCAAATTATCCAGAATGCTTTTAAGGCATATGTGCATGCCATTGCGTCTAAAGCTAGAGTATATAGAGCTAATGTGCTTAGCAAGTTGTTGAAACAGGGTGAACTTAATCTTGGTTATGGTACAACACCCTTGGTGTTTGATCTTGGAGGAGTTTGGAAGTTTTGCAGATTTTTGCTAACCACGGATGACAGCACTATGTGTTGTATCAGAACATCAAAGCTCACATCAAAATTAGGTAACAGGGATAGACTTCAAGAAGTAATCCTTGAGGGCAAGGATTGTTTGAAGGGGGAGGGAATGTCATGTGAGGCAATTAAAATGGAATTCATATTTTATTTTCTTGTATTAGTTGTCATACGCTGGTATTGGGCACATGTCATGTAGAGTCATTTCTGTTACGAACTTGGTTAGAGTGGGAGAGTGATTATGCCTTATATATAGAGGCTATGTACTTCAATTGCTGCTTATGCAAATGAATGAATGAATTTACTTCTTATTTTTCTCATCTTTTCTCACCTTTATTTCCTCTCTTTACTTTCTGTTTAATCTTGGCAAGTTCAGATTTGTTGTGTTATCTTCATCTAGGAGCGTACCACATGAGTGCTCCAGCTCCAATCAATTACTACGATGATGCTATGAGATTTTGGTGGCCAGAACGTGACAGATTACACACCAATAACTCTAGAAAACGAAACCCTTTTCAGTAGAGGTGATTATTCTCATTAACTACAACAAATGAACGACAATAAGAAGCAATTCAGTTTTTCTTTTCTATCTCTAGGGCTTTACAATTATTCAAAGATATTAACATAAAAATCTGAATAGTAAATACCAACCTCGGCTGCTTTTGGGACTTCATCACAAGAGATTTCACACTTGATATCGCCGAGATTTGTGTGAAGCGTCACAGACTTTAAAATCAAAGAAATCGCACGTATGAGTCCGTTGAAAACACGAAGATAAAGTGTTCGACGAATTGTCCAAGTGAGAAAAAACCTTACCATTGGGTTGAGCGAGTGTGAGCAGTATTGCAAATTGGCTTCACTTCTGAATTTCTAATTAGGCCCGTTAGGTGTTTATTATATGTTTCTCGTCTCGAATTATGATTGCCCCCCATAAGGTATATCATTATTATTATTTTTCAGTTTAGGGTCTTTATTGGAATAAATTTGTGTCCAATTATAATTATAAAATAATTAGATAAAATTATAACAAGACTTGTTTATTATACATTTCTATAAAAAGTTTACTATTAATATTTATATGCAAAACTGACAATAAAAAAAATTAACGTTCGCAATATATATCATTTTGCTTATTTTTCCTTCATCCAAAATGTCACCAAAAAAATATTTAATTTAATTTTTAAAAATTAAAAATGTCAAATTCATATATAATAATAAATTATATGAATAGTAATAATTTTAAAATAGTTCACTAAATGAATTCATATATCCAAGATTAATTATAAAAAATCAAGTTTATATATGTAAAAATCACTAAATGGATTCATATATCAAATTTGTTTATTATCCTCATTTTCTCTCTTTATATATTAGTACATATAATACTCCATATGTCCCTAATTATTTGACGTTTTAGAGGTGGACACAATAATTAAGATAATAATTGAAAATCATTAAATATAGTACTCAATTGTGACGCTCCAAAAATAGGAATACATAACCAATTATGAGTCGCCGAATACATAATACAAAAACAACCACAACTTCATTAATACAATTGTCGTGAAAAATACGACAATACATAAACTGTGAGTTTAAATACAAATATTATTCTCTAGACAATATATACACTCAAATAAGTCCTCATTACAATTATTGATACACTATTTTACAAATAGTGAGGACTACTATAAAAACTGCCTTGGAACATCACTCTACATCCCGACTACTCCCCGCTATATTCTCGTTTCCTGAGAAGAAAAATAGAACAAAAAGGAAAAGGGTGAACTCAACTAGCCTAGTAAAGAATATTATGATTAAGATAATGAACAACAAATTATCGTTAGCCTTCAACAAATCAGATAAAATATAATGGACAATAAGTTTTAGATCAATATTCGCAACAAAAATAACAATTCATAAGAATAGTTTAGTAAATAATGAAATCTACTATCATCTATGAATTTAAAAGTCCATCATCCATATTTTATCCCTGTAATGTCAATCAATATACATCTTGAATCAAATATTTATCTCTACACTACGGGCCAAAGATATCCATCTGTATCACCAGTTAGTCATGTTCATCTCAACACCTGTTCATCTTTGCACTACGGGTCAAAGATATTTATCAGGTAATCATTTATCTTTACCTTAGTGATGAATTAGTTTATTTTGATTTACCAAAGATAAATGTCAAAATGGATGATGTATACCTATTTTGGGGGCTTCACATATTATTCACAACAAAATTAATTTATTTGGATTTTATTGAACTCTGGATAAATTAAATTATAAATCTTTAATATTTATCATTGATCTTACTTGATTCATTTTTTATATTATTGTCATCATCCTCATGCTTATATTGTGGTGAAAGTCATCTTCGGCCCGTAGTGCAAAGATGGACTGTGAATTTGTATGATTATGATCAAAAATTGTGTATTGGTATAATCATGACCTTTAATGTTACAGAAAAAGATTTGTGGTGAAAGTTTTTTTTGACCGTAATGCATAGATAGACAGGTGTTTAACATGATTATGACAACTGGTGATGCAAACAATTATATTTGGCTTGTAGTGCATAAATAATTCGTTGATTGAAAATATTTATTGATTGGTGTTCACTACTACAAAACAGTAAATAAATAACGCGGAAAAAACATTGTGGTTTCAGTCAGAAAAACGTCGTGGAACTTCTATTTATAGAAGAATGGAATGAATAGTAACCAATCCATGAACGGTCCAGATTGATTTAATTTAATCGGACGGTCCATATTTAAAACAAAATTTTTTAAATAAAATATAATATATTCTATTTATAATATAATAAAACGAATAACTTTTAAAAATATTTTACTATACAAATACTATGCAAGCACTATATAAACACTATGCATAATAAAATATAATATATTCTAATTATTGTCTAATAAAACAGATAACTTTATAAAAGTATTATGTTTTACATAAAAAGATTTTACTATTAGCCTAATAAAACGAATAACTTTATAAAAGTATTATGTTTTATATAAAAAGTTTTTCTGTTTTATTACGTTAATAATACGAATAAAATAAAACGTTATCATCATTATTATTATTCACACTATTAATAGACCAGGTCGTTCCCAGGAAAGAGGGGGCTTTTCAATAAGAATTTTTCCCTATTGGCGCGCAATTAGGTGACCAAACCTCTCATTGGCAAAACTTCTAGACATCGTTAATAATACAAATAATAATATTAACAACTTCGTCATCTCAATTATTGATTTAACAACATATAAAATATCGACAATAATTGAATCAAATTGAGTGACTTCTCACATAAGCATTAATAATTAATATCGTGTGCTACTATGCAACCACGCGTATTATTGTACTTTTACTACCGAGTAGTTCAACAGTATCAACGATAAAACTTCCACCGTTATTTTTATAAAAATATTTTTTTCGTTTTCTCAATCCGACAATAATTCTGTTGTGGGGTCCACCAATGATTGTGCCGTCGTACGAATATTCCCTGACCAATCGAATATTATATAACAACTTGCGTACTTTGCAAAATTTATAAATATTACCCATAATTATAACATTATATCAAATTTATTCCATAATATTCAAAAATGATATTTATAGAAAATTCATTTTTATTCATAAAAGTTGGTGTCTTACAATTTTTATAAAAAACGTTATCTTTTAAGCGTTATCTATTTACTGTTTTGTAGTAGTGGTTACATGTATAATATATTGATAACAAACTTTTAAATCATAAAAGATAGTAGAATCGTGCTTTACTTGACTCTTCTAATGGATTGTTATTTTCGCTGCAGTTGTTAATTTAAAACTTGTTGTCTATTGTATTTTATTAAATTTTTTTCATGAGGATAATTTATTTTACATTTGCTTAGTCATAATATTTTTTACTGCGCTAGTTGAGCTCACTTTTTTTTTAATATTATTTTTAAAAAAATGATAATATAGTTGTGACTAGTCAAAAAATGTAGTGACGATTCGAGTAGTCACTATGACAATCTTCATTATGTTATAAAATAGTGTGACAATAATTATAACGAAGACTTAATTTGAGTATGTATATTGTCGTATTATATACGGTGTAATATTTATATTCAAACTCACAACTTATATATTATCGTATTTTACACGACAATTTGTATAAATAAAATATGTATTTAAATTTTATATTATGTATTTTCACGATTCAAAATAGATTATGTGAATTTATTTTAGGGGGGACACTAGTGTATTTTCTTATAGAAAATCTGGAATATAATTCAAACCCTTGGACCACGAGCTCAACGAGTTATTTCATAGTAGATATGGGCTACTTAAAGGTATTATTGCGAATTAATGTTTTTTTTATATATACTTTTAATAAATTATGAGTGGAAAAGAAGAAACAAAGAGTATAAATCTTACTATTTAAATTTTTGATAAAATTTATTAATTTTTAGTTAACATTATTTAGTAAGACGACATAATTTATTGTGTGTGGTGAAGTTTACTATTTTTTAGATTTATATAAAAAAAAATGTTGAATTTTATACAAAATTATATTGTTTTATTAAAGGGTTTTAAGTACGGAATTTAAGGAATGAAACTATTAAAATATAATCTTTAAATGCATAAAATAATATTTCAGTGAAGCCATATACATTTAAAAATTACTACCTTCGTTCAGTGAGATCAGAACCCCTGTCCCCAATTTTTCTGTCCATCCACTTAAATTTTGACACATAATCTCTTACTTAACACTAATTAATTCTAAAATTAAATAAAAAGACATGTGTCAAAATTTAAATGGGGGACACAAGAAAGACAAAAAATTTGGAGACTAAGGATCTGCTCTCCCGTTCAGTGAAGCCACATCTATCTAATAAAATACAAATGATTTTGAATTTCTCGCTCACTCAATAAATCATCTGGGCCGTCCAAAGTTTGAGATAAATCCCACCGTTCATACATCTATCTAATAAAATACATCTATCTATCTAATAATCTAATAATAATTTAATAAAATACAAATGACTTTAAATTTTCCGCTCACTCAATAAATTATTTTGGTCGTTTAAAGTTTGAGATAAATCATATTGTCCATATAGTGTCGGAGGCACGGGACCCAGCTAGTGCATATATATTACATGGAGTATTTCGGCAAAACTGTTTGTGACAATGTATGCACATGAAATTTCTCACAAATTATTAAGTGCATGTAATATTCCGAACGTTTATAAATTGAGTGATGTTAAGAGTCAAATTTTTAATCTTGAAAAGTATCTTAAATAATATTCTTTCTATTCTTTAATATAAGTCGTTCCAGAAAAATATTTTTATTTCTTAATATAAGTCGTTTAAAATTTTTAATTGCTTAATTTCTAATATTACCTCAAATATTAAATATAATTTTAGTTCTCCCACTATTTTTTTGCAGAATAAATAACACTATTTTTCTAATACAAATATAATATAAACAATTGATATTATATTTAATATTTTACAATCATTTTCTTAATATTTATGTACAGCTCTAAAAGAATTTATATTAAGAAACAGAGTGAATATGTAACCATCACATTAATATATAAAGTCAGAGAGAGGCTTTGTTGTAAACAAATTTCTAAAGTATTTTTGGCTTCAGAAAATGGCTTTCAACTTTTACATTAATTTTTATTTTATCTTTTTTATATTAATTTTTATTTTATCTTTTTTATATTAATTTATTTCTCTTTATTTAGTCATTTAAATTTTATAAAATTATTATTTTACGTCACATAATTTAAGCACGTAATGCGTACGACACATAATAGTAATATTATATATTATGCAAACATACGAAGTAATACAATATTATATGGTATTAAACATTAACTACTTTTTTCTTCAAGTTTCTTAAATAAATAATAAAATCATAAAAAAACATTGCCAACACTATTATCATTGGCCCTATTGCAAATTGCGAATGAGTATAGCTTTTGTCAAATGGATAGTTTTTTACGAAAGTAGTTAGCATGAACCGATAGAAAACACAGACTCACAAGTTCAGCTAGAATGAGATATATTATTAACATTAATGAATTGATTTTAAATAGTCACTTGAAATGCAAAACCACATCTCAACAACCCTGAGAATGTGGTGAACCAACTGCAAACTTATCTAATTAAAAACAGACTCAACAAATTTTGACTGACTCTAACTCTGCTAAAACATAGGAGTTTATTTGACTGAACAAAACAAACCTTGACTACTTTTAGCTACTCCAAATATATCTCAACAATCCTTCCCCTAAACTGAAGCTGCTGAGAGCAGTTCAGTTTACTTCATTTTTGGCCACGATTCCAAGCATTTTCCGAAGCCTTTCAAATGCTTCTAACTTCAGGGTTTTGTGAATATATCCACGAGCTGCTCACTACTCCCACAAAATTCAAGTTTCACCACACCATCCATACATACACATTGACATGCGCAAGCTGTAACAGCCACATATTCCGCTTCCGTAGTTGACAAAGTTACAATAGGTTATTTTCGTGAAGACTAAGATACAGCCCAGCACTCAACATAAACACGAAACCAGTTGTACTTCGAGAATCATCAACATTACCAGCACAATCACTATCACAATATTCCACTAAGTTATCAAACACTTCTCTTCTATAGTATACTCCCATATCAATAGTTCCTCTGAGATAACGTAGAATCCTTTTAGCTGCTGCCCAATGTGCTTCTTTTGGATGAGCCATAAATCGACTGATGAGACAAACTATATACATAAGATCTGGTTTAGTAGCAGTCAGATACATGAGGTTGCCAACAAGTTGCTTATACTGAGTTCCATCTACCTCAGCTCCACCTCCTTCTTTTGACAATTTTGAACCAGGCACAATTGGATTCCTCACGGGATTACTCTCTGTCATTCCGAATCTGTCTAGCATTTTCTTAGCATATTTACTCTGACACAAATGTATCCCTCCTTTTCCTTGCTTAACCTCAACTCCCAGAAAGTACTTCATTTCTCCTAAATCCGTCATTTCAAACTTATGCATCATCGACTTCTTAAAATTCTCAATCATAACACAATCATTTCCGGTAAAAATAAGATCCTCAACATAAAGACTTATGATCAAAATTTTACCTTTTCTTTCAACTTTCACAAATAGTGTGTGTTCATAGCTGCATTTTTCAAAGCCCGACTCAGCAAAGTATCCTTCAATCTTGCTATACCATGCCTTTGGTGCCTGTCGTAAGTCATAAAGTGTCTTTTTCAGCTTATAAACTTTGTCATCCTCACCTTCTTTTATGTATCCAAGGGGCTGATCCACATAAACAACTTCACTTAACTCACCATGCAAAAAGGAGCTTTTAACATCAAGTTAAAACACGATCCATCCTCTTTGAGCTGCTAATGCTAGCACCATTCTGATTGTGTCCCAACGAGCCACTAGAGCAAACACCTCACTGAAATCTATCCCGTGCACTTGTGCATAGCCCTTTGCCACTAACCGTGCTTTACACTTGTAAAACTTCCCATTCTCATCAAGTTTTGCTATATATACCCATTTCACACCAATCCTTTTTGCTCCCATGGGTATGTCCACTAGCTCCCACGTCTTGTTTTTCATTATGGCTGCAATTTCAACATTCATTGCTTTTCTCCATTTAAGACTCAATGCAGCCTCTTCATAACTTGTGGGATCCTCATTAGAAACAAACATAGGAAATTTTAGTAAATCTTCTTTTTCAGACAAACCTTCCCCGCTTTCATAGTCTCTCATCTATGCCGGAAGCCTTGTAACTCTTCTAGCTTCAGCTGCTTCTTTTGGTGAACTTTCACGAGTATTGCTACTATCAGAACTTGGTTCATTACTGTCGGCTTCAACTTCATTTTTCTCTTCATCTGTTTCACTATCACCTTCATTTTCTGCTGCACTTTCTTGCTCTTCATTCTCGCTCCAAGTAAGCACTTCCAAATCAGTTTCCTTTTCACTCCAATACCAACAGTTGCCTTCATCAAACACGACATCTCTACTGGTCACTACCTTCTTTGCAATAGGATCGAAGAGCCTATAAGCCTTGGACTCTTCACTGACACCGAGTAAAATGGCTTTGAAGCTTTTGTCTTTGAGTTTTATTCTTTTGACATCCGAAACATGCACATGGCCTATGCATCCTAATACTCTGAAATAATCAACATTAGGCTTCACACCACTCCAGCTCTCTTCTGGTGTCTTGTTCTTCACGGCTACTGTAGGACTTCTGTTAAAAACATGGACTGTCCATCTCACAGCTTCTGGCCAGAAAGACTTTGGTATCTTCTTCTCTGTGAGTAAGCATCGTACCATATTCATTATAGTACGATTCTTACGCTCTGCTACTCCATTTTGCTGGGGTGTGTACGCTGCGGTAAGTTATCTTTTGATGCCATGAGTACTACAAAACTCGTTGAAATCTTTTGATGTGAACTCACCACCTCTATCTGTTCTCAAGCAACAAATATACAATCCTTTCTCCTTTTCAACAAGGTTTTTAAATACTTTAAACATCGCAAAGGACTCATTCTTTTCAACAAGAAAATAAACCCATATCCTCCTACTATAGTCATCAATAAAGCTTAATATGTACCTCTTTCCACTGTTTGAAGTTGCAGTTATGGGACCACACAAATCTGCATGTATAAGCTGAAGCCTTTTCGAAGCTCTCCACTTGCTTTTCTTAGGTATGACATCTCTGTGTTGTTTTCCAACCAAATAACTTGTACATACTTTGTTTGTAGGTTTAAGTTGAGGCAGTCCCTACACTAAATTCTTGTGTTACAAAGTACAGAGATTCTTATGACTCAAGTGGCCATACCTTTGATGCCATAGCTCAGTGATGTCTTCTGTGGTAGTGTTGAGACAATTTAATTGTGGAGAAGCTACATGTGCAAACACCACAAACATACGATTTGTTGTCATCTCCATCTGCATGATAAGACCCCTTGTCTTGTGATAGACTTTGCAAGCTCCATCTTGAATTAGAATAGCTAGACCTTTCTCTTGAAATTGACCTATGCTGAGCAGATTATTTTTCAATTCAGGAATATAATAGACGTCAATCACTACCTGCTTGACATCTCCAACTTGTAGCTTGACACAACCCTTGCCCATCACATTCATTCTCATGTTGTTTCCAAGCTTCACAGAATGCCTGTAATCTTCATCGAATTCAGTGAACCACTGTTTGTTCCCTGTCATATGGTTGCTGCAGCCTGAATCAAGTAACCATACCCCTTCTCTACTTGATTTGTTTTCTTCTACAAAAGCCATTAGAAGCAGTTCTTCCTCCTCATCTATCTCGGTATAATTGACAGCCTTTTCCCACTTTGGACACTTATATTGAAAGTACCTCAACTGATGGCACTTGAAACACTCAATGGTTCCTCTATTCAAACCTCTACCTCAGCCTCTGCCTCTCACAAATCCACTGCCTCTAAAGCCTCCTTGTGCTCTCCCTCGTCCTCCTGTTCTGACTTCATATGACACCTTCAGTGCTTGCTCATCTCCTCCAGCCTTTCTGAATTTTTGCTCATATACAAGCAAGGAACTTTTCAATTGATCAATAGTGAGGCGATCAATATCTTTTGATTCCTCGATTGAGCACACGATGTAGTTGAATCTTTCTGTGAGTGTTCGCAGAATCTTCTCAACAATCTTTACATCTGGCATGTCGTCTCCACAGTTTCTCATATCATTAGCTACAACCATTACTCTGTCGAAGTAGTCGGTTACTGATTCTCCGAGCTTCATCTCCAGTAATTCAAAATTTCTGCGAAGAATTTGGAGTTGAGCCCTTTGAACCCTTTCATTGCCTTGATATTTGATCTTCATCGACTCCCACAATTGCTTGGCAGTTTCTTTCTGAGTAATGGTCTTCAGAATGGACTTGTTGATGGACTGTAGAAGATAGTTCTTAGCCTTCAAGTCTTTCACTCGCTATTTTTCTAGAGTTTTGGTTTGGCTGGCTGTCAGCACAGTTGTGGAAGAAGGCTCTGTGTATCCCGGATCTATGATGCTCCAATACTCTTTTGATCGGAGGAGGTTTTCCATGAGCATACTCCAGTAATCATAGTCACCGTCAAACTTGGGGATGCTTAGCAAATTTTGTCCATCATTGGCCATCTTCTCGGAGTTGTTTTTTTCACACACACTCTGTTTTTCACTTTCACACTCTTCTTCACACACACTGTTTACACTCAGACCCCTTTCTCGCTCTGATACTAGAATGATAGAAAACACAAACTTACAAGTTCAGCTAGAATGAGATATATTATTAACATCAATGAATTGGCTTTAAATAGCCACTTGAAATGCAAAATCACATCTCAACAACCCTGAGAATGTGGTGAACCAACTGCAAACTTATCTAATTAAAAACAGACTCAACAAATTTTGACTGACTAACTCTTTTAAAACATATGAGTTTATTTGACTGAACAAAACAAACCTTTACTACTTCTAGCTACTCCAAATATATCTCAACATGAACATGATCAATATAGTGTTGACAAACAGACGAAGAGATTATCTTTTCATCTGTATTTCAACACTGTATTAAATATAAAATAAATTTATCAAATTCACTCCATACTAATCGAATCTATTTACAGATAAAGATTTGTATTGATAAGTACATGAAGAAATTAAAATTATTTTTCTATCTATGTGTCAGTATGAAATTCACTTCATGCGCACCCTATCTGTTTCTTACAAAAGTGACCGAGTGAGTATAGCTTTGGCAATAGGGGCCACTGATAATAGTGTTGGCAATGAGTATAGCATTTGTCATTTGTATAATGACTCACTAATTGTAATAATGGGTTGGGGGCGGTCAGGTGCACCTTATTTTTTTTGTTAACCACAATTATGAGAATAAAAAATAAAAAATAATAAAATAAATTTAAACAAAAAATTATGAAAGAAAACATAATTTTTATTGAAAAAATATTGTAAACCGCTGTAAACAAATTACAATATTTTTTCAATAAAAAATATATTTTCTTTCATAATTTTTTGTCCAAACTTGTTTTATTATTTTTTATTTATTATTTTTATAATTGTGATTAAATAAAAAAAGGGTGCATCGGACTTTATTGGTCAATAGTGCCACGTTTTACCTTAAATTAATTTAATTTCGAATAAATCACAATCAACCGTTACTTGTAACAAATAAATAAAGCGTTTTCTAGTCTAATCCGTTCCAAAAAGGTCAACCGAGTCAAACACTTCCATTATAATAAAGTACACGTATAAAGTCCAAAGAGAGATGGAGCCGTTGCTATCCAGCTGCAAATCCTCCCACCAACACAAAAAGACAAAAGACGGTCTATGTCTGGTAAGCACCCAAAAATTGCCATCTCACGTGCACCCTCACGAAATTCTAACAGAGTCACGTGACCTTCTCCACCATTCTAACAAAAATTATTCACATTACAATTTTTATTAGATTATAATAAAAAATTAATATATTTTTTTATTATTAAAAAAATATAACACTGAAGCTATAAAATAAGCAAACAGTTCGCACTCAATTCGTATTCACTCGACTAAAAGTTCAATTCGAGCTCGACTCGAAATATAAATGAGTCAAATATGAGCAAATTTTAAAGTTCAATAAATTACTCAAACCTCAAATTTTAATTTTTTATTGATACTCAAATCATATTCGTTTGAAAAGTTTAAACTGCTCGGGCTCGATTCGGAATCATACTCGACTCGATAGCTAAATGAGTCACAATCAAACATTATTTTATACTCGATAAATTTTATGAATCAAATCTGAGCAACTCAATACTTGGTTTGACTCGATTCGTTTACACCCTTATAAACACAGTCACATATGATGACGATTTTTTTGAATTAACCAATCGCTATAATTATTCTGGTCTATAATAACAAATAAACTATTGTTATAGCCCCAAAAAACCGTAACTAGTCCAACTAAAATATATGAACAAATTTTTAAGACTATAAATGGATAAATTAGAGATAAAAAGAAAAGATAAATTAATGGACAAACTAACCACACGATTGTGTGGTTATAATGCGCAGCAAGGTAACTAAACACCTAAAATAATGAAAATAAGAAACTCCTAATAATACTAATTAACATTAAAAACAGTAACACAAATAAATAAAACAAACGTGATCCTGGTGGTAATGACGAACTAGGACAATAAAACGGAGACAATTGCAGATACTGACACTGTAACTAAACCCATAACCAATACCGGAGCTTTAACGCCGGCAGATTTGTGGTGGGTAGTACCATGCGACTCATTTCCAGGGGCATCGGCTGGAGATTGATTTGGCGACTCTGAAGGAGGTGCCGGAGGTGAGAGGAAAGGCGGCGGAGCCTCGGCAGATTTCGGAGCTGGACTTGGAGCCGAATTGGCCGGAGACGGAGATGGGGAAGTTACTGGACCTGGCGACGGTGCCGGGGACGGAGCTTTCCCGAACAATTCAGGTGGAAGGAGAATACTATCAACCGTATACACAACAAACGGCGTTGAGTCAATAACCGTCCCAGCTATTCGCGACGTGTCGAGACCGGTACTAAGACTCACAGAATCACCTGCGGTTTGGACCTTCAAGTCGTATTTTCCGGCGCCGTTAGTTGCCAAAGTTGAAATCGGATCCTTCGAACTCTTCAATGTCCCGATCGGAGAGTAACTGGCAAGGGCATGATACTGTAACAGCGACACTAGTTCCGCATTGGTGAGCTTCGTTAGATCCGGTAGTCCTTTTGCCTTAAACGCCTCATCGTTCGGAGCAAAAACCGTCAAACCTTTCTCCAACGCCGTCTGGTACACCTTTATTACTCCGGTACTCGATATCAAACCGGCAAAAGTCTTACTTCCTGCTTTCTCCAACAACGCCGTTAAATTAACATCCGATGAAGGCGCCGCCAAAATCTCCTTCACAACAATCGGGGCGGAAATCTCGAGAACGGAGAAATTGTACGGTACTTGCTTGACCGATTTCGTGTAAGTCGAATCAAGCGGCGAGCCAGGAATAGCCGAGCCGAAGCCGACCTTACCGCCCTTCAGATCCGTAATATTCACAAACCCAAGCTTACCTTTGGCATTTCCGGTGGTCTGATACAAGGTGGTGGACAGAGTAGTTCCGTCGGATATGTCGTGAAGCTTTTTGGCATCGTAATAATCCAGCAAAACATGGAGGCTCAGGGCGTTTTTGACGACGGAGAGTGGATATTTTGAGAGAGCAGATATGCCGCCGTTATTCACTACCAGGACAGTGATGGTTGAACGAGTGTTGATTTCGTCGGCGACTTTTGTTTCAGTGAGGAATTTGTTGAAATCGCTGTACTCCGGATAACCGGAGAGAACCTCCGTGATGTTGTTGGCTCCGGCGGTGGAGACGGCGATGAGAAAGAGCGTGAAGATGATGAGGGATGAAGGAGCCATATTGAAAACGTAGAGAGAAAGGGGTTGGAGTGGAGAGGTGGGGAAGGATATTAAACGGGGAAGGAATGGAATACAATAGCAGGCTTAATTTTTTTTTCATGGGGTTTGGGGTTTTTGCTTTATATATGTGAAATTTCAGTAAAAAATGTTTTTATTAAGGGTAAGTAAAGGCGCGTTAATTAAGGTAATTGTGATTTAGTAACGGTTGTGAAAGATAATGGGTCAATGAATGGTGAATATGTGTGGTTAATTATAGTTATGACGGTAAATTAGAACCAAATTGTTACACGTATAATTAGGTGGGTTTAAATTTTTTAGCTTTTTTGAAATTTGAATGGATCATGGGGACATTTATATTGGGACAAATAACAATTAAAATTAATAAAATTTGACTACGGGGGAGTTTGTTTAGAGTCAGTGCATTTATTTTGAATAAAAATTATTTAAATTATTGGTCAATAATTTTTTTGGCTAAATGAAATATTTTATATTTTTTTTTTACAATATTAACTATTATATTAAGTAATATTAAATAAATTTAAAATAATTTTGATTTTTTTCATAGGGGTAAATAATAAAAATATGTTATTCAGATGTTTCAAATATGTCAATTATCAAACAATTTTTTTCATTTAGTATTTAGAATTCTGTTTAATTCAGCTCATTCAGGTTACTTAAACATTCATAATTATTTCATTGAATTTTATTAAACACCCCTACATATTGCGATAAATTTATGTTAAATTATATTGTGAAAATTATAAATATATTAGATTAGTAGGATTTATAAAAGAACTCTATTTATTATATATATATCTCTAAAAAATGTTATTACTAACACTTTACAATCGAATAATTGACCTAAACATTCGTAATATATATCATTTTTTAAATTGATATACATGTAGACAAATATGTGATCGGATTGTGACAAACTTTAAAGTTCGTGCGATAAAATTAAATAAATTAGAGTGACGAAGCTGGATTGCGACAAACATTAAAGTTCGTGCGATAAGATTAAATAAATTAGAATGACGAAGCTTGATTGCGACAAACACTAAAGTCATGCGATAAAATTAAATAAATTAGGATAAAAATATTTTTAATTCATATCTATCTCTTGGATGCGCATACGTCATTATTTAAAATTTCATTATTTAAGAAATAAATATAAGGAATCTATTGGGTACATATAAAAAAAAATCTTTATCTTGCAGAATGAGTCAACATCACTACAGAGTAGGGATAAAGATAAAGAAACTATTGTGAATGCTCTTAAAAAATAAATATAAGGAATCTTTTGGGTACATATTGAAAAAATTGAATCTCTATCTTGCAGAATGAGTCAACATCGCTACAGGGTAGGGATAAAGATAAAGAAACTATTGTGAATGCTCTTGAAAAATAAATATAAGAAATATGTTGGGAACATATTGAAAAAATTAAATCTGTATTTTGCAGAATGAGTCAGCATTACTACAGAGTAGAGATAAAGATAATTGACCTAAACATTCAAAATATATATTATTTTTTAAATTGATATACACGTCGACAAATATGTGATCGGAGTGCGATAAACATTAAAGTTCGTGCGATAAAATTAAATAAATTAGAGTGACGAAGCTGAATTGCGACAAACATTAAAGTCATGCGATAATTTTTTATTAAATAAATTAGGATGAAATCATTTTTAATTCATATCTATCTCTTGTATGCACATACGTCGCAATTATAAACTTTCGCAATACATAACAAAACTGTTTCGATTAAATTTAAATTTTTTAGACTTCTTCTGTTATAAGAACAATATTTGTTCCCATTTTGAGTTTGTTTGTAAGAAAATATTATGATAAAATTTAGGAAACAAATGTGTTAAATTAATTATGAAAGTTTCCTTAATGAAACGGCAAACTTATTTATTGCGATAATAAGAACTTTAAAGTTACTCTGCTGATTCTGCCAGCTTGATTCACACTATGTAGTAAAAATTATCCCCTTGATTTCCTCTTTCCAATAAAAACTGAGATTCCCCCTCCCCTCCCCTCGCCTCGCCTCCGTTTCAAATTGTAATATAATTATCGATTTCTAAGGTTACAAAGGATAGAGATCAAGAATTTCATTGACGATACGGATTTTGAAATATACAGTTAAATTGGTTGTTTTTATCTGACAATCGACAAAATAGTTGAATAATTTTTTGCAGTCTTAGGTCTAAGAATGATTATTGTCACAAAATAATGAAAAACTCAAATTTGAAAGTTTATTGTGCTAGGTTACATTAATTTATGACTAATTTGTCGGCAACAACACACAATAAAGAGGTAAACTTCATGCTAAAATTGTTCCTATTTGATGCCATGTGACCCCCAATGCTCTACTTGTAGGTGAAGCATGCCCTCCATGGTTCCACATACTAATAAATAGTAGCAATAATTTGTGCCCATCAGTGGCAAAACCCACTCAATGCCACTGCCCATACCTATTTTCCTATAGGAGTATAACTTTTGAAAGATTTTGTGTGCTTGATTAGTGTCAGCATCATGTGAGTCTTGTTCAAAACTTCATTTGTAGCCTCATAAAAATGGAAAATAATGTGAAGAAAATGTGATGGTGGTTCAAAGCACAAAGCAAGGAACCTTTTAATATACTCATCTATACTTTTAAATTTATTTGATATAAAATTAATATAAAATATCTTAAAAATCTCCATATTTCACTAGAATACTGATTACAAATATCATATTAGAGTAAACTTCATTGAACACGTCTTCTTTGAGTCATTCAAGAGTCCTGCTCCACTCTAATATTAATCCACCACGCTAGAGGAAAACGTGGAAGTACAATCTTAATCCTTGTAACTCCTTCACCCTGAACAGATTTTCAGAGTCATATTGAACATGCTCTATTCAACTAAAATCATACTTCA
Organism: Panax japonicus; assembly: GCA_020205505.1. Lineage (NCBI taxonomy): Eukaryota > Viridiplantae > Streptophyta > Magnoliopsida > Apiales > Araliaceae > Panax > Panax japonicus. Next base: position 3,395,844 of record CM035106.1, on the reverse strand, counting down.
CTGATGCGTAGTGACAAACACGAGAGTAATCACTCGTGCTCTCCCTGATTTAACTCCTATTTGCTCTCCACCGCGCGGATTGAGTACTAACATGATACTTGGGCTAATCGAACCATGGGATTTGATACCAATTTTAAACTATTCATTCCACATCATTTTTAATGAGTCAAATTTATAATATTAACTAGGTCTTAAATAACATGATATTAAATATTTTAATGATAATTTATGACGTAATCAATGACATGCAATTTACCTAATCAAAATTTTGAGACACTTTTTAATACTAAAAATAGGGTAATACCATGGTCTCAAAATTTTGAGATCGAATGATGTGTCACCATAACATTAGTCGGATAGATCTCATGTGATTTGATTGATTATGTCGTAAATTATTAATAAAATATTCAATATCATGTCATTTAAAACTCATTTAATACCAAAATTTTGAGATCCCTTAACAATATACACACATATTAATTTGTTTACTTAATATTAATTTGGATAAAATGTTATTATTTTTATAAGTCTTTTTGAAAGAAACTTTTGTAAAAATATAAAAAATACTTGGGAAAAAAATGAATACTATTTAAGTAAACAACAAAAGATAAATATTACAAGTACCTATATAAAAATAATAATTTCATTAAATCTAAAGATAAACTTTTTTTTATCAAGACTAGCTACTTCAATGCCCTAAATTACCAAGGTTACTATGACCCTAAATTGGGGTTGGGCTCATCAATCCAAGAAGGAAAGTTATGCATAGCTACAACAAAAAGAAAAAATGGGCGTGGGGCAATCCAGGATAGGGGGTGTAAATTGAGCTAACTAGCTCGGTAGTCTATTCGACATCAATTCTAAAATTTGAATTTAAAATTTATTCGAGTCGAATTTGATATTCGTTTTATGTTTAATAATACACGAGTCGAATTCAAATATATCAATATTTGGTCATATTAGGGTTCAAATATTTTTTTTTCATGAACCATACTCAATCACGCGCCATGTATTAGTCTAAGGGGCTGTTTGTTTAGAACTTAATGAGTCTGAATAGCTGAATCGGTAAGTGGCTGAATCATTAAGTGCGTTTGTTTTGAAAAAAATCGTCTGAATGGCTGAATCGGTCAGATATGTTGGCTGAATGGTTAAGGCCGAATTTTTGGTCTGAATGGCTGAATGGTTGGCTGAATGAAGTAAAAAAAATTAAAAATAATAATAAAATATTAACTATTATATTATGTAATATTAAATAAATTTACAACAACTTTGAATTTTTTCAGAGAGGGGAAAATATTAAAAATATGTCATTCAGATCTTTAAGATATGTCAGTTATCAAACAGTTTTTTTCATTCAGATTCAGATTCAGATTCAGCTCATTCAGATTCAGATTCATTCAATTTTTATCAAACACCCCCTAAGACTATTTAAAACAAAATTTTGTCTTGTATGAATGTAGGTTAAATCACAAATTGGACTTTATAATTTAGGCCTAAATTCGAATTTTATCTTAGAATTTATTTTTAATTAAAAATATCCTAAATTTTAGCACTTAAACAATTTGCACCCATCTCATTATTTACATCAAAATAATATGCAAGTTAAAAATAAAAAATTGATAAATACATAACAAAAAGTAATATTTTCACATAAAAATTCTATAGCGACAATTTTCATGTGAAAATATAAAAAAATATTATAAAAATATATTATGAGTCAAGTTGGAACTCAATTAAAAAGTAAACGAATTTGAGTTGAGTCAAAATTTTAAATGAGTCTTGATATTAAACCAAATTTAAATTATTATTAGTTTAATTATTCTTATACTTATATATGTAATATATAAAAATAATTGTTTTATCTAATTAGTATTAAACAAGATGAACTTGAGTCGAATTTAGACGAGTATAATTAAAACTACTTCAGATGAGTCAAACTCGAGTCAAAGTATAAGTTGATTTTTTAAATTAAATTAACATGATTTCTTATTTGAATTTGACTTGATAAAAGTCAAATCATATTGAGTTGAGATTTATTTGTGAATAACTTGCTGAGCTCTTCTGGGGCGATCGGATTTGGCGACCGGTTTAGTATTTTTTGTTTTTTTTATAATATTTCTCAAATAATTTATAAATTTTATAAATTTATTTGAGAGATATTAAAAAAAAAAAATCGGTCGTTAAGTTCGATCGCCAAATCCGGTCTTCCTAGACTTTTTCTAACTTGATTCGTTTCTAACAATTCAGAAATTTTAAACCAAAATTAAAGTTTTTAACTAAAAATTAAAAAGAGTACAAATTATATTGACACACAAAGTTATAAAATTTAAGGTAAAAATTGAATGTAAATTAAACAATATGTTCAGTCTTTGATTTTATGAAATTATCAATAAATATATACGAAAAGAAAAATTAGATAGAAATATTGAATAAAAAGAACAAAATAAATGTATTATCATAAATAAATAAATTATATTATCTATTTATTTACGAGAATAAATTTATTTTGTTCTTCCCCATGAATTTTCTGCAAGAGTATTCTGAAATTATAGTATAAAAATTTAAAAGTCACGAAATTCTTTTGAATATTTGGCTGAACCCCTTCATAAGGCTGACTGGCTGAGCAGTGTCAGAGCCTGTGACACTACTTTAATCCAAAGCTCTCTCTCTATAAATCCATCCAAAGCTCTCTCTCTCCAAAGTTGCCAGACCCAGATGGCGTTAACTGCATCTGCATGCCTGCCAGACCCAGTAGTATGTAAAACTGTAAACCAGTCAACACATTTTGTGCTCGATTCGGGCTCGACTCAAAAAAATATAAGCGAGACTCGAATTTGTTAATAATATGATTTAAATCTGAACATTAAAAATAGTTCGAATAAAAATATGAGTAGAATCTGAGCAAGGTTATATTCGACTCGTTTAAGATTTAAACTACTCAAATTTTTGATTGTGATTCGATACATACTCGATTAATACATATTCGATTAGATGTTCGATACATTCTCTTATAATATATACAAATTTAAATCGAATTAGGATAATTAGTTATTATTTTATTTTGTTTTTAATTTTAATTGTGATTTTATATTTGTAAAGTGTAATAATAAATATATTTTCTCATTTTTAAGTAAAATAACAAATTTAATTTATAATTATATTTATTATAAAACTAGTTATTATATGGAAACTCGAATTTGAAGCTCGCGAATAGTTTAAATAAATATTTGAGTTGAGTCAGATTGAATTCGAGTATTAAATATTTGAGTCGAGTCGAATCTGAGTAAAATTTTTAAATATAATTCGAATTCCAGCCGAATTCTAATACGAATTTATTATTTTGAATCGAATTTGAATATTTCTCTGTTCGTTCCGGTTCGACTCATGTAAGCCTTTACTAGTTTGTGGTGTTCATTTTAGGCGGTTCTTTTGCCTCTAAATTGTTTCATCTCTCTCTCTTCTTGTGCCTGCAATTGGGCAGTCCCTCTGCACCTATTTCACTATCTTTGATGATTGTTAATGAGACCCATGTGAAGAAATGGAGCCCCATTCACTTCTTACCATCTCTCCCTCCTATTTATTAGGTTCTTAATTAACTTTTCCTTCTTCTTTCCCTCATTATATAAATCTAACATTTTAGAAGTATTTTGTTTTATAAAATGTGGATTTCTTTGCAGAAGAGGAAAGAAAAGGGGTAAAACTTTTGGCCAGGAACAACAATTGGGACAAGGGAAGAATTGAAGGTGAGGAGGGAGGTGTAGTCAAAGAAGAAACGCAGTTTATTGAGCTTGGACTTGGGATCTGTGCAGATGGGTATGAAGGACCAAGTCATGTGACCATCAACCAGGGCAAAGGGACTCCACCTATTACAGCTAATCAGTTGCATGAACTCAATCAACAGGCTCTTATCTTTAAGTACATAGTTGCTGGTACTCCTGTACCATTTCCACTTGTTTTTCCCATTTGGAAGAGTGTTGCTAGCTCATTTGGCTCTATTAATGGTGGAATCTACAACCAGTTTCCTAGTTGTAAGTGGGTTTCACGGAATATTTGTATGTTTCATCTGATTTTATTTTCTTCTTCAAGGGTTTGGTCTAAAATTTCTTATGGGTTTTTGTTTATTTTTTGCTATTGTCTTTGTAGATTTATATGAGAATTTTGTTATGGGTGTTGATATAGTTCTTTGCGCCTCAAAATTTATGCTATACATTGTGTCATGGGTTTTTCTGTTATGAGATGGGTTTGTTGGTGTTAGACCTTAAGTTAATACTTGATACGAGTTTGTGTTGAAGTCTTTAAGATGGATAGTTGCCTCTGTAATTATTTATGAATTGATTAAATAATGGAATCCTCTTTGTTTTAGAGGGTAAACAAAAATTTTTTTTATGAGCCACTACCTTAGAATACACAGCATCCTTAGAACACGCAGCAACAACCTCAGGTTTTGTACAGGATAAACCACAGGGATGATGGGTACCTGCAATACCCGACCAACCATGCACACCTAAAATCCCATACTAAACAATCTCTAGGTTGCCCAAAGACATCATTGCCTTGATGGAGTATTGAACTTATCCGTGAGTTAGCACTCAAGCTAATCCCCAAGAACATGAGTTGGACTTTTGCAAACTTATGTGAGTGATTTTACTGTTTGTCGTGGGATTCGATTAATATAGAGGATGACAAAATTTAAAAGTTTTCAAGGACTAATAGATTCCAGTATGTTGAAGAAACATTTTCATGATGGGGGAAATTTAGGTATTGGTTTCATAATCATCAAAGTCAACATAAGCGAAGATGCTTGAACATGAACTAAACCCAAGAACATGATATGGACTTTAGTGTCTTAAATAGTGATTATATTGTTTCCATAGTTTGTTTGCTGAGATTCAATTAATATTGTTTGAAGTTGAGTGACTTGTGTTGATGAATAATATAGTGTGATGAAGTATTTAACTATTTATGAGTTCAGCCTAATCTATCATGCAAGGAAAAATTAGTATGAAACTTTGTTGTCCAGGTTTCGGTGTTAGAGTGTGGCTTATTTTAATATACTCAGTACTAGGATGTGGTTGTCTAAATTTAAAATTCTCATTTTGTTTACATCGATATATATGCTAAGTTTTCATATGAGATGTGGACTTTGTGTTATTCTACTTATTTGAAACCTGTGTTACTCGGACTCGCCACTTTTTGGTGGAGTACCCGTGTCGACACGACACGACACGGGTACGGGTGCGGGATCCGTACGGGATACGGCCACATAAATCCGGATACGGCTATTTGGGAAGAAGAGCCGTGAGGGGGGAAGAAGAGCAGCCGTGAGAAGAGTCGTGAGGAAGAGAGAGGAGCGTATGTGAGGAGAAGAAAAATAAGAGAGATCATAAAATATCCATGGCAAATTACAATTTGGTACCTCATAGTTTTTAAAATATTTTAATTTAATCCCTCAAGTTTTTTGAAAGTTCAAATTAGCCCCTGAAAAACTACATATCAGTCCCTATAATTTTATTTTTTTTCATTTCTGCCCCTATTTCTTTATATTTTTACACTTCAGTCCCTAGAGCAAAAAACTTTAGTAATATAATTTGAAACATTATTGATAAAAAATCATAACATATCGTATCCCCGCACCCGTGTCTAAATTCGGATCCATATCCGCGTATCCTCTATTTTTTGACTTCACGTATCCGACACCTAGATTCGTACCCGCATCCGAGTCCGAGTAACACAGTTTGAAACAAGGGGAAAAAAAGAAAGAAAGCCTTTTGTTAATATTTTTTTCTACTTCTCAAACTAATATGACCCTTGTGTAAACTCCTTGCATATCCTGTCGGCTGTCACTTTGAAAAGTCCTCGTGATGGACTTGTAATTTGTCTTGATTTCTTGTGTGTTTATGTTGGTAAGATTAGTTTATTGCTAATTTTTTTATATTTGTCGACAATATTGATGTGAATTCATCAGATTGATTGAATGGTTTGCATTCATTTATATTGAAGTATCTGAAATGGGTTTAAACTGTTTATTTGGATCTTGCAACGATTTATTGGTCTTTTCGATTTGTGATTAATTTCAGTCATAGGCTTCAGTCCTCGGGGGATTGACTACAGGAGCTTGATGGATCCTGAACCAGGGAGATGTAGAAGAACCGATGGCAAAAAGTGGAGGTGTGGTAAAAATGTGGTTCCTGATCAGAAGTACTGTGAGCGACACATGCATAGAGGCCGTCTGTGTTCAAGAAAGCCTGTGGAAGCTGCTGAAAATATTTCACAATTTAATAGACCCACAACTACTTGCTCAAATAAGACAAAACAGACTATCAAGCCTCATGATCCTGCTGATGCAAATACCAAGTTCCCTGCTCCTGGTAGTCATCAATTCAAGATGCCATCTTTCAAAAGAAGCAACGGTTTTCCTGTCACTGTCGCATCTACCACCACCTTTTCTGCTAATGGTAAAAGTAGAGGTAACAGCAATGTGTTTGTCAACAGTGTGACATCTAAGCCAGGCGCCATCGACAATAGCAATAGTAATAATTATAGCACAGATATCACCACTACAACGGTGACCAACACTTTTCACAATGCTGATACTGACAATGCCATCAGCAGAAACAACAGTAAGTACGTTGATGGCAAGAATGCAGGCTTTAGTCATATCAATGATAAGAAGAACAACAACAGAAACAGCAAAAATGGAAACAATCAAAATGGTTTTGTGACTCCGGGATTTATCTTCACCTTAAAGAGTGTTTGTCACGATGATATGAGTAAGACTGACGATTTCAATTAGTATTCTATGCTGATACATCATCTTAAATTTGATTTCCTCTTCTTTAGTTCCTTTAGTCTTACTTTTTAGATTGACTAGGAGATTCCTAAACATTTCAATTTTAGAAACTGGACAGTCATATTGATTGAAAACAAGGCATTCTTGTATACTAGATTCATGATTAAGGTTTGATTTCCCTACCTTTCGGTGCCTTTGCCCTAATTATAAATTTGATTATGCTATTGAAAATGGGCACGTTGAGAAAACTTCTGATTGAATTGTAATAGTCAGATAAACTAATCCACTGATTAGGACTTCATGATTACAAGAACAAAAAAAACTGTCTAAAATGGATATTTCTTTGATAATATCAAAATTATATCCTCAGAAGATGATAGATATACAACCCGACATATTTATTAGAATCTCAACTGGAAATCACAATGATTCACAACAATTGTACTCTTATCAGTAAGTTAAATGTATTTGGTTGAAACGTTTGTGGAAGATCCAACTCTCTATATAAATGGATTGTTCGTACTCTTAACCTCAGCAATGTATGGGTTAAGTTCTGACTGAGGGGATATCTTTTAGTGTGGCAGTTCAATTTCAATTGATTTCTGTAGGGTCAGTAGCCATTTTGGGATTAGCATAGATCCCATTCAACTCTGTGGAATAAATCTTGTTTTTCCGTAACAACTCTAAAGAATTATCTACATCTCGTCTAACTTATTAAAGAAGGACGAAAAAGTATGTTAAGCTCGTCTATTATCTCTTCCTTGGTTTGTATCAGGCTTCCTTTTTTCATCACTATCTTCATATCCACCAAGAAATGTAATTTTGGATTTCTATTGTATATTTTTTCAGGTCAATTTATCTTCTAACTTTCTTAATAATGTGAAATCAGATTGTGTTTATTTTTTCTAATTTGCTTTTTCTTCGGAGTTGTAGGCAGCAGTAAATCAAGTTGTGATCACCGCTGTGTCGCAGAAGTGGAGGGGCAAAGATGCAGAAGAACCGATGGCAAAAAATGGCGGTGTAGCAGAGATGTTGTTCCTCAGCAGAAATATTGTGACAGCCACATGCACAGAGGGGCAAAAAGACTCGTGGTGTCATCAGAGGCCGTGACTGTTGCTGCAGCTTCTCCTCCTGTTGCCATACCCAAAAATGATCACATAAACTTGAACATCACCGTTGATAGTCCTCAACCAAAAAGCGATGATGTAAACAATTCTACTAGCAGCAGCAGCAGGAGCAGCGATGCCACCACTGTCACGGATGAAAATACTAGTGTTTCACACCTTTTGGCTCTCTCTCCTTGAGGCGGGGCACTATCTATCAAGACTTTTGAGGGTTACCATCCCTTTCTCTAGTTAATTCTACTGCAGTAGTCGTTTCAACAAGGAGAAACTTTTCTTGGTGTCATTTTGATGGTAATATGTTAATTACTGACTATCATGGTATGCACGAGATTGGCAGCATGCAGCTTTAACAAACTATTTTGGAAAATGCTAATAGAATTTCAATGAGGTCAAATTTTTGAAAACATGAAAAAAACTGTTTGTGCATGTATGTTAAATGTTGTTATGATCTACTACTTGAATCTGGGAATCATACAAGACAGTAGTTATGCACTAAATGTAGGTTTTGGTCTAAGACTTGTAGTTTTGTATCCACTTGTTATACCATTCTGATTTCTGGGGATGAAATATGGAGCCCTACTATCAATGGCCAGACCAGGGCTATGTTTTATTTTGGTGGTGGGGGGGGGGGGGTGAGGGGTTTGGGGTGGTGGTTTGGGTGGGTTTGCCATGTGTTCCAAATCTTACTTTTAGCTGTCTTGTTTGTGGTAACATCCTTGATCGATGGGGCTTAAATGTGTTAATATAGAATTAGTCCCACTTGTTTATGAAAATAATCGGGTATACCATTAAGTCGATTTGATTTTACTTGAAAGTGGGTTAAATATTTTTTTTTTATTCTACTAAGGGTCGGTTTACACATATTATTGAACTGATTTTTTTTACAATCGACTCATTGAACTTCAAATATTTATCAAATTGTTACAAAATTCATTAAATGTGTTGACTTTTAACGGAACATCCATGTTAACTTTTAAATCAATATCGCGGCTTCATGTATTATCATCCTAAGTATCATCCTAAGTTTCGTCACATTGAGTTTAACATTGTTCATGTCAACTTTTAAATGGATAAATTTTGAATTTGAGCAATGTCTTTAACATTATTCATAAGTATTTTCATAATAAGCACAAATTAAAAATTAAAAATCATAAATATAAGTTCAATCTTCAAAAATACAACTAAAATTTGAAAATTAATTACTATTTTTTATTTTTGAAAATTAATAAAATTATTATTTATATTATAAAATCATTAGATCTAGCATAAATATAAAAGAAAAAAATATTAAAAAATAAAAATATGTTAAAAAGTAAGCTTTAAATTTTTTAGTACATTACAAAATAAAAGAAAAATTAAAAAAAGAAATTAAAACAAATCCTTCATTGTGATCTGCACATTAAAAGTGTTTAATCCAAAAAATAATTCTCTTAATTCTTTATTTTCTTCTGTTAATCATCTTTTTGGTCACCTATTCATCCCAAGTGAATATAAAGCTCCGCTGGCCGCTGCTCCCTTTTAAATTTTAATCCAAAAATTTATTTATTATATCTCATATTTACAATTAATATTAACACATCCAAACAAAATAAAAAGAAGTAAATAAAAAAAAGGCAAAAAAAGGGCGTAAAACAACTCTTGAGCGGATGATGTCGAGGACGGCAGCACCTTCAATGTCCCTGCGACTTTACCGGAATTAATGGAGTGTCAGTAACTTCAGATTCTCAACCTCCTCGCTTTTTTCAGCTTTATCCTGTTTTTGGTTCTTCGGAGTCAAAAACACAAACGACTCCTTGCCCTCGCCTGAAATCCCGAACCGCTTTGACGCCGATCTAGTAGATCTGCTCTTCTTACATGTAGACGGCGACGACTCAACGATTATCGGCTTCCAAATGCAGTACGTTCCTGGAGGTATAACTTTCAATTCGTCAGCTTTTGGTGAAGTAGAATATGATAAGAAGACATGTAAGAGTGTTGTGACATTTAAATTTTGATCAGTTTAGTAATGATAAATTAGTTTTTTATTGAAAATTTTAAACTTTGGCTTTGTCACCTAAGCATAAATTCCTTAATGCTGATGCTATGCCTAAATTTTAGAGTATAAAGCAACATTGTCCCAATAGAAAAAAGTTTCAAAGGTATATTAATGACACATTATTGTTCAATTTGATACTAGCATTCCTTCGGTCAGTAAATCTAGCTCTCGAAACTCAAAATTCAAAATTCAAAGCTGAGTGGTGTCTCTTTCAGGCATTTTTGCAAGCAGTTGATAGCCTACATAAGCTTACTCCCTTTCTCATTCATGGTTTAACAGTCATGGCCAACAGACTCATTCGAACTCCTACGTTATTGTTTGCTGAAGCAAACAAAGGTGCAATCACTTACATTTCAGATTCTTCCGATATAAATCATCACATACAATCTTTACTATGCCGATCAATGACAACTAGCAAAAGAGTCCAAGACCGAAGCTTGAAAAAGAGAATCCACGATCTTGAAATTGCAACAGAGAAATGGAAAATAGTGTCAAAAGTATTATTCTTAATGGAAACCCTCAAGCAAGAGCCAGAACAAGTCATCCCCATAAGATCACTTGACCAGCATCGGCGACAGATTAATTTGCCAAAACCTCATAAAGTATCAGACTTTATTCGAAAATCCCCCAAACTGTTTGAACTTTACAAGGACCAAAAGGGTGTTTTGTGGTGTGGATTAACAAAACAGGCAGAAGAATTAGTGGAAGAAGAAGAGAGAATTGTAGAGGAAAGCAGCGTAAAAGCAGTGGAATATGTTACTAGGATGTTAATGATGTCAGTTGATAAGCGTATTGGATTGGATAAAATTGCCCATTTTAGGAGGGATTTGGGTTTGCCATTTGATTTTAGGAAAAAATTGGGTATTTAAGTATCCAAAAATCTTTAAGGTTGTGAAAGATGAGGATGAAGTGGAGTTTTTGGAGTTGGTTTCTTGGAACCCATATTGGGCTGTAACAGAATTGGAGAAAAAGGTATTGGGTTTGTCTAAATCAGTAGAGGATCATGTTCCAGGTTTGCTTTCTCTTGCTTTTCCAATGAAATTTCCGCCAAATTACAAGAAAGTGTATAGATATGGTGGACAGATTGATAATTTTCAAAAAAGGGAGTATTTGTCACCGTACGCAGATGCCAGGGAGCTTAAAGCTGGATCGCAGGAGTTTGATAAGAGGGCAGTCGCGGTAATGCATGAGATGTTAAGTTTTATGAACGAGAAGAGGTTGGTTACTGATCATCTTACTCATTTTAGAAGGGAATTTGTGATGCCACAGAAGTTGATGAGACTCTTACTTAAGCATTTTGGGATTTTTTATGTTTCTGAGAGAGGGAAGAGGTTTAGCGTTTTTTTAACTGAAGCTTATGAAGGTTCAGAATTGATTGAGAAATGTCCAATAGTTGTTTGGAAGGAGAAAGTGCAGAGGCTTATTGGTTATAGAGGAAAGAAGAAGAAAATTGAAACTTTTGACGACTTGCCAGACATGGAGGATAAGGATTTGTTCGAGAGTGATTCTGAGGATGACTGTCTCGGTGTGGAACCTCTGCAGGAAGAAACAATAAGTGCTTTTGACGGTGTTTCACTTTCAGAAAACTCTGAGATGGAGATTAGAGAAGTTTGCAGGGCTTACAATGATACGAAAAGGTCTTAAATAGGTTACAAATCTGGTGTTGAAGTTTATTTCCTCAAGTTTATTGCTTCTGAAAAATGAAAGCGGTACGTTTGTCTATAAAATTTGATGACTGTCAGTGCGTCACATTTTTATCTAGTTTATAATGCTATAGTCTAAATGTTGAGCAGCGGTGCAAAAACCTTCCGTTTGTAGTCAGAACATCAAGTAATAATGTCTGCTCAAGGTAAACTGAAACTGAAAATGTCATGAAACTAAAATTACATAGGTATAGAGAGTAAGAAGCATATTTTGATAAATGGAGTCATAGTCTTGTGTCAGCAGCTTGTTCATCTAGTGTACTTTCCTGATTGTCCCTATCTTACATCCGATCTGAGTAACATGTGTTCTGATGTTTACTGGAAAAGAAGGAAGCATACAACTTTAGTAGTAAGTTTTGATATGTCCTCATTTGACTTATGTAGTTATTGGAATATATGAATTTAGATTGAAGTACACCTGATTTAACAAATCCTGATGCATCTACCTGTAGTAGGATAAATATGGACAAAATTCAAAACTTTTATCCTTTTCTTTTTTTAATACTTTTAAAAATGACTTTTTGTGGTTTGTAAACAACCTCAAGTTCAAGTATTGAAAAATATCATATGTTCTCCTCAGGTATTTATAAAAGCATGCAGCTAAGTCAACGTTGCTAGAATTTGGAATAACTTTTGACACTTTATAGCCTTATAGGATACTGTCTTTGTCTCTAATAATGACAAAATATGGAACATATGTAGTTATGTAAGTATTTGGATGGGAGGGTTTTCTAGTGACGAGCGTCGAGCGGAGCCGTGAACCACTTTTCTCTTTGCAATCAAGTATTATTAACAAAAGATATGGAAGTTTGCAGAAAAATCAACTTGCTAGATAAATAGATTGTAGATAACCTAGACAATGTATAGGTAGAGTTCTGACCAAGTGTAGCAATTCAATTCAACATATTGCTGTAAGGTGAAGTAAATTAACTATTCGAAGGCTTCTGTAAAAGGGTTAAGAAAATCTAATGCTGCATTGTCTCCGAAAAACAAGTTATAAAACTTTGTTTCCCTGTAACAATTTTTCAGAAATAAAATAAGTATGTTAGTCTCATTGATTGGTTCTTCCTTAATTTATATCAGGCTTCCTGCTGGACCAGGATACTTTGTTCACTATTTTCATGTCCCTTGTCATCAAGAAATGTAGTTTTGAATTTCTATTCTATATCTTTTCGGATGAATTGTACCTTTTGGCTTATATAAGAATTTGAAATGATATTTTGTTTTGGTTTTATTTATCTTCACATTTGTAGACAGCAATAACTTGGGTAGTGATAACATCTGCGTCTCAGAAGTGTAGCCACAAAGATGCAGAAGAACTGGTGGCAAAAAATGTCCGCGTAGCAGAAATGTTAGTCCTTATCAGAAGTATTGTGACAGCCACATGCACATGGGGGGAAAAAAGACTCACGGTAACCTTCAGAGGCCGTGACGTGATTGTTTCTGCAGCTCCTCCTCCCCTCACTATACCCAAAAATGATTGCATAAACTTGAACACCATTCTTTCCATCTTTTCCATCTCAACTGTGGAAGTCTTCGACCAACAAGCAGTATGTAGACAATTTTCTACTATTGGCAGCATTCGTGATGGATGAAAATTGAAAAATAATAGTGTTGTTTGGGCTTTATCGTCTTGATGTGGACCTGTCTCTATTAAAGTTTGTTAGGGTTGGAATCTCTTTCTCAAGTTAGTTTTGGTCCAGAGTTGTTTCAACTAGAAGGAGAAGAGATGTTATGGTTGTTTTTGTAATGGTACTTGTGATTTATATGAAGTACGGTTTATTCCTTGAAAATGTTTACTTCAATATGCTGCAATGTCTTATCATTTTCAGTTATGAAATCGCAATATTCTGCCCCACATCTTATTATACTCTTTAATATACCCAGGTGACGATAGGATTTTTATTTGTCAATGCTGATTGGGCACATTTGATGCTCTTTTTAAGATTACAAGTCATTCCTTGCAAGTTACATTTGCACAATTTAGCTGCATCACCTAAAATGGTACATATACCCATTGGCATTTTATCTAAATATTCAACTATTTAACGCGATTCGAATAATCATATGCAACAATGCCACAAATCTACAACTGCTATATCTACCAATGTAAGGTAAAAGAACCAACACCATTTATAAATGTTACTCAACCTACTATGACGGATGGGAGAAAGTAGCATATACAAATATAAAACAGAATACCCTCTTGATGGATGCTTAAAAACAAACTGCAGGCATTTTTTTCTGATTTGCCTAGAGTGATTGAAGAGTTGGGGTGAAGCTAGAACTCTTATTTCGAGCATGTACCAGTGGGGTCAGCATTTTTGACAATCCAAGAGTGTTCTATGATCTTCTGAAGAGAGAGCCTTTTAGAGGAGTCCTTCACTAGAAGCTGCACAATTTTCCAATAGCATTGTTAAGCATGAAAAAGCAATTTCTTTATCACAACCATTCCTTCTCATTTACAAGCAAGGGATATATGCCAACGAACAAACTAACCCGGCTAATGAGATTTTTAGCGTCTGCAGACACGTGTGGCGAGGAAGGGAAGGTGAGGTCAATTTTCATAATCCTGTAAAAATTGTTAGTATCTACTACACGTCAACTAGTAATATGATTTAACACCAAATGAAGTAAAACAATACACATCCTACCTTCTGAATGTATCTGCCTGTGTCTCTGCCTCAAATGGAGGAGTGCCATACAAAAACTCATAACAGAGGATACCAAGTGTCCAATTATCAACTGCATAGTCATGGGCTTTGTTCTCAACCATTTCTGGTGCTAAATAGTCCAAAGTTCCACACATGGTGTGTCTCTTGCCTCTTGATTGTACAGACCATCCAAAGTCAGCAATCTTCAATCGACCCTATTTTATTAAATGTAAGAGGACGTTACTTAATTTGAAGTTTAATTTATAATGGTTTGTCTTTACTTTCCTAACCAAAACTAATCTTGTGTATCAATCATGCAGGTTTTCACACTTGCATTTTATTTAACATATTGCTGAAAAATTACTTGATGAACATAAATGGAAGTAAAGTTTGCCTATTTAACTCTAAATAATTGCAAGAATTTGTGTGCTCTTTTTTTACCAGTATGAACCACTTTTAATAGAATCCCTGCCACTCCAACAAACCTAATTGAATATAGTTAATATATGGTTATTTTAGTGACAGTCTTAGAGCATGCAATAGAAAGTAATGCCATCCTGCTAGCCTTTTTTGAAATTTCAGAACGAAAAAGTTTTCGTAGAAAAATTGAAACTAAGTAGTTATCCCTTCAGGAAGTACCTCCTGTTTCTATCTTGGGGTTCATCTTGTGCAACAAGGAAAGGCAACAATTGAAGAAATTTTTAGGGTAAATCAGTAGTTTAGAGTTAATTATTTTTCATGTGAGTGTACTTTGTCGGCAGCTAGAGGTCACAAGATACTTTCCAATTCCCCAAAAAGTTCAGAGATTTGCAGTTTCTAAATTTTGCAATTGAACTCGAGCCTTGTAAGACTCTTTTTTCCTTTCTTTTTTACTTTTTACCTATTACGATACTTTGCACTATTGGAATCAATTACATACTAAAAAAATAATAATACTACATAATCCGCCCATATATACCACCATAGCTAACTTGCGGAATTATATGTCCTCTGCAGGTATTTTTAGCTTTGACAGTTTCAGCAGTGCTATGGCTCAAGACTTCAGAAAAACCAAGGATTCCATTGTTTCAATCTTTGAGCTACTTGATAGGAAGCCAGACATTGACTCAATGCAATAATGAGGGAGCAACTTTAGCTTCCATTAAAGGGGACATTGAGTTCCAAAATGTCAGCTTCACATACCCGACACGCCCTGATGTTCAAATTTTCACTGATTCATCCCTTCTGGAAAGGTACTACTCCCTCGCTTAATCTCCCACGTGTGCTCTTATGACTTATCCATGCTGATTTGCTTGGCCTAATTTATTTTTGTTTTTTTATTGCAGACTGTTGTGCTCGTTGGTGAGAGTGGAAGTGGGAAATCAACAGTAATCAGTTTACTACAGGGGTTTTATATATGATACTGACTCTGGCCAAATATATCTAGATGGAGTAGAAATCTGAACGATGAATTTAAAAATGGCTGAGACAACAAATGGAATTAGTCAGGCAGGAACCAGTACTCTTCAACAAAATAATGATAATAATCTGTGACAACATAGGTTATGGAAAGCAAGAATCGGCCACTGAAGATGATATAATTGAGGCTGCAAAACGAGCAAATGCACACAGCTTCATATCAGCATTGCCTCAGGGATATGACACTCCTGTGGGGGAGAGAGGGGTGCAGTTATCGGGTCTTGGGATTATTAAATTAGTTTGCCTATTCATCGTAGCTAAAATCAGAAAGGGAACAATTGGAATAATACTAATTTTTTTAGAAAAAGCATACAAAACAGATTGTTGGTTCAAATTTGGCCAAGTGCGTACCAATTAAGTATTATGTAAAGTTTTCTTTAACAAAGTAGGTACAGTGAATTCAGCTAAAGGGAAATAAAGAGGCAAATAGGAGTTCTTGTGCAGCATCATACCTCATGATCAAGCAACAAATTTTCCGGCTTGATATCCCTATGAATCACATGTTTCTCGTGACAGTATGCCAAGGCTTGAGTAAGGCTCGAAATATACTGTAATTTCAGAACCACCAAAATCCCATAAGAAAAACTCAAAAGAACTGCTAATTAAACACATACTAGTATTTAAAATTAGAAATGAAACAGAAACTAACCAAAAGTTCAAAATTAAACACCCTAACCTCAGAAGAAAATTAAAATTGCAACTCAAAAACATATCCATAAGCTTATATATGTATGTATGTATGTATAAATACAAATATATATATATATATATACACACACACACACACATAGAGAGAGAGAGAGGAAATTACTGTGGCGGCTTTTTTCTCAGAGAGATGGCCGGTTTTACGAAGCTCCCGATAAAGCTCGCCGCCGTGAGCATACTCCAAAATCAAGAAAATTCTCTCATTGTCGTGAAACCAACCGAAGAGCCTGAGAACGTTAGGGTGATCAAGACTCGTTTGAATCTCCATCTCTCTCCTCAGCTGATGATGCAACCTGTATTTGTCTATCTGGTCCTTGAATATCACCTTCAATGCAACTATGTACTTACTCTACACAAAAATCAAACAACTTTGAATAGAAACCCAAATCACTCAGTAAAAACAATAAATTTTTCAATCCAAATCCAATTTTATCTCCCCTTCCTCACTCTCTCTCTCTCTCTCTCTATATATATATATATATATATATATATATATATACACGTATACCTTGATTTCACGGGCGAGGTAGACGCGACCGAATTTGCCTTTGCCAAGGGGTTTTCCGATTTCGAAATCTTGTAAAGACCACTGCCTTTTATTAGGGTTTCTTTGTTGAGATTGGGAAGCCATTTTTTCTCTGCTTGGGGGAAATCGAGATTTGGGAATTGGAATTGTTGGGGGAAGAAAGAAAATTAGAGAGATGGGGAATTTTGAAAATTGAATATCCGACTGGAGAGGGAAATTTGGGGCTTTTTTTTATTCTTTAACTGTTCCGGTTCAGCCGGTCTCCTTTTAATTTTTCCCGGTTCAGTAATGTTGACATATTATTAATCAATGTGTATCCTGCTTATTTATTTGTTTATTTTAAAAAAAATAAAGAAGTTCTTATTCAATTTGAATTACAATTCCTTTCACTCATATTACTCTACCATGACTAAAGATTTAAAAAAAATTATTTCAAAAAATATTTTTCACTTTAGTATAAAAAAATAAAAGTTTTTGTGATTTTATATAATTTTGTGGGTCCACTAAGGATAAATTTAATTTTTTTTTAAAAAAATTTCCCTCTACTTACAAATTTTACTTTGTTCATCTTTTTGGAGACGAATGGAGTATTATTTTGTCAACTGCATATTTAAATATAATTACTTAAAAAATAAATTAATAGAAATATTAATGTTAAAAACTTACTTAAGATATAAATCATTCTTATTAAGTCAAATAACAAAATTCTACAAATTTTGAAGAAAATAAAATTTAATTATTAATTTTAAATTTAAGAATATAGTTTCATAAATAATAAAATAGGCCTCTTTTTTGGAATACAAGTAGTATATATATCTTCTAGGTAGTGTAGCCCATTATACATGTAATGATATGGGTGTAAAATTTTTGAGTCTTAAAAGTATTCATTTGAGTAATTTATCTTTGAAGTTTGTGACAAAAAGTGAAAAAAATATTTAATCTTCTATATTATTTTTTATAATTTAAAATAAATTTATTTCTTTATCATCTTTTCAATAAATTTTAAAAGACTAGTATTGAAATTATATACTCAATTTAGTCGATCAAATAAAAATTAATTATATTTCTTAAATGTGAATTTAAAAAAAAAAGACTAGGAGTACCTACCATTTGAATAAAACTTGTTTGCTTGCAAAGGCTCAATACACAAAGTGGAAATGAAATAAAAATTTATACAACTTCAATTCTACATAATCTTGTAAACATGTTTTTTCAATTGTGATTTCACAAATATGGAGTTTAGTTGACAAACAAATCTGCATTCATAATTTAATTACTTTTCATTCGACAACGCTATTTGCTATTTCCATACGAGTTTTTGATATTTCCACAAAATCCCCTCTCACATGAAGTTGGAACCCACTTTATTCTCGTGTGAGAGAGCTATGTGCAAATATAAAAAAACATGCGAAAATATAAATTTCCAATAAATAAAACAAACAAATAGATGTTTCCATGCATATAGAGTGAAATGAAATCAACACAACATACAAGATTCATTGCCTCCACATGTGCATTTCCCATTTCTTTACATATTTTTTATTCTTACTAAAAGCTTCTGATGATGCTATCAAATATTTACACAATAATTTCAAGTTACAAATTACACCATGGATAATACATAGAGAGACCTCAGGAAGCACAGAAGACTCTAGGTATGGGCAATATTAGCCACTTGAAGCTGGGAGACTCCATCCACTTTGTGTCGTTTTATCTCTTTTTTCTACAGCTAACAATATTAAGAATTGTTTGGATAATAATGTTGGAACTTCATAAATGTTTTTTTCAGTTGGATCCAAAATTTTGATTCCATTTCTCAAGCTCTTCCCACTTGCTTTTTTGATAGCTGGGTCTGATAACAGTCATGGCATTCTTAAAATCTCCAAATTTTAAGCGCCTTACCTGGTATAATTTACATCATAAAAGAATGAAATCAAGACAAACAAATGAACACACGTCATAATTTGAGCATAAACTTAAAAACATATAAATTTGCAACAGATCACATAAATGATTCAAGGGTCCCAGATGAATGACAAGAAGGGAATACTGGGTTTTATATTTATATATTTGTCTTAATCTTAATATTTTTCGGTGATATCTTAAGACATTACTATTTCAAGTTTATCGAAATTCATACTGGAAAATGTCAAATCCTAGGTATAAACTACTTTGAGCATAATCAACATGAAATGCTACAACATATAACAAAAACCGTACACCATTGAATGGTTTCTAGACGCATGACAATGCCTGAGCACCATGAAAGGGCACATCTAAGATAAAGCAATATTCCATGTGACGTGAAAATACACCAATAACAAACTTCATGCAGGCCAGATTCAGGTTTGCCTAGTAAATCCAAACAGATGCAGATGTACTACCCCTATGAATTCCTACCTCATACTTGTATTTGCTATGGATATAGTAAAGGGCTTGGTTAGATAAGTAATTCTTAATATATTTTTTGGGACATGTTAAGAACAGTATATAGGAAGCCAATAGTACACTTGCTCATGCCTCAGTCATATGCAGCGTTTCCAAGATTTTTTTTCCCTTTCAAGTTCAGGTAAATTACAGATATATAGAGTCAGAAATAAACTCGAGCAAAATACATCAGTACATGGAAGTGACATTGAGTTCATCATCATCGGATGTATGCAACGAGATATCTGACAAAAAAGTATAACAGATAGAAGACTGGCAAATATACTTGAATACATGAACACAAAAATATACAGAAACATGTTTATTGGTTTCCTCAAACATGAATCTAGATAATAATCACCACGGAAAACAGAAAACAAATAACAAAATAAAATTTAATAAGACTACCTTATTTGCCTCGACTGTGAGAATCTTCGAACCGAGCTCTCTGATAGGCATCATTGCAGCTTCCTCACACAAGGCTTGCAAATCACTTCCAGAATATCCTAAAACAGTAGCCATATGAGTTTCTAACTGGTCCTTTTAATGATTAACGGCACTTGTTACACATTTAGTTTCTCAAAATTTTATTATGCAAACTCTCATTAATAAATTAAGTCAACTACATTTAAGACATTTTAACAATTTTACATAACAGCAGTTTCTAAAGTCAACTGCATAGATTCCACTTTCACAAGTTCACATACCAACACTTTCAACATTTTCTAAAAAGAATATTCTTAAGACGCAATAAATGCTCCTTGACAAGTGGACCATGGTACTTGTTTACAATTTTCTTTTTAATCTAACAAGAACAACAGAATTTACAACACTGCTGTAAAGTTCCTTTTTCCCTATAAAAGACTAGTTTCATTAGAAGCAAGGTTCAGTTCCGTTATGCAACACAACACAAGTGGTATATACTAGACTGCAACCACCGCGTATGCTATGCATAAAACTAAAGCACATTTGTGACTGAAGAAATAAATGAATCATGTGATCACTTCCATCTAGTAAAAAATGCATTCTAAAAGCTATATTATTCAGCCTCATCTTACCTTCTGTCTCTTCCACAAGTCTCTCTAGGTCTCCACCTGATGCAAGAAACAAGGAACAACGTTTAATTTGAAACTTATGCTCATTATTCTCAGTGCAGTTAAAGTAATCTAACCTAAGTTGAAAAAGAACTAACATAATATATATGTGTATGAGTGTGTGTATATATATATATACACACACACACACTTATATATAACGTGCACACAGTTGCACCACAAGCAACCGCAATTACTTAAGCATCATGATCACATATAACACCAAAGCATATAAAAGCAAGGCATCCTGCCCCTTTATATCCATGAAAGAGAATTTAATTAGTGCAAAATAACTAGAAAGGTACACATTTACATGGATCCTCAGACCATCATTAGAAAACACTAAGAGCATTGCATGACGATTATTTCAGGAAAGTAGCAAAACCAAATTCAAAATGGTGGGAAAACTTTAATAAACATGGAGACAATTACCTCAAGGTAGTTGTGAAGTCACATTTTTCATATATTTATTTGAAGGGGGAGGGGAATTCACTTTTAATCTTTCATGATTATAGAGCAAAGTGGAGCCCTTGTATATTAACAAATTTAGAGCATGCTTACTGCATGCTTCGCTAGGCCTGACAATTTGACCCAATCCCGATGGGGCCTGATCTACCCCGACCCTAATGGGACCTGATTTTTAAAACCCTGTAGGGTTAGGGTAGGGTATGTGATTTTATCCTTCGCCCCCGCCCCCGCCCCAGCCCCCGCCCCAGCCCCAGCCCCAGCCCCAGCCCCAGCCCCATCCCCATCCCCATTTATATATATATATATATATATATATATATATATATAATATTAATGTTATTTATTTTTAAGTTAATAAGATAATAAGTATTATGTTGGGCTTATTCAAAGTATTGAAACAAACAACATAGGCCTTAAATCTTAGTTTGGATCTGTTTACTTCAATACAACATAGACTCGTGTCTTTTAATTTAAAGCGCACACTTGTTTTCTTTCTTTTCATCTGACCATCACCCTTTTGTCTCCCTCAGTATTCAATATATGATCATAGCTGCACAGCACCAAACCTCTTCTTGTTTAACGACCATAATTTTCAAACCCCAAAATTTACAAACTTAATAACTCCGTTTCTTCTCCTCTCCTCTTCAATCGTCCATGGATTTACTCCAACCCACCTTCGTAGGGATGAAAGAAGATTGAGATGTGATCTATATACAAATTTTTCACGGATCACTAACCCTCTGTTTCTGAGTTTTAAAATGGACAGAAAATAAAAGAAATGGACGAAAAATTTAAGTTTTCTTTCCAATTCTTATGTTTCTGAGTTTTTTAATAAACGGAAAAGGAAAAAAATGAATAAAAAATTTGGCCACTTTTCCTGCCAAAGTTTTCCATTCAAAATTGACTTGATTTGGACGGAAAAGAAATTGGAATAAGTAATATTTTTATAATTCCCATATTATCCTTAACTTTTAATATAATAAATTTTAAATTACAACTCATGTCCTCAATTTTAAATTTTCTATTCTTTTCTATTAAAAACTCAGAAACAACACAAAAGAAAACTTCAAATTTTCTATTATTTTCTTTTCTATTCTAATTTAAATTTTCTATTTTTTTCTTTTCTATTATTTTCTTTTCTATTCTAATTTAAATTTTCTACTTTTTCCTTCTCTGTGCGCTACCTTCTCCTATAATTGCATAGATAATTTTCTTTTCTATACATAGTCGGGGCGGGGAATGACGGGGCAGGGGTGGAATTATATGAATTCGGGGCGGGGAGGGTGTTGAGGAGATCTCTTAGGCGGGGCGGGTATGGGGAATGGTCCCCCGGACCATATTGCCAAGTCTATGCTTCACATTTCCTTTTACTTTTCTTCATATTTTAATGTAAACCAGATTTATTTTTAAAACTTATTGGACTTTTGTTATTTTTAAAATAATGAGTCAGCACAACAAAAAGAGAGAGTTTTATCTAATCAAAGGACATGGAGCAATTGAAGGGTGCATATGTTTTCTTTAGCGCAAACAAAATTTGTCACATTTATTGAACAATATGTTAATATTCCAATCAAATGGAGATAATAAGAGTGTCTTACTGGGCAAGGAAAATGCTTGACCCTTGAGCTTGTGTTTAAAAAGAATTCTTCGAACATTTGCATCTGGCAAAGGAATGTATATTCTTTTCACCTGATAGAAGATATAATAATTTTGAATGGGTTCAACGAGGAATTATTAGAAGAAATCACCATACAATTACAAAACTTCAATTTTACATAATCAACTGTATATTAGAGTTTCATCCCAAACGTATGAGATATTCTGTGTACTATAATTAAAACCGTTCAGCACAACATACATCTGTCTGTTATTTCAGAAAATTGTGAAAACTAGACCAACAATGGAGATATAGGAATAATCAATGATTGAATAATAGATTTATGTACTTTCTGGACGCTAAGTTGAAGGTCTAAGGAAATCGGAATTCAATCCAATCAACTGACAAATAAAATCAAGAATATATGACTCCACACACACACGAAGGTCTTATGACCTATACATAGTTAGCAACAAGTAATTTGTTGTAGTGTACTAGTAATAGGCACACACTGTCCCTCTGTCCACCTCAAATGCTAGGTAAACCATCAGCTCTGGCATAAAGTAAAATGCAATTTGTAACTATCCACCTTTGTACAACCATAACTTCCATGGCAAAGAGAAAAAGATAAAACTGATGCTGAAAAGTGGCCATGAACTAAATTCACAAGTAATGCAGTTATGTGACTTAAATTCGATCACAAAAAACAGCCCATCTCTAATGTCATTTTCATGATAGGACACTCCATACACAACGATCACAGATCCTTGCAATACTAAATTGAATAGTGTGCCACAAATAATGATTCACAAATTGCACATACTTTGAGTGCCTCCATTTGATATTCATTCTTAGAAAATTTTAAAGCATAAGTTCCAGTGAATTCAAATGCTGACATACTAACCAATCTCCTAATAACTGCATCATCCAATTCTTGTGGTTTATTAGTTGCACCTGCATAAAGGTAATTGCCAGTTTTAAAACACACGTAAACACAAAAGATAGATAAGCAGGCTAGCACTACACTGCTAAAACTGTAACTTAAAATAATATAAAACACGTGATTGTTAGCTCCATCTGGAAATACTACTGGAAGTTATCTTTGCCTTCATACATGGATCTAACTAGGAGGGGTTGGCATCTGGAAGTCAAAATGGAAGGCCCAAGAGAAGTTGAGCTCCATAAGGGAGAAGAAATCTGACGGTTTATTAACTATCTAATATAAATAAATTGCTAGACAGAAATGCTCAATAAGCTGAAAAGAAACTATTGAATAAAGGCCTTACTGAGCCCATTCGAAGCTTACCGATGACGATTACTAGATCATCAGAATTTGAGGTCACCCCATCAAACTGAACTAAAAACTCTGACTTCAATCTTCTGCTTGCTTCATTCTCATTGGTTGTCCTTGTTGACATAATACTATCAATCTGTTAATGATAAAAACACAAACTTATTTAAATGTCATAACACGCTAGTGTGAATTTTTGGCAAAATCTAAATCATACAAGCAAAAATGAAGCTTATATTATAATATAGTCTCAAGATTCAGTAGTAGCAGAGCAGTGTAACATTAGCACAAGCAATTAGGATTAAAAATATAACAAAGCACCAACTACTAATTATTAAAACCCACGGCTAAGGTCAAGAATAACCATTATTATGGCTTTAGTAGTAGAAAACAAAACATAAGAGATGACTATTTAGGATGAAAACCATTTTGATTTATAACGACTCTGGCATATGATTTAGTTAACAGCACAAAGGATATAAAGATGAATATTACACTGGACATGGTACTAAAGTAGAATGTCTATACTGGGATTGCAGGAGATTCGTCATCACATTTTCTAATTCTGATAGTTAAATTATTAATGTGTGCCAGGAGATTTATAATCAGAAAGTTGGATTATACCCTGGACACAATACTAAAGTAGCAATGCCTACCTGGAAGATTGCAACAGATCCCTAATTTAAAAACGAGAGAGAGAGAGAGAGGGATCCATAATCATATATTATCGTAGTGGAGGCTGCTGTGAGGAAATTCTTGTTTTCTATGATCTTAAAAGAGGTTAATATTGACAAGTAGATTTAGAAGTATTAGTTCTAAACAGAGAAAATCAGCTGCATACTACAGTTATTCAACCCTCGAAACAATCCACATCTTGCAAGCATTTATCAATGAAATCCAGCAATATGTCAATCATATAATTTCAAACATTCTTCATCAAAAGATACTTGTGAATCCATGTCCCCAGGAAGTAGTAAAAAACTAGTGAATACAATTGAAGCAGGAAAATACAGCCAAGGTAGAGAAGAGACGGGTATGAAAAAAACTGCAAATGGTCAAGACACATTTAACTTAATATATGAATCAAGACTATACTCCTTTTTTATTATAGATAACAAGAGTATAAGACCGAAAGCCAAAACTCTACGACTGAAAAAGGAGAGAGAAGGAAAGAACAAGATCACAAGAAATGTTAAGTTTATCAAGCCAGCAATTCCTAAATATATAATGAACAAAACAAATTTACTTATCAAACAAATATAAGAACCAATCAGAGACAGTTAACATTATCTGAAATATGTACTCATTCATTTCTAGTTCTGTATGAAAGCAAAAGCAAAATTAAAATATACAAACAGGAGCAAGGTTCTACTAGAAGCAGCCAAAGTTATGTACTTGAGAGACAGTAGCGTACTTCATCAATAAATATTACAGATGGCTTCTTAGAAATAGCAACCATGAAAAGTGTCCGGACAAGCTTTTCACCCTCTCCAACCTATTTAAGGAAGAACCAGACGACATAAGATTTTTATTATAAGGGAATAGTGTCAAAAGAAGAAAAAAATCTGAAAGAATATAAGAGGAGAGAAATTAAGGACAAAAACATACCCACTTTGACGTGAGGGATGAAGCAGAAACATTAAAAAAAGTTGCTTCTGACTCCGAAGCGACTGCTTTAGCAAGCATGGTCTTCCCAGTACCAGGTGGACCAAAGAGAAGCAGACCTGTCAAATAAAAATCAGGAGTCCTCCCAAAAACTTTCTTACAGAATTATAGATACGCAAATATAATTTTTTTCAAAAATTCTACCTCTGGACGGCCTGCGAAGGCCAGTAAAAAGGTCTTTTCTTTTAGTTGGTAGAACTACCATTTCCAACAAAGCTTGTTTAGCCTTTTCAAGACCAGCTGTTAACCAGTAAGGACAAGCAACATAGAAGTAATTATTACAAGTAAATGGAACTGGACTTGACGAACAACAAGAAAACAAATGCAGTAGTTTCTTACCAATATCTTCCCATTTGACAGAAGGGCTTCTGTCCACGATCACAGATTCTATCATTTCAACCAATTTTGGATCACATCCAGTACCAGATTCTTGTGCACGTTTCGAAGTTATGACTTTCTTAGTCTCACTTTTCACGCCAGAATCATGTCTAATTAGACTAGAAGATTTTTGCAATGCAACTTTTCTAGCACCAGATGTTGTTGGTGTAAGTGCTCCCGTTTGTGCCTGAGTGACAATGTGGTATGGTGAACATTTATATATTACATGAACAGGGTACAATAAATCCAACAGCCCCTTCATTGCCCAAAGATATGTGGAAACACTTGTGAGAAAAAAGAAATAGAAACTAGAAAGGTAAACAAAGAAAAGGCAGTTGGTCAAAATTCGAACTAAATTACGACTTGTGAACATAATCCAAATTCACAAGTAAAAGCAAAAAAAGGCACCCAATGTAAATGTCCACTCTATGATATATTATGATTACCCCGAAAGTAAGGAATAGGGGCAATCTTGTATGCTATAGACAACCCTGCCAATAGGTTATCGCATTAGAAAAGGTAGACTCCATCAGATACAACGGCCTTGCCACTCTATAGATAAGGATCAAACAACAATTTAGGATTACTCCGTGTTCCCAGCTTTAGATGTCACTATTCAACTTTCATGCATTATAAGAAAACACCGAGTGGTGTAGAAAACATTG
Source organism: Panax japonicus (assembly GCA_020205505.1). NCBI lineage: Eukaryota > Viridiplantae > Streptophyta > Magnoliopsida > Apiales > Araliaceae > Panax > Panax japonicus. The sequence continues at coordinate 3,369,264 of CM035106.1, read as the reverse complement.
ACATCGATGTAGAAGTTGAAAATAAGAATTAGTAGACCTACTAAAGGATTCTTTTATTTAAAGTAACTAGCAAAGTGCCCCGTGCGAAGCACGGATTAACTTTTTAAATAACATAATTTTTAATTATTTATTTATTTTTTATATAATGATTATAAAATATTTTTTAAAATTTCACAAATTATCTTATTATTGCTATTAAAATCTCTACAAACTTTGCTCAAAATGACGAAATTGTACAACTAATGAGCTAAAGGAATCCTATAAAAAACAAAAATGTTGTAGAATATTAAGTTTACTATTATGATAAAATTAGAAACTAAAGTTTGTTCATGCACTATTTTATTTAGATACATATATATATATATATATATTAAGTTTTTTAATACTAATTAGAAGTACTATTCAGTCACAATATTTTTTTGATATATTTTTATATATAGTTATTTAGGAATAGAATTGTTGTAAAATAATGAGTTACCATTATGATTTTAAATTTTAAAATTAGTTAACTAAATTTCATTCCCAAATATATAAGTTAACATTGATTTTATAATATTAATTAACAAAAGATCTCCTATATGAAATAAGATTGGTAACTGAAGTATAACCGTTAATATATTTTGTAATATATATAATATGTTAATATTAATTATTATTTACTATTAATATTTTTTCTAATATTTTCGATGTATAATTATTTAGAGTTCAAAGTTAAGTAGTAATCTAACTTTTGTATTATTAAGTAACTAAATGACTCTTATAAGATTTAATTTTTTTAAAATAATACGTTAATATTTTCTCATAATATTTTTCTTTGATATATATTTTTGCCTATATTCTTAATATTAAGTTATTGAGAATCCAAAGTTGAGTGACAACTTTAAAGGTAAAATCCTTGACATGATTTGTAAAACTAATTAACTAAAGGCCTCTATAAGAAATAGAATTATTGTAAAATAATAAGTTACTCTAAAAATTTTCAAGATCATAAAGTTTTGTTTCTAGTTAAATTTTAAATTTAAAAAAGGTTTTAGTAGTAGTTAATAAAATAAAATTAGGGAGACTTTAAAAAGTGTTTTAGTAGTAGTTAAACCTATACTAAAGACGAAGAACAAAAAACTAAATTTTGTCTTATTATAAAATGAGGATTTTAAATAAGTCCCAAAGAAAAAGAAGAAGAATTTTTAGGACATCCTTAAAAGGAAAGGAGGGCAACTAAATCCGGACAAAGTATAAGAATAAACTTTTAGATCCCGGTCAAAATAGATTATTGGAAGAAATATCAACTCTGGACAAGGAATTCTTCCTAACTGACACTTCATTTTGTACACAACTACACATTCCTCAATAAAGCCTTCAAAAACAGTAAGCATGACAGAATCCATGAATTTCCAACCGGGAAACATTATCCAAGCTCCGTGGCTAGGCTGCAGTCTTTGGACTTTTCAAGATTAGCAAAAAACGGAACAAGGAATGGAAAGGAAAAGCTCAATTACAGCATTCTCATTAACCAACTGCTCTCAATTTTGTTCGTTTTTGCTGCTCAGAGTAGTTGTATATATAGAATAAGTAAAAGTTAAGCAACGATCCTTTTATTAGAAATCAAGCTAGGGTTAGGCTCGTAACATGACAAGTTATATCACACATTAACATCTTTGGATGGGTAGGAAGGAAACATGAGGCTTTTCCTTTAAATATTTCACAAAACACATTATTGACGATTCATCCAGTGAGGGGATTGCAACAACTCTCTCCAAAATACATAATCAAAAGCTAAAAAGAAATTAAAAAGTAAACAAAACAACTTGTAAATACTAAATAGGAAATTCTAAACTTACAATTTAGTAAGACCAGTCCGTACCTTGTTTATTAATTTGCCACCTGGCGTGAAAAGATAGAAAAGCCAGAGAAAGGAAAGGTCAGCAGACGGTTAATGTCACACTCAGTAAAAGGAACGGTAACAGTAACACAAAAATAATGACATCTGTGAACCTGTTCGTCTACTTAACACTTGTAGTCTGTCTGAAACTTGCCCCTGCCACTTTGATATCTTTTGACGATAAGATTTCACTTTCTCCTGTTCACTGTTGGAACACCATAAAATTGGATGGGACATATGCAACAGGATGACTTACTTGCTCAATAGAGGAATGAAATTATAAAAATTTAAAGTTGGAGGCCCATTCAATTCAATAGTATGATTACAAAAATCAACTTCTTTCTTCTTATAGGCCATCAGTCAATCAAAGAATAAGATTTAATGACAACAGCACCCCCAAGAGATCTTATGACAAAAGGTAGAAGATAGGTCAATTGCATCTAACTACTAATGTGGATTTCATTTTGATAAGTGATGCCATTTTAACTATTTATGTTCTCGTTATACTATCTTGTTAAACCCATGGATAGGACAATCCGAATCAAGATCTGGATCCAATTAAACTAAATAGCTTTTTTTCCAAACATATGGTTCATACATACACTCTATGCTGATGTTATAATTTATAGTTGCTCACTTTTATTCTGTACTGCTCCGCTACTATGACATGATTCAGATATGATGTGTTATATTAGGCTTAGCGCAATTGTGTCATTCGAGCATGATGGAAGTTCTGAATAGTGTGGATATTTTTGGATTTGGATATGTGAAGGGTAAATAATTGTTATGTTAATTTGTGATACATTGTAAGTCTGATTGTAGGAACTAAATTTCAGATGCTCAAGGACTTAAGGTAATTAATGCAACAGTAAGAGTCCCTCGAAGGATGGAAATGCATTGTACGACAGCTTGTCATAATTCTAGATGTGAATGAAATATCATAAAAGAGAAACACCTATTGAATTATTTATTTAAAAGGAAAATTATATATTTACTTTATCCCAACATCAGCTGTATTAGGCTTTACTTCAGGGTAATCTACATGTTGCAGCAATTTCTGCCTGCATTGCACTTGTTTAAAATAATAGCTTCACAGCATGTCACAAACTGTCATTAGACAAAACTGGAAACACTATTACTAACTTTTTTCACTACATGCAATTGTATACGACTTTTTTATAAGTCATCATGCAATTATACAGATATATCAGGACTTTCACCTTTTCCTCCCCTAATTCAATTCTTCTCATCACCGAACATCAAATTCTTTCTTCTTCTTTTTTTCTTTATTTTAATTTAATAAGAATGCAAATTGCTAAACTTAATCGAATTTATAAGAATGCAAGTTACATTATCTAGCTTAAAGATCAAACCTTTATAAACTTTCTATCAAAATTCATCATAATCCAATAAAATTTCCTAATTTTATACTAGAATACTATTACTACTTTCTTTCACTACATGAAATTGTATAGGGCTTTTTTATAAGTCAGCATGCAATTATAGAATATCAAATATAAAATTCTTTATTTTCTTTTTAAGAAGAATGCTATTTGCTAAACTTCATCAAATTTCTAAGAATTCAAGTTAAACTATCTAGCTTAAAGATCAAACCTTTATAAACTTTCTATCAAAATTCTTCAGAATCCAATAAAATTCCCTAATTTTCTACTAGTATCAAAACATTCCCATAATCTTATATGCCAACAAGAATGCATTCTGATTCAAAACAATTTGGTCACAGAAAGCAACCAAATTTTAGGACATTTTTTTTTGTAAAATCAATACCTCGAGCTAATATATGAAGGTACTGGTGTGGAAGAAGCTTCGATCAATATACGTTGGGCACTCTGGTAATGTGAAACGGCGTCGTCATCCAAACCCCACTCTTCAGCCCTAACAGCTTTATCGATCTCTCCTTTGGCCAAATCGAAGTATCCTTTGAGCTTATACGCAACCCGTTCATTGGATACGACGCCGTCCATTTGTGTACTATCGGAAAAGCTAGGGTATTGTCTGGAAGATGAAGAAGGATCGGAAAAGATGGAGCCTATTGAATCGACGAGCTCTTTGAAGAAACTCATCACTGAGACATGAATTTGAAAACGATATACCAGTGTACAGCACATGCTACTTGCATAACCTCGAGGGGGTCCATATATAATTCTGTATGCATGACTCCAATTTCTCTCTCAAAATTTCAAAATCTTGAAGATAATTGTTACATGAACTTGAAGCTGATTTAAGTCATAATAATTGACAAATAAATAACTTAAATAGTAGCATAACTATATATATATATATATAGGGATAAATTTAATATATTCGGGCTCTATTAGAATCTGGACATGACGAGTCTTGTCAGATTAGGAGAAATTATATATGTTAGAGCTATTATTAATATTGTTGTTGTTATCATTATTATATTAGCATCATCATCATCAATTCATCATCAACTTATCTTTAAACTTGAATTATTGTAGGAAGAATATTGGGCAAATCATGATGCTGCAAATAGTGATGATGTTGTATAGGATGTTTAAAATGAGATTCTGATTTCGAAATAAATAATAAAAAATATTATTGTATTTAATTAATTGAAAATAAGAAGAAGAAGTCACACCAATCAAGTGCCAAATCTGAATAAACATACCATCAATTGAACATATTTTAAAATTGTCCCTTTCTGGGAGTATTATATATATATATATATATATATGAATCTTAACCATCTTTCTATCCCCTAAAATCTCAACCACATTCAAAAAACAAAAGAGAAAGATATAACATAAAGCAGTGGTTTGGTTTCAGTCCCTTCAGTATTGTTTTATCATTATAGGTTAGGATTTACTCATGCTTTTACGAGTTCGACTAATGACTATTATGACATGATAGTCAAGGGTCTCGCTCCTAGTGAGCGAGCGACTGCCCAACTCGTCGGTGAACCGATAGGATAGTAAGAAAAATACATCAAACAAATAAGACTAGCCAAATTGATGAACCTATAATATTTGTGTGTTCTTATTTTTCCGCCATATATAATATTTATGTGATTATAATATTATTCGTTCTTAAATTCTATTATTATATAAACATCAAGGAGGGAGGAATTGACATGCGACTAACATCTTGCAGCTCTCAATTTTTTTTTATTTCATTTCAAGAATACAAACAAAAGCTGCACTATCAGCACTCTTATCATCATAATGAACACTCATAATTTTATATAGTCTATGCAGGATTATGAAATCATACTCTTTTCTTTAAGTGCAATCTCTGCCTTCAAAATATTTACTTCATTAATTATCAGCTATAAAGTCCATACAAGGAGGACGAAAAGAAGGTCTTTATGTACTAAAGGATTAGAAAAAATACAAATAAAATTCAAACAAAATGCAAAAAGCTTGGATTTATGAAGAATATGGTCCGAAGGAAGTAGTCAAGTTACGAGAAATCCCAATTCCTTCTCCCAAGCACAACCAGTTACTTGTCCAAGTTCGCGCTGCAGCTTTGAATCCTATTGATGTCAAGATGCGCCAGCGTCCAATTGTTCCTGCAAGTTTTCCTGTGAGTGTGAGAATATTAATTATTAGAACTAGCAGGTAAAAAAAATATACTTAAATAAATTGATGCAGGTAATTCCAGGCTGCGATATGGCTGGTGTTGTGATTGAGAAAGGCGAAGACGTTTCAAAATTTGATATAGGCGATGAGGTGTATGGTAATATTCGAGATTTTGATGTGGATGGAGAAGTAAAACAGCTGGGGACCCTAGCTGAGTTTATTGTTGTGGAGGAGCATTTGGTGGCTTTGAAGCCGAAAAGTCTTTCATTTGAGGAGGCAGGCAGCTTGCCAGTGGCAGTTCAAACGGCGATACAAGGCTTCAGAATTGCAGGATTCAAAGAGGGACAAACAGTTTTTGTAGTTGGCGGTGCTGGTGGTGTTGGATCATTGGTTGTTCAGCTGGCCAAGCATTTGTTTAGAGCTTCTGAGGTTGTGGCTACAACTAGTACTGCAAAGGTGAAGTTTGTGAAGAGTTTGGGTGCCGATAAGGTAGTTGATTACACAAAGACAAGTTATGAGGATGTTAAGGAGAAATACGATCTCGTATATGATACTATTGGTAATTTAATTTTACATACTAGATCAATATATATTTATCATGGATTTTGAATTTCATTTTAGAATAAAAAATGCAGAATAATCAACTAAAACAGATGTAGTAGTATTAGTATTCATATCTTCTGTTTCTTCTTTCTCTTCCATGAGAGAAAATCTTTCGGGATAAAACTACTGACACCTAAAAAATCTCGGGAAAATAGAGCGGATGTAACTTTTTTCTATACAGTCGTGTAGAAAAATAATGCATATGTTGGACTTGTTTTGTTTAAAGAGATGCAACATATTCCTATACGATTATACATGAGAAAGTTGCATCAGTGTTATCTTTCCAGGATTTCTTCCGATCTTTATTGAATCTTTCAATCCCTCAAGTTCTCATTTTTCGGTTCCTATATCTTTCTACAGGCACCTAAAAAATCTCAGAAAAATAGACCCTATGTCCATGAAAGTGTTACTCTAACCAAGAGCTTGCATGAAACATTACTTTTTACAAGAAAATTTTAACTAAATTCTTCTGTTTTTTTTGCCCAATCAAAACCCATTTTCAGGCGAGTCGAAGAGTTCCTTTATGGTGGCTAAGGATTATGCTCCAATCATTGACATAACATGGCCTCCTTCAAATCCTAGAGCAGTTCATTCAGGCTTGATAGTTTCAGGGGAAATTTTAGAGAACCTTGGGCCTTATTTGGAGAATGGAATCCTCAAGGCAGTGATTGATCCTGCAGGTCCATTTCATTTTTCTGATGTTCCTAAAGCTTTTGGACATCTAGAAACTGGAAGGGCTAGAGGAAAGGTTGTTATCTCTTCTTTTCCCTTGCATCAGCTATCCTATTTTATGTAGCAAGCATTATTAATAATGCCACACCTGAAATGGACTTAATACTTAGATGTGCCTGTGATTATTTCAAGTCCATAGAGAGAATTAAAGCTTTAACCATCTGATTCTATGTATATAATCTTTTACTCCCTCGTCTCACAAAAAGAGTCATTTAAGTACCTTTTTTTTGTTCCACAAAAGGAGTCCACGCAAAAAACTAACCTACCAACTCTGAATTGGTTTTCTTAGGTTCAAGAGGTTCTAGCTTAATCTTTCAGTTATTACTGAGGCTGTAAATCGAACCAAATAGCTCGGGTTCGATTAAAAAAAAATGTGAGTGAGACTCAGATTCATTGATAATATGATCCAAATCTGAGCACAAAAAATAGTTAGAATAAAAATACGAGTAGAATTTGAGCAAAGTTATGGTCGGCTCGTTTAGGATTCAAACTATTCGAATTCTTGATCATGATTCGATACATACTCGAGTGATATATATTCAAATAGATACTCGATACATTCTCTTATAATATATGCACAATTTAATAAATTAGAATAAATAATAATAATTTATTATTATTATTTTAATTTTAATTGTGTTTTTTATTTGTAAACTGTAATTGTAAATATATTTTCTAATTTCTAAGTAAAATAATATGTTCAATTGGTAATTATATGTATTATAAAACTACTTACTATGCGGAGACTCGAATTTGAGTTTGAATTCGAAGTTCGCGAGTAGTTTGAATATTATTCGATCTTAGTTGGATCGAATTCGAGTAATAAATATTTGAGCCGAGTCGAATTTGACTAGAGTTTTTCGAATCCGAGTCGAATTTGAGTAAAAAATTTACTTTCCGAATAACTCTCTATTCGCTTTGGTTCGACTCGTTTACACCCCTAGTTATCACTTGAAAACTTGAAGGTGATGGGATTTTTTTAGTAATAATAATAATAATAATGGATATGCTTAATGGCTCCTAATCAACATTTTATACCTTACGACACCCTATTGGATCAAATGAGCAAGCAGACGCTTTAGATATTCAAGAAACAAGACATGACTTGGAAATTGATTATGATGTAAACTTTTGATTAATCTGACTGGAAAGAAGACTACTCCAAAACTGACAAGAAATACTCCAATATTCAAGCAACCAATTGCAGCAGCTTAATAATGCATTTGTAACTAAAATATGAAATCAAAATTCAAGAGATTCTTGTACTAAAAAAACAATATTAATTCTTGTTTGTCAATGATATTTCAAGGTATGGCAGCAATCTAAGACACATATGTACCATCATGCTAATAATAAATGCGCAAAAAAATTCAGCATCTAGGGGACCATTTACAAAATATCTTTTCCTTTTCAATACAAAAAAAAAATCTAGATATGTATCTACATCAATGGTTAATAATAGAGAATGTAGCATATTCTAATTCATGTGTCTTAACTAATTTGAGTTTAGTATAACTTCTCAAATTATCATTTTTGTACATCGATTGATCTAACATTTTATTTTGCTCAACAACGTAGATTATTCTTGTCCACTTAAATATATGAAAATATGTAAGTCATAATAACTCTTCTAATTATCAAACTTCTATAGCATTTCATTTGCTGGGGAAACTAAATGATAATTTTTACTCTATTTGGGAAAGTATATCCTAATTTATGTTAATATATGCCTATATATATATGTTACAAGGATCAACCCTTCTCCCAACTTCCTCAAAGATGGACTTTTTGTATGCCATCTTCACCTTTTTATCAACTATGCTAGTACTACTTCTCATAACCTGCTTAGCTCTAGTACTAAGAATCTTCACCGGAAAATCAATCAAAAACCCAAAATACCCTCCGGTGGCAGGAACTGTATTTAGCCTGCTGTTTAACTTCAATAGACTCTATGACTACCTAACAGAAGTTGCTAAGCGACACAATACTTTCCGACTTCTTGCTGAAGATCAAAGTGAAATATATACAACCAATAAACAAAACATTGAACACATACTTAAATCCAGTTTTGATAAATACTCCAAAGGTCAGTATTTTCAAGGTATAGTAACAGACTTGTTTGGCCAAGGAATCTTTGCTGTTGACGGTGTTCACTGGCAGCAACAAAGGAAACTTGCAAGTTTTGAGTTCTCCACAAGGGTGCTGAGAGACTACAGCTGTACAATATTCAGAAGAAATGCAGGCAAATTGGTTAGAACAATTTCAGAGTTTTCTATGGCAAATAACATCTTTGATATACAAGTAAGTAATCTTAAACTCAATGATAGTTACAGGAAATTCAATAAGAAAATTAGTCGGTGTAAGGTTCTTTTTGGCTTTTTAAAGACGTGCATAAAACTTTGCAGGACTTGATAATGAAATTCACTATAGATTCCATATTCAAAGTTGGATTTGGAACTGATTTAAATTTCCTGGAAGGATCAAGCAAAGATGGAGCCACATTTATCAAGGCCTTTGATGATGCAAATGCATTAATACATTGGCGCTATGTAGATCCAACATGGAAGCTGCAGAGGTTTCTTAACATTGGCTTCGAAGCTTCCCTTAAGAAAAAAATTAACATTGTCTACAATTTTGTGAATGAAGTAATCAGTAAAAAGAGGGAACAGATAGAAATGCAACAAAATTATGTGAGTCACACAATAACTATTGTTAACATTAAAATGTTCGCATTCTGTTTTTCACTTCTGTCTTAGCTATTTAGATAGAATTGTGTCTTCGCATAACTAGGCAATAGAATCATTATCATAATTTATGCTGAAGTTTGAGATAAGAACAATTAAATTATTTATTAATTATTGATATACCCTTACGGTACTAATTCGTTCATGAATTATTGATATACTTGGCAACTTTTCATGCTTTTAATTTAGAATGACAAGGAGGATATACTTTCAAGGTTTCTGATGGAGAGCAAGAAGGATCCAAAGAAGATGAATGATCAATATCTGAGGGATATCATTCTAAATTTCATACTTGCTGGCAAATATACAACCGCAAATACGCTTTCATGGTTTTTTTATATGCTTTGAAAGAATCCACTTATACAGGAAAGGATTTCACAAGAAGTTAGAGAAGTTATCAGCAGTCTGGGGAGCGAAACTAGCATCGATGAATTTGTGGAATATATAACTGATGATATACTTGAGAAAATGTATTACCTTCATGCAGCATTAACGGAGACCTTGAGGCTATACCCTGCAGTCCCAGTGGTAAATGTTTCCCATGTCTAGAAATTTCTATTTCTCAAAGAGTGTTGCTATATATGACGACAAATACATGTCAATATTAAATACTGATGTATGTGGATACATGCAATAGGAGGGCGTAAAGAAGGGGCCCACATATTACTATTCTATTTTAACACTTACAGATAAAATTAATTGACATATAAATCATTTTCCTTTCTCGAATGTTTAGTTTCTTACAACTCAACTATCGATAATGTTTATGTCCATGTTACTCCTTTTATGATGGAAGGTGTGCAGAAGTAGATGACACTCTTCCAGATGGCTTTAAAGTAAAAAAGGGGGACAATGTATACTACATATCATATGCAATGGGAAGGATGCCCAAAATATGGGGACATGATGCTGAAAAATTCCGGCCCGAAAGATGGCTCAACAACGGAATTTTCCAACCTGAATCACCATTCAAATTTATAGCATTTCATGTATCGAACAACTTCTAGAAAATTCATCCTTAAAATATTGCTTATTTTAACTCGACTAACTACGCTTTCTGACATTTCTTGTGGGTTTATTATTTGTAGGCTGGACCAAGAATTTGTCTGGGAAAAGACTTTGCTTATCGGCAAATGAAGATAGTGTCAATTACACTTCTCCGCTATTTTCGGTTCAAACTAGCTGATGACTCAAAAACTGTGACATATAGAGCCATGTTTACGCTACACGTTAATGGAGGCCTTCATCTGCTTGCAATCCCAAGGACAGGTCAGATAAATTTCTAGATGTAGTAACTGAGGTTCTTTTGAGGAACCATCATATTACAGGTTCAGAAATAATCCTGTGCAATAAGAACAAAGGTTCCTTTTATTATGGCTAGTTAGCCTAGTTAGCATGATTGAGCCCATGGCCTAGCAACTGAGCGCTTGACATTAGTAAAGAATGATATTCAAACTTATCATCGTAAGTTTGGAACCATAATCCTAAGTTTAAGATGAATAACTCCAACAAGTCAATACAATTTGTATGAATTACAAGTGGAAATATTGTTGATTTTGTCATATCATGTTCTTGTTCTTCTATTTTTTTTTTTGATATATTAGACTGAAATTTTTAGGCAATAATGGATCCCAAACCTCCTGCACCCAAGCCTTATGAGTAGTTTTTTTACCATTGATTCATGAGGGGATTGGTTTGTTCTTCTATTTTTACCCTTTTAAATGGATTCATTTACAGTTTACCCAAATTAGATGAAAGGTGGTATTATTAAAATACTCTCTCCGTTCAAAACTTACAGATACATTTTCTTTAGGATTATAAAGTGCATGTCCCTAATTTGCCATTACATTTTTACTTATCATCACATGAGAACATACAATTATACGGGAGTGGTTAGCATGAAGTGAACTTCATGATGCCCAATATAGTGCTGACACGCAAGCGGAGAGATCACCTCCCGCCTGTGTTGTGTGTGTATTGAACATGAAGTTACCAAGTTCACTTCATGTTAATCGGATCCCAAGTATACATACAAGTCACCTTTTCTTTAGAAATGTATCTCTATATTAAAATGCAGTTTCAACTGAAAATTCAGACAACTTATTATTCCCTTTGTCCCGAGTTCCATTTATAAAATAGATAATTTGTTTCTTTTAATTTAATAGTATCAGATGATATAATCCTTTTTAAGTTTAACATCACAATTTCAGTATTATGGCACCACTACTCAATTTAATCCTAATAATTAGCATGAACATGAATGAAAGACAAATATATAATTAAAATTTAAAAGTTAGATAAATTTTGCAGTGAAGACTTTTTTTTGGGCACAGAGGGAGTATTCAAAACCAGTTACAACGACAGTTACGTAAATATGTACCGATTTCTCTGCTTCGGATGCTGATAACAGTTAGGTCCGCCGCTGACAGCGACCGTCCGCCGTCGAATATGGTGGCGACGGAAATCGAGATCGGAGTTACAGGGTAGGATTTTACAGTTAAGGTTGTGAAAGAGACGAGAGGAAATTGGCTCCGGCGAATACTTCATCTTTGTATTTCTCGCCGGCAATTGACGAGTATGCCCGTGCGGGTCATTTTTCGCGGGTCGTATTTTGGTCTTCGTTGACTATTTGGCCGGGCAATACTTCTATTTTCCTTCTTTTTTTTTTATTTTTAAAATTCTAGATTTTCTAAAACTATAATTTCACTTTATCAAAATAAAAGGCTACGTGGCAAGCAAAAATGCGTCCAAATGTCACCTATTCCTCACGCGTGTGTCACGTGCAACGCCCACTCCTATACATCACATTATTTGTTAAATACTTATATTAATCAAAATTAAATATTTTTATTTTAAATAATAATAAATATCACATTAAACAAATATGATGACCTGTGCATAGCACGAGTTTACATGCATTAATTTCTTGAATAAAAGAATTTAAGAAATTTATACACTCGACTCATTAAATGGATTGGTTTGATTTAACATTATAAAAAAAATGTATATGCAAGCATCTTGAATACAGCCTGTTTGGTTGGTGAAAATAGACTTTGGGAGAAATTAAATAGTAGTAGATGATTTGGAATAAGAATAAGAAAAAAAATGATACAATTATTTGGTTTATTAATTTAAGAAGTAATTATAAATAAATCTATGACACGTAAAATTAAAAAAAAGACTCTTCAATTGTAAAGATCAGTTGGAAGGTTATTTTCAAACTATTTTAAAAATATTTATATTAATTATAATTAGCCAAACACTTCTCTCATCTTTCAATTTTATTTAAAACAGTCTCATTCTCTTTTACTACTTTGTTTCCATAACGTAGTATTCCATCCGTTTCTTAATAGTATTATAAGTTATTTTAAAGTTGTATACGATTATTAAGAAAATAATTGTATAATATTAAATATAATATTTTTCGGTCATTATCTTAATGCTTGTGCTCCGTCCTTATTTAAAACATCCAAATACAAATACATGAGATTATTATTAAACGAAAAACATTTTCAAATATTGTGATAGGGACGGAGGGGGAGTATATTAAGAATTTAGAAAATGTTTGTTTGCACAATATTTGAAAATGTTTTTCGTTTAATAATAATATCATGTATTTGTATTTGTATTTGGATGTTTGTAAGTCATTTTAGTTGAGTCGGTTCCCTACCTGCTCTGCTCTGCTCTATTATATGAGAGAACAAATTTTATTTAGTTTTAACCTTTTGTGGAATCATCTATATAAGTAAGTATTCACCGACAAAGACTTCAATTCCTAATTGGAAAGCACTCTCGTCTAATAAATATCTTAACAACAAAATAAAAAGGTTTCAGTCAAAATTGGACTTTATGAAAAAAACAAATCTGAAATCACTATATTATAAAATAAACAAATCACTAATAAGGGTCCCGAAAAAAGTAAACTATTTGATATTTTCACAAGTAAATTTGACAAATTCTTCCTCACATGAATAGTAATATCAATCCCCTGTATACGGTCCGGATCAAGTGCATACCCATTATCTTACTCACCCGTGCTCACCCCCCTTTAGGCGACGGTTTCGTTTCACAAACCGTCGTCTATACTTTTAGCGACGCTCTATGTTGTCTGTCGCTAACAAGTATAGACGACGGTTGTCTGACCGAAACCGTCGCCTAAAGGAGGGTGAGCACGGATGAGTAAGATATATATATATATATATATATATATATATATGGTTCGGATCTAGTCCGGGATCCCATACGGACCTTTTTTTTTCTTTTTTTTTAAAATAACTAAATTTTGTACAGACATATTTTGTTATATGTATCCAAATCACACTCAAAACACTATATTATGTAAAAATTCCAGTTTCATAATTTTTTTTTATTTGTTTTAAAAAAAATTAAAAAATTGGGGTCTGTATCTGTCCGGGATCCTTATCCTATATATATATATACGGTCCGGATCAAGTACATACCTCTTATCTTACTTACCCGTGTTCACCACCTTTAGCGACGGACCCGGCGACGGTTCGGTCATACAACCGTCGTCTATACTTTTAGCGACGCTATATGTTGCCCGTCACTAAAAGTATATATGACGATTGTATGACCAAAACCGTCGTCAAGTCCGTCGCTAAAGGGGGATGAGCACAAGTGAGTAAGATAAAGAATATACACTTAATCCTTGCTATACATATATATTATATATATATGTTAACTTACATTAATAATATGATCAACCACCCTAGTCTTGACTTCCTCAAACATGGAGTTTCACTATGCCATCTTCACCATTTTAGCAACTCTACTTCTACTTGTCATAATCTGCACAGCTCTAATAGTAAGAATCTTCACCGGAAAATCAATCAAAAGTAAAAAATACCCTCCAGTAGCCGGAACTGTATTCCATCAGGCGATTCATTTCGCCAGGCTCCATGATTACCTAGGCGAATTTGCTAAACAAAACCATACTTTCCGGCTACTTGCACCAGATCATAGTGACATATATACAACTGATATTCGGAACATTGAGCACATACTCAAAACCAACTTTGATATGTACCCGAAAGGCAAGTATAATCGAGATATAGAAGAAGACCTGTTTGGCCAAGGGATCTTTGCTGTCAATGGAGTTGAGTGGCGGCAACAAAGGAAGCTAGCAAGCGTTGAGTTCTCTACAAGAGTGTTGAGGGACTTCAGCTGTACAATTTTCAGAAAAAAGGCAGCCACATTGGTTAGGACTGTTTCTGAATATTCCGTAGCCAACAGAATCTTTGATGTACAAGTAAGTAATCTAAAACTTGATTATTTATAAATTCAAACTCGAAAGTAAGAGGTAGTAGTAAATTCGATAAAGTTTTGCCTGTATTTATAAGAAAATAATATATATTTTGATTCTAAAAATGTCAATTTGGCTAAAAAAGTCCGACTAAACCAACTTTTGAGAGATGGAGGGAGTATGAAAACTAGCCTGTCTACGATCAATTTGGTTTAAATAATGTGGCTGTTAAAAGATACGCCCCAAAATTTGCAGGATTTGTTGATGAAATTTACTTTAGATTCGATATTCAAAGTTGGGTTTGGAGTGGATTTGAAATGCCTGGAGGGATCAAGCGAAGCTGCTAGTGCATTTATCAAGCATTTGATGATTCAAATGCCTTGATAGTTTGGCGCTATGTAGATCCATTTTGGAGGCTGAAGAAGTTTCTGAACATTGGATCTGAAGCTTCCTTAAGGAGAAACATCAAAATCATCCACGATTTTGTGCATGCATTAATCAGTAAGAAGAAGGAACAGCTTGAAATGCAAGAAAATTATGTGAGTGATGTTGGTTTTATTTTGTAGTTGGTACAATAACTATTGCCAGCGTTAAATGATTAAATCAGCTCCTGTTCTCTGTATTGCTTCCGATATGCTCATTCATTTTTCATGATTTCTAGAATGACAAAGAAGACATACTTACAAGGTTTCTGGTGGAGAGCGAGAAGAATCCAGAGAAGATGAATGATCAATATCTGAGGGATATAATTCTGAATTTTATGATCGCGGGAAAAGATACAACCGCAAATACACTTTCATGGTTTTTCTATATGCTTAGTAAGAATCCATTGATACAGGAGAGAATCGTACAAGAAATTAGAGAAGTAATTGGCAGCAGGCAGGGGGACGAAACTAGCATTGATGAATTTGTGGAAAATATAGCAGATGAGATACTTGAGAAAATGCATTACCTTCATGCAGCATTGACGGAGACCTTGAGGCTATACCCTGCAGTCCCGCTGGTACATTATCCTTGTAAACTCGAAAGAAAATTTTGTTTTTGGGGAACAATTTTCTTTAGATATTTAGTTTCTTATGACTACTATTGATAATGTCGTGACTCTTATTTTCCTCAAGGATGGGAGGCGAGCAGAAACTGACGACATTCTTCCAGATGGTTTTAAATTGAAAAAAGGGGATGGTGTATATTACCTCTCATATGCAATGGGCAGGATGCATTACATTTGGGGAGAAGATGCTGAGAACTTCCGGCCTGAAAGATGGCTCAAAAATGGATTTTTCCAGCCTGAATCACCGTTCAAATTTGTAGCATTTCATGTATGAAACATGTTCTAGCAAAATAAATCGCATAGCTATTGCGCCTATTTCACGACTAACAACAGTTACTAAAATTTCGGATGATTTGATGTTTTGTAGGCTGGTCCACGAATTTGCCTAGGGAAAGATTTTGCTTATCGCCAGATGAAGATAGTATCGATTGCACTTCTCCGCTTTATTCGGTTCAGACTAGCAGATGATACAAAAAATGTGACTTATAGGACCATGCTTACTCTTCACATTAATGGAGGCCTTCATCTTCGTGCATTTCCAAGGCCAGCTTAGAAAGAATTTTCAAATGCAAACAAAGTTCCTCTGACTGCATGATATAACTCAGAAAGAAAAGATATGGTTTAAGGAGTCATTGTAATTCTTTGTTAGTTTCCTTGTATCATTTAGACAGGTGCAAGGTTTTGTCTTTAAAAGTTTGATTCATTTGTTCACCTTTTAGAACTGTGATTCTTTCTTTTCAAGTGTTTGTTTTGTCTCCGTTTTCCTTCTGCTCCTAAGGACTCGAATTGTAAATGATTTCTCGTTGTGTAGTTTTGTTTGGTATGCCTCTATTAAACTCTATTTTGAGATTTATTCAGTTTATGAAACTATCTCACACACTTGACTTTTATTTTGGGGGAAAAGCAGGAATGGAAAGGGAAAGTTCTTCCTACCATTTTTTTTCCTCTACTTTTTTTGGAAATTACTTTTGCTTCTAATCTCTTCACTTCCCACCAAAATAAAACTCATTACGTCTGCCTTTCTAATTAAGGATGTATTTTTTAGTTTAGAATTGACGGCATGATACAAACTTAGGATGACAAAGCTGAGGACATGATGTAATTTTATGCTACCACCAATTAAAAGAAACTCTTTTAAAGTTTGATAATTTAAACTATTAACAAAACAGTTGGAGCAAAATTAGAATGATCAACATATATCAAGCACATACAACTCTGAATTGAAAAACCCAATCAAGGCATTAGGTTCTGATTATGCTTTTGTTAGCATCCCGTCTGCCACTGCATTTTGTTTCCCATGAAGGTGGGTAACTTTTGTCTCTTTAGCATTCTGAACTTTTAAAGAATTTTAGATCAAAGAAACATAAAATACCGAATGGATCTTAGAAGCATTATTTTCAGCAACACAATTCACTCCACAAAATCACCAGACTAAACAAAACAACCAGGAATTTATAACTCAAATTGTTTGAGTGCAACAACAGTAGCGATTACGAAGAACCAAAACAAAAGCTAAGGGAAAAGGTAGAAGGTACCTGACTATTTACAACAAGAACAGGTGGAAGGTCCCCATAAGAACTAATACTGGGGAGTTCCAATGTGGTCAATTTTCCTTTGAGATAGGAATACATCGACTCCAATGGATACTATCTAAGCTAATATCAGCCGTAAATGACATTTAAGCTAATACCTGGGGTTGGATCCTTCAACTGAGCTTTCGTCGTCGACAGCCACTCGTCGTGTCGTCCAATGTGGCGGCGTCGGAGGAGATTTCGAGTCCGATTCAAGAATAGTAGGTACTTTACTTAATAGGATTTTATATTTGGGATTAGTTTGGGATACTTTTTAGGGTTAGGATTAGGGATGAAATGATAAAGGAACTGCCATTCCTCTCTCCGGCTATTGTTTTTGGCGGGAAATGTTTTTAGTTCGGTACTTACCTCGAAGAGGTAAGAATATGTTCCTCAACATCGTGGTTCCTTGAGGTATAACCTTGAAGCATAGAATACGTTCCTTCTTATTTAAGATTTGAACGGGAAGTTCTTCATACGTTAAATCTTCCATTATTTCGTCCGGTTCTAACTCAATAATGTGGTTCGGGTCTTTCACATATTTACGTAACATGGATATATGAAAAACGTTATGAACACGAGACATACTTGGCAATAAAGCAAGTCTATAGGCTACAGTCACTACTCGATCGAGGATTAAAAATGGGTCAATGAATCGAGGATTGAGCTTTCCTCTCTTTCCAAATTTCGTAACTCCTTTCCATGAAGCAACACGTAACAACACATGATCTCCAATATCGAATTCCATGTCCTTTCGATGAAGATCAGAATAACTCTTTTGTTGGTCTTGTGAGGTTTTTATACGTTGTCGGATCGTTTGAATCTTTTCCGTAGTCATACGTACTAACTCCGGTCGATCCCAACAACGTTGTTTCACCTACCTCATCCCAACATACTGGAGAACGACACTTTCTTCCGTACAACGCTTCGAATAGAGCCATGTCAATACTTGTTTGATAACTGTTGTTGTAGGAAAACTCCACTAATGGTAAGAACTTGTCCCAACTTCCCTTGAAGTCAAGGACACAGAGTCTTAATAAATCTTCAAGAGTTTGAATAGTCCTCTCTGATTGTCCGTCCGTCTGAGGATGATATGCCGAATTAAATCGTAAATTCGTGCCCATAGCTTTTTGCAAACAAACCCAAAATCGTGAAGTGAATCTTCGGTCTCGATCAGAAACTATGGATACTGGCATACCATGCAATCTTACAACCTCGTTTATGTATATGCGAGCAAGACGTTCAAGTGTATAAGTTTCTCGTATAGATAAGAAATGAGCAGACTTGGTCAATCTATCAACAATGACCCAAATTGCATCTATGCCTTGAAAAACCTTGGGAAGACCAGTAATGAAATCCATGGTAATGTGCTCCCACTTCCATTCTGAAATTTCAAGTGGTTGCAATTGTAAGACCCCAAATTTTATGAATAAAAAAGGAATTTTCTATAAATATCATTTTTGAATATTATGGAATAAATTTGATATAATGTTATAGTTGTGGGTAATATTTATAAATTTTGCAAAGTACGCAAGTTGTTATATAATATTCGATTGGTCGGAGAATATTCGTTTTAACAGGGAATATTCGTACTACGGCACAATCATTGGTGGACCCCCACAACGAAATTATTGTAGGATTGAGAAAACGACAAAAATATTTTTTATGAAAATAACGGCGGAAGTTTTATCGGTAACTGTTGAAACACTCGGTGTTAAAAGTACAGAAATACGCGTGGTTGCATAGTAGCACACGGTATTGATTATTGATGCTTACGTGAGAAGTCACTCAATTTTGTTCAATTATTGCTTCAGTAATTGTTGCATAATATCTCACGTTAATTGATTCAATTATTGTTGATATTTTATAATTGAGATGACGAAGTTATTAATATTATTATTTGCAATATTAACGATGTCTAGAAGTTCTGCCAAAGATATGTTTGGTCACCTAATTGCGCGTCAATAAGGAGAAATCTTGGTCGATTAATAGTGTGAATAATAATAATGATGATGAAGTTTTATTTTATTAGTATTATTAATGTAATAAAGTAGAAAAACTTTTTATATAAAACAAAATACTTTTATAAAGTTATTCGTTTTATTAGGCTAACAATAAAATCTTTTTATATAAAACATAATACTTTTATAAAGTTATCTATTTAATTAGACAATAATTAGATTATATTATATTTTATTATGCATAGTATTTGTATAGTGTCTGCATAGTATTTACATAGTAAAAACTTTTTATATAAAACAGAATACTTTTATAAAGTTATTCATTTTATTATATTATAAATATAATATGTTATATTTTATTTTAAACCAATCTGGACCGTCCGTTTAAAGTAAATCAATTTGGATCGTTCATAGATTGATTACTATTCAGTCCATTCTTCTATAAATAGTAGCTCATTCCTTCATTATTTCTTACGAATTCACTGAAACTCTAGAGAGAGAAAACTATAGAGAGAAAGAAGAAAAGTATTCTGTTACTTCACTACTTCTATATCCAGTTTCTTCTTTATAATGTAAGGGGTATTATTTTTTTCATATTCATGAGGAGAACTTCTGTTATTCCATTCTTTATTATTCTGTTGGAATAACCTGTATACGCGGTCTACCATATACTTGGTGAAATTCTTCAGTTATTCTATTATTTATTATTCTGCTGGAATAACCTGTCTATGCGAAGTACCGCATGCATGGTGATTTCTGTTGTTATTTCATTCTTTATTATTCTGTTGAAATATCATGTCGGTGCGTGTTACGCCTGACCTGGTTCCGTTATTTATTATTTTGTTGGAATAACCTGTCTATGCGAAGTACCGCATGCATGTTGATTTCTTTTATTATTCCATTCTTTATTATACTCAATTGGTTAATGTTTTGACTTCTATAATCCATGAAATTAGTGGAATATCCTTGATATTTGCGCTTCATCCAGTATCTTTTCGTGAAAATATTCTTCTGAGCATTCTTAAATTTTACTCTACAAAAAAGTATCATGTTGACAATTTGGACGTTATTAGTTCCTGAATAAATTAATTCTTGAACTTATTTTTATTGAATTCTTGTATCATTGTCACCATCCTCATATTTATATTTTGTTGAAAATCATCTGTGACGTCCCCAAAATAGGTATATATCACCTATTCTGAGTCGCCAAATACATGGTACAGAATACAAATACAATCTTTAATATACAACAAGAGAGGTGTGAGTTTTAATACAAATATTGTTTTCTAGACAATATTCACTCTCAGAATAAGTCCTCGTTACATTGTTTCTGAACTTGCTTCACCTTTGGGTCATGGGCTAGGTGTAAAAGGTCCACCCATGAAGAAATGGGTGGATCAACAACTGATCCATTCCAAGATGTCAGTAATGCCTTAACATAGTTGAGAATTGAGGATCCATCCATCCCTTGCTTCATGAAATTCATTAGCGCTCCTACTTCATTCACAACCCACAAAGAGCCGAAGAGGCATTCGATTCCTATTATGCATTAAACTCATGGATTAAACTTTTTTTCTTTTTAAATTATGCAGTCGGGTAAGCTTGTTTTTCTCGATACAATAGTTAGAAAATAATTCTTATTCGTATCTGATTCCAGATTGGCGAGGACAAGGATCTCTCAAGTATGGCAAATGTAGAATTGCAAAAACAGTTCCCAGATAGAAAGGTAGAAGCAGCAAACTAAGACAAAATACATCTACTTGATTGGATATAAGTTATACATGAGGCAATATTTCTGTTCTTTGTTTGGATATAAGAATTGCAATATTTGTGTTTATTAACAAATAGTTGCTCCCCATTCTTGAGTTTGTAAATAATAAAAAAATGGGCAAAAAGTCTTGTTCTCAATTTCACTGTTTGCACAGTTGCTAGAGGAAGAAACCTGCTGTCTGACATGGTGTTTGCATAAGCACTTTAAAATAGTAATGCTCCCTCCCCCTCCCTCTCCCTCTTTCTCAAGCTGCAAAATGCACTCAGAATCCTCCAACCTAAAAGTTGTGCTTACAACTTTATGCTGCATTGAATGTCAATTTTTGGTTTCATTTTATGAATGAGCGCAAAAGAATTTCAAAATGATTGCATCTATCCCCCAAAAATTATATTTCTCCCCATATTTTGGTGAGCAATTTTTGGATGAGATGAATGTTTATACTTACTTTTGCGATTATCTCCACCGCAAAAGTAAAACCCTTAAGTGACATTATTTGCAAGATGGTTAGTGAATTTTCTAGTCAGATCCAAACTGCAAAGCAGAACTACACATGCAGTTGCAAGACACTGCAAGATTGATTGTTTGCTGAAGAATAGAGGCATTGGTTAACCTGAATAGGTTGAACTATAAGGGCTCGCCTGACAACTAATACACTCCTTTCTCCTGCAATCCTACCGTTCAGTTTTTATTTTATTTTGTTTTGTTTTGGTTTTGGTAGAAGTAAAAATTGAAACGTTCTGGAGTTGGAAAGATCATTTTTACTCTAAAATACCTCTTTTCAGACAATATTTAGCAAGTTTGCCGTCTGTTTTTACATTGCTTTAATTAGCTGAGGGAACTTTTAGTTCTTCCTCATAACATGCTGGTTCGATCTGAAATTTGCACACCCACAAGCATACAAATAAACAAGACTTTCAACTAAGGATACTAGATAGACTTAAATCGAGATAATATTTATGCAAGTTTATAATTTAACATAAGCTGTCCATATTCATAATAGAACATTAAAGGTAGTAACAAGAACAGTAATTTGTGGCTTTTGCTTGCACTATGGCACCAGTGCCCAAAAATAAGCTAAGGAGATGGGCCATTTTTCTCCATTCTCATCCTTAAGTCTTTGATTTACTTTGATAAGGTTGCAGAGACCCTACAGGCCTTTGCTTGTAATCAAGTACCAACAAATTGAGATGGGGCAAGTGCTCACAGGAGGGACAACAGAATGATACCAGCTAAAATGATTGAGATGTAACTTCGGGTGGAGGGAGAAGGATCCCTGGCCTTGACGCCCATCCTCTCCGATTCCTGTAGGCATCAACTGCCTCCAGACGAAGCCTCTCTTTTGAAGCATCTTGGGCTGACTTCTTTCCCTTCATGACAGAAAGAGCATACGAAATAAAACTGAGAATTAATTTGTCATGTTCATGAAAGTTTCAGAAGACCAAATGTTAGCCAGGGTGGTATCTCCTATTTACCCTCAGAGAGGACGTATCAGGTTTAAGCCTCTTGTTGGGAAATGGGAAAGTATTTGTCTATTACAGACAAATGGTAATTAAGGATATACTCAAATTTAAGGCTACCTTTGGAATAAAGACCAACTTTGGTGGAGCTTCAACGACCTCTCCAAATTTTATCACTTCACGTGCAGGGAAATCCAGATTTTCCTCTGCCTTGACTTTTTTGTGTTTCTTTTTCATTTCTTCCAAACGCCTGCACGGAATTTAAATCTGATTAGTACTGATTACAAGTTGAAGCCAAACTAAGCATCATATTTTTCTGCCTCTGTCATTTTTGAGCTACGACAACAACAGATCTTATATGAAGAGCTTACATTATAAGAAATTCATAGGAACCCCTACTCAAGAACATTTCTCGCAATATTGGACATTAAATAAATACATAAACAAGATCACGTGAGATAAAAACATCATCTAGTGGATTTAAAGAATTCGCAGTTCACACAAATCAACCAGGGAGAAGCAACGAGAGAGTTACTTTTTCTTACGCTCCTTTCTTTTTGAACCAACACCACTTAGTTCCCCTGTCTCAAATCGAAGGTCATCTACCCCCTTTATTCTCCTCTTTTTCTTTTTCTTTTCATGTGTGTTTTCTTTCTGAATCTCATCATGACCTTTCCTCTTGACACCAGAGTTTTTCAACTCTAATTTCTCATCAGAACGAAATTTCTGAAAGTAATGCACACAACTCAGAATATTATTGCACATTAATTAAAAAAAATTAAAATGACAAAGATTAAACTAAAGTACATATACCCTCCCCCGCACCCCCCCCCCCCCAAAAAAAAATAATAATAAATAAATAAATAAAAGGAAAGAAAGGTTAGTCTCCCAAATAGTAGGATTTCACAGATTTCTAAAGCTCCACCAAAAACATTAGGCCAATGAAACTTGGACTCTCTTTTAAAATGATTTACAAAGTGAACACGAGAAAATATAAACAAAAGGGTCATCATATTATTTGATTTTGGCACTCAAGATTAAACTTATTGAACTCTGTTTTGCTTCTCCAAATTTTCCTATAAGATCATATTACCAACAAACACAACTTCTTCCACCCAAAAAAAATGGGGTAAAGCTTTCACAATTCATGTCTTTACAAAGTAAAAAGTCTGCAGAAAACTTCCAGACTTCCTCCACGATGGAATTCTAAATTGTTACCCATCAATCTAGAACTCCATACATCCTTAACAGCAAGATAAACACAGCTTGCAGTTAAAACATAAGAGGCCTCTAATCCCAAGTAACACGAAACTGACAATCAGATCATTTTAGGAAACAGAAAAGGCAGGGAATACTTATCCCTTCAGAATCTGACATTTATTAATAGTATGTGAATGTCCTTCACACATGGTGAGGATGAACAGTGTATAGCAGCTTACCTTTTCAATTCGATCACCACTGCCTCCAGTATCCACTTTATTCCTCTGTGCACTATCCATTGATACTTCTACTGATCCTAAAATAGCATAACAAAACACTCATTCAAACAAAATAAAAAAAACAGATAAAGAACTTCCAACAAATTACTACACAAACTCATCCTACTGCTCGCAATTACACAGAGAAAGAGAGGTTCCTATTCAGCAGAAACAAATAATATATAATAGTGGAAAAATTCAATAATATGAAGCTAACCATTAGTGATGACAGATTGACCGGGTCAGAATTTTTCGTCAATTTATTTCAGATGTTTGGGCTGAAGATAACGCAAGGAAGGACGAGACACAAATTTGGGTCCATTTAATACAAGCCCAAATTAAAGTCCAATCTCACAATTGAGGACGATATCATATTAGCATGTGGGCCAAGAATTTCGTTTACACAACATTGGAAGGATTTTTAGATTTTTATAATCCTATTCCTATGAGGATTTGGATTGTTTTAATTAGATTTCTTTTCCAAATTGATTTTTATTTCCTTAAAGAAATTAGGGTTATAGTTTATAAATTCCTATTAGGATTTGGATTGTTATTAGGGTTATAGTTTATAAATTCCTATTAGGATTTGGATTGTTTTGAGTAGTATAAATAGAGGTCCAAGTTATGTAAACATCATACATTAACATTATTCATTATTCAATATATTTGTGAGATTATTCTCTACTTTTGGTTCTTTGAAGAATTCCTAAGTATTTTTCTTAGTTATTTCTTTGATATTCAATTTAACTTATCATACAACAATTCATAGTTGTGTGTGGTGTCCTCTACCGCATCAATCGTCGATTGTACCGAGATTACCGCTTAAATATAAGCGAGGGGTCAAAGTGTCGTTGGTGTCCATTCAACGCAGAATTCCGAACGCGAGCAATTGTACCAAGATTACCGTCTACATATAGGCGAGGGGTTAAGGTGTTGCAAGCAATTCATCCAACAACTGTGCTAGAAACGATCGGGGCAGCGACCACCTCACGCAAGCGTGCCGTGGAGTCTATCATTTGGTATCAAAGCTAAGCCTTTCTAGCAAGTTACTTATCTTTAATTTTCTGTCGAAATATATATTGTAAAAAAAAAAAAAAAAAGAAAAAAAAAGAAAAAAAAAAGGAAAAGAAAAAAAAAAATTCATATTTTCATTGTGCTAACCAAACTTGTAGCACACCATCAATTCCAACGAAGATTTCATACCGTTCCATCATCATCAATTCTGAAACGGAGCTACAATTTACAAATCTGACGCATACAAAAGGAGAGTACAAGGCAATCAATCGGTGATTTTGTGGTATTTTGATAGTCACACCATCTATAAGTTTGTTTAGTGATAAGTAATTTTGAATTGATTAGTAAAACCAAGAATTTTGCTAGGGAATTCAATAAGAACCTATTAGAGAGAATATTTGAGGTAAAAGGCAAGAGTGTGAGATTAATCGAGGGTAAAAGCCAATTTATTGAGAGTATACACGAGTGAACCATTGATTCGAGTGAAACATGTAAGGGAGTGTGTGAGGAAATTTTTATCTACTAACCTTTGTTTTGCAGCAAACATGTATAGCTACAGTTATGAAAGTTCTTATGGGTCTCGAAGGAATACTTTCCAAGGCAATATTGATACAGAGGCATATCTTAGATGGGAGAGGAGAATGGAGCGAGAATTTGACTGTCATGATTACTCCGAGCGGAGGAAGGTCAGACGTGCAGTTCAAGAGTTCTCCGATCATACAATTATATGGTGGCAGCTTATCAAACAAAAATATGGGGAGCGTCCATTCGAGACATGGACAGAATTAAAATCAGCAATGAGAAAGCGGTTTGCTCCAGTAGAGCGTGACAGGAAGGAGGAATATACATCTCGAAGACATGTAGAGCAACCTTCAGGGCCATCTACAGTAGATAATAACAGGAGTGTTCGCACAAAAGTAAACAAGGAAGATTATTGGAGGCAACTACAATATACTCCTAAGGCGCAAAAGAAACAAAATCAGCCGGGGGAGGTGGAAGAAATTATAGAATATGCAGTCCAAGGAGAGTTATTGGGTTCGAGTGTTCAAGATGAAATCCAAGATCAAAAGCAAGATGGTGAACATCCGAAAGAAATTAATCAAGGAGATGAGTTTGTAAAAGAAAATGCATGTGGAAAAGATCGACAAAAAGAAATTGTTCAAAAGGTTGATAATGTAAAAGAAAAAAGTGAAAAGAGTGAGAATGAAAAGAAAAGAGAGATTGAGAAAAAAGAGAATGAAAAGAAAAGAGAGATTGAGAAAAAAGAGAATGAAAAGAGTGACCTTGAAAATAAACGAGAGAAAAACAAACGAGAGAGTGAGCATAAAGAAGAGAGAGAAGAAATATGTGACTATAAAAAAGATAGTGAGTTGAAAAGTGAGTTATATTTTGAAAAGCCAATGATTGTACATTCGTACAAGACGGCGATTTTGAATACTAACACTAATGATTCTTCTTTGTCTAGTTTTGTTTTGTCTCTTGTACAGGTTGTTGATGAAATACCCCGTACTATCATTCCGTATCGATCAGCTGATAATATTCCCGAGGAGACGACGGAGTTACCAAGGCGGGTTGGAGAGTTGGTGAAAGTGGGTATCGTAAGAGAAGACACGAGTTCATGTGTTGATTATGAGATCATAGTATCTAAGGAGGATGGGACAACGAGTTTGTTCGTCGATTTTGAATTGGTAAACAAGTATCGTTATTCTTTTTCTTGTTTAGATAATATGCTTGATAAATTGCATAGTTCTTATGTTTTATCTACATGTGATAATAATCATGTGATGACAATGCCTAATCAATTTAGCATGAAATATTGTGATAAATGGAAAATTGTTTTAGCATGTGAGTTATATAGGTGGTTAGTTATTTCTGTTAGATTAACTGATGCATCTAGTGTTTTCATGAGTTATTTAAAACATGTTTTGCATGCTTCCGTTGGAAAATTTGTTGTTAGCTATTTTGATGGTAGAATCATTTTTGTCATAAACTATAGAGGATATTTGATTTATGTTGAGTTAGTTTATGATCATGATATATATTCTCGTTTTCAATGTTGTTACTTGCATGAAATTAATTCTAGGTTTTCTTATCCATATGTTGAGTTAGGTTTTCATGCTAATCAATCTTTACATGAATTATCGATAGCTGACAATGGTAGTAATCATGTTGTTTCGTTAGAGCGATCTTCATTGCATGCTTTGCTATCATATGGTTTTGATTCAACAAGTGTTTATCATCAAGATCGTTTGAAGGATGAATTATTTGCATGTTTAGTTAGTTCACTTGGGTTAGCTAAGGCATTGCATACTTCCATGGAATTGTTGAATTATATTTTACATTCTTTTATGGGAAAAATTGTTATTCTCTATTTTGATGATATTCCTATTTTTGTCAACAATTTGCAAAATTCTATAGCATGTGTTGAGTTTGTTTGTCATAATAAGTATGCTATTGAGTTTTTATCTTGTGAAGTTGGTTGTGACCTTTTTAATCCGTTGACAACATTATTTGTTCTTTATTGTGTTAATGTCAATGGAAAGAGAAAGGTTGGTTGTGTTTTGCAGATTCGTGATAGGATCATATTCATCGAGGGAAACATGGATCGTGCAATTCAATTCGATCAATGCATTGAGAGTTTACAGGGAAGTGTTTTGAATAATATTTTATTAGACTATACATGTGATTTTGAATTATTTGATTCCTTTGTGATTAGACAAAAGGAACTTGTTGATTTGTTTTATTCTGTGTTTAATCTAGGGATTCAGGTGTATGGGCTTTTGCGACCTGATGAATTTCAAAAGTTGATATTTGACCCAGGATCATTGACGTGGTTATGTTTAAAAATGATCAAGATCATAAGATTTCCGTTTGATCCGGGAATTCGCCATTGGGAAAATCTATCACATGAAGAATTTTTCATTTTAATATTTGATCCAGGAGGAGTTGGAACTTTTCAATTTCTTGATTGCATTGCTGATATTGTTCATTCATTTAAATTATCAGGTGAGACTTGTGGTATGTTTTGTTCGGTGATTCTAACTTTGGTTGTTTGATGTAGGATCAAATTTGTGGACAAATTCTTTCAAGGGAAGCGGATGTCAGATTTGAGGACAAATCCTTTTGAAGAAGAGGGGAATGATGACAGATTGACCGGGTCAGAATTTTTCGTCAATTTATTTCAGATGTTTGGGCTGAAGATAACGCAAGGAAGGACGAGACACAAATTTGGGTCCATTTAATACAAGCCCAAATTAAAGTACAATCTCACAATTGAGGACGATATCATATTAGCATGTGGGCCAAGAATTTCGTTTACAC
Source organism: Panax japonicus (assembly GCA_020205505.1). Classification (NCBI taxonomy): domain Eukaryota; kingdom Viridiplantae; phylum Streptophyta; class Magnoliopsida; order Apiales; family Araliaceae; genus Panax; species Panax japonicus. The sequence continues at coordinate 3,340,856 of CM035106.1, read as the reverse complement.
AACATTGGAAGGATTTTTAGATTTTTATAATCCTATTCCTATGAGGATTTGGATTGTTTTAATTAGATTCTTTTCCAAATTGATTTTTATTTCCTTATAGAAATTAGGGTTATAGTTTATAAATTCCTATTAGGATTTGGATTGTTATTAGGGTTATAGTTTATAAATTCCTATTAGGATTTGGATTGTTTTGAGTAGTATAAATAGAGGTCCAAGTTATGTAAACATCATACATTAACATTATTCATTATTCAATATATTGTGAGATTATTCTCTACTTTTGGTTCTTTGAAGAATTCCTAAGTATTTTTCTTAGTTATTTCTTTGAGATTCAATTTGACTTATCATACAACAATTCATAGTTGTGTGTGGTGTCCTCTACCGCATCAATCATCGATTGTACCGAGATTACCGCTTCAATATAAGCGAGGGGTCAAGGTGTCGTTGGTGTCCATTCAACGCAGAATTCCGAACGCGAGCAATTGTACCAAGATTACCGTCTACATATAGGCGAGGGGTTAAGTTGTTGCAAGCAATTCATCCAACAACTGTGCTAGAAACGATCGGGACGGCGACCACCTCACGCAAGCGTGCCGTGGAGTCTATCAATTAGCTAAGCAACTACCAATATTCACATCCACACATTTGTATTTCTATATACTACTACCCTCATCCTCCGTTCCCAAAAAAAAAAAAAAAAGAAGAAGCCCTATTTGACTGTTTTGAAGACAATTCACAAAATCCTAAAACACCAAATTGATATGAATTTATTTGATTTTAATCCCTACGTAAACTATTTAAAAAGTACTATTTACAAAATTTTGTCATTTTCAAAACTTAAATCAATTCACATTAATTTTAAATTCAAGATTTTGGGAATTTTCAAAAACTCATAATGGAACCCTTTTTTTTGTACTGCAAGAGGTAAAAATTATGCCTTGAAATCCTGAAAAACAAACATAAGATTTGTATAAACAAATAAAATATAAACATATATATATATAAAGACCTGGTTGGGAGGAACGGGTGAAAGTCATGATTTGACGAAGTTTGGAGGGAAGAGCTTCAATGGAGGAAGCGGCAGGAGCAGGAGGAAGACGACGAGCCTGCCCTCCATGAGCTGCTCTGTAATTCTTTTCTCTCCTTTTCCTTCCTTTTCCTCCCATTTCTCTGTCTAACTTTCTCTCTCGTGTTTACTTGAAGTCTTGAACAGCTACACCCTCTTCGTTTGATCAAATCTTTCTGGGGTTTTTCCGGTTTTGGTTGTGGGATGTGTTTGGATGCACAGTTAATGCCCAAGTATAATTTAATTCTCCCGTCTCCAAAAAAAAATAATGAAAAAGAAAAAAAAGATAGATTTTTTTACCAAGTTGATTTATAAAATCTTAAAATAATGTGAATTTATTTATTTTAATTAATGTAATGGTGTTATTGTAAATTATTTAAAAAATATTATTAAGTACCATTGTGACTTCAAAAATTAAAATAAATTCATATCATAATTTAAATTTTAAGTTTTACTAATTAATTAGGACCAAAAGCAAAATATTTTAAAAATTTTATATCGGTTCAAAAGCTCATAAATATATAAATTGAGAACAAAAATAAACAGATTACCATGTCAGGCTCCAAGTTATATACAACATACAAATGGGTAGCTCAAAATTCCAAAATTATAAGGGCATAGGAAAGTACTATTTTTCCTTATTTATTTTGTAAGTGGATAATTTACATACAATCAAATATTTAGTAGCAGACCTGGTAAACGGGCTGGCCGGCCCAAACGGGTAGGGCCATGACCGGACCAAAACGGCTCAGATTTTGGCGGGTTAAAAAATGAGAGTCCAAAGCCCGAGTTTTGTCGGGACGCGGGACGAAGTCATTTTATGTCTATTTTTTAGGCTTAGTCCAAACGGTCCGGATCTAACAAAAAAAGCCCAGATTTTCGTAGGCTAAAAAAATGAGACACAAAGCTCGGGTTTTGACGGGTCGGCCTGCCCGACCCGCGAACTTTGGGCCCGTTTGCCAGGTCTATCCAAAAGTTGCAGAAAATTTGAGGAGTGGGGGGTACTCGGGGTGTTAAGGAAAACATTCTTCATAAATTGTAATTACAGAAACAAAAGTAGAGAAATATGCAACTCTCTTCATATCAAGATGTAAAGCTTCAGAAGGCAAAAGCACAAACAAACAAGTGAGCACTATAGAACTTTCATTTACTTTGATATCAAAGAATGGACAACATTTACAAGCTCATAACCCTATTACAACTCAATGGAGTCAAAATTTGCAGAACATCCCTACTCATAAATATAAGAGATGGCACTCTTTGTTTTGTGTATATATATAAAGCTCTATTTTTCTCATCTTGGAAACATATTTACACCCACAAAGGAAGCTGCTATTGTAAGTTTAGTTCAATGGGATCGCTTTAAAAAATTGTCTTCCTCTGGCAAATAAAAACTCGTTTTGCCAAAATTCATCATTTTATGGGGGGTCTAAGCCCATTGTCTTCACCACCAAGCTTGAGCATTTGATCTATAACCTTCAAGCTCAGCTACAAGCAACAAGAACAGAAGCCAAGATAAGATAATATTTAAAAACTACAATTCCATCGGTAACTTGTCTTTAAGCAAACTCATACATACCACCTTTGACTTTATACTTGTACTTGATTTCCCATAGTTTGCAACCATTTTATTTTTTCTTTGTTGCTTTACTACACCGATGTATTATAGTTTGTAGTTGAGGAAAATAAATTTTCATTTTTTTTCCTTTTACAGCAATTTTAACGGGCAATTATGCACCAATACTAATAACCGAGTTAGAATCATAAAGAAGAGAAAACCAGAGTCAACTCACCGCAGGATCAGTGAAGATTATCAATTGTCTATCGGCAGTTGACACCAAAAGATTTGTATTGTCCTTGTTCAGAGCCAGAGCTGTAATATCTTGCCCTTCTTTCAGTTGCATTGAATGAAATACCTGAAAGGGCATCTCCTTGTAAGTGACATGCATTTTAGAGAATGTACTAAGACTCGGAAGGTTCCTGTTAATAGGAAGATTACACATTATAGGAACCTTTTACGTTATTGTTTTAGCAAATCTTTAAGGCGATGTTTGTTTGCAATTTACTTGCATGTGATTGGGCTATTTGAACTTATTTATAGTAGTTGCACTTTTTTATCCTTGAATTAGTTCTAAGATGACAATCTCATGGAATATATTTTTGTTTGTAAGGTTATTTATGAGGAACTATGTAATCCCAAGGAGGAAGGTGAGATTAAATAGTACCCCCTTTTGAGGTATCAAATGGACATAGAGTAAAAATATGGTCCATATATTGTAATCTTAGGACTAGTCTAAGGATAAAATAGTTCAATCTTATGCATCCTTGTTGCAAACAAACAAAGCCCAAGGATAAGAACCCAGTGTTATTACCAGTCCTTAATTCATTTGAAGATGAAAACGAGAATAGAAGGCTATTTTTATTTGTCATCATCATACCTTTAGAGTATGCAGATCAAAGAAGCAAATCGAAGGCGAAGAAATATTCAACCTATTGTTGTCGTTGTCACATACTCCATCATTATCCAAACATGAGTTTAATCCAACTAAAGCACTCCGTCCATCAGTAGAAACCTCCATGACAAAAATGCTAGAGGAGAAAGGCAGTTGTGCACTAGAAACCAGAGTCCCATTAAGAGTGAAGGTGCTGAGAGTATGTAGTGATTCATTCCAAGCAATAACAATCCCATCGGAAGAAAGGGAGACCACATTGGCCTTGACACCAACAAGCCTTCTGATCAAGCGTCCTCTTCTTATTGAATGTACCAAAACATCAGCTGAGTTGGAACAAGAGAGAACAACACCAAGGTCAGAACTGACTGAGCAACAAATTATTTCACCATGATGGCCCCGAAGGACGTGTAAGGGACCTTCAAAACGATGTCTTCTGCTTTTGTCTGCTAAGCTGCTTGCGATACCACTTGCTGGACTTGCCATCCCTGAGCCTGTAGAAAGCTCTGGCAAGCTGCCTGAGAGAGGAGTGGATGCACGATGTATCCTCCAAATAAGTACTGTAGCATCCCGGGATCCTGTCACAAGATAATTACTATCAGGTGATAAAGCAAGACAAGTAACTGGAGCACAATGTCCTCTGGCTATTTCCATTGTCTTTGCTCCATCTGATGATACGAGTCTGACACTATTATCCACATGCCCACCTGGTCATTGGTTGAAAATTTCAAAGTGAGAAGTTATGCTAATTGGCAGAGGCAAAAGAAAATGGTAAAGACCTCAGTCAGCAAGCTTAAACATCACCACTATAACTTTTTTATTCGAAGATCCATTCCACTAAGCCATTAAAGTTTAACAAAAAATTCAGTCAACAGCTCTTATATTCATGCACAGTAACTCTGTGTGAGCTATCCGAAAAGAGAAAGCTAATATCATTTCTTGAGAAAGAAGTATTTTTTCTGGGTAAAAAAAGCCTAGGCCAATAAAAGCTAAAAGGAAAACAAACACAAAGTATGCTGTTCAAAACTACTCGACTTTCTAATGCTTCACTACAGCTTTATTCATTGATGATTCACTAGTCGGCTGCTGCATATGTCAATAACGTAACTACAATATTACCGATACAAATGAGATTTCAAATGAAAAAGGAAAAACAGTAAGTTATAATTCTACCATTTTTGTTTTTTGTCAACATTTATTCTGGCTTGTGATATATTATCAAAGCTGATAATGTTATTTGTACCTTGTTCTAGCAATAACTTTGATCTTTCTGTGTTTATGTGATTCTGCAGATTCTGAAAAACTAACTTTAGTATTCCATACTGCATATGATCATCGTTGTTCAAGCACAATGCTTGATAAAAGATAATTTCATATTTTCTACCAAGGGGGGGGGGGGGGGGTGGTCAGGGGTCATACAGCTTTCTGAAGCGTTACCTATCATGAATTACAAAAGTAATACGTTCAGTCTCTTAGAATATTATTTTATATAGCAGTTCTAGTTGTATTCCGGAAGAGGCAAAGACGCATCATTTTGGATGAAAATTGACTAGTCGATGAATATATCAGATTATTCTTCGACTACATAAATATTTTTGGTCCATAGTTTGACTACATAAATGAATTGCTGCAAACTGAGAGGAGAAAAGGGTGGAATTGTTCCATTGAGCTCAATCTGCATGTGAAGGAATGGACAAACTTATAGCAGGCAAGATGCATCCAAGTATCTAATGATGTGATGGCAAAAGTTGGAACAAGTAATTATCGACCTTAATTTCTTTATAATAAACAAACAAAGTTTAATAAGTGACCAAGGTGAAAGAACCTTACCAGTGATAATTTCTTTGTCGGATGTGATTGAGACCACAGCTGAGCTTCTGATTCCAGAAGTTGCAAATGCAAGTGCTTGGGGAAAGTGCCACTGCTCAGAACCAGAGCCAGTCGATCCTTTGAACATACGCATAAGTCCACTAGAGGAGTTCGCACTGGCATTTCCAGGTTGAAAGAGGAATGGTGTGCCCTGGCCATCAGGTGTATTTGGCTGCCACTTGTGTTTTGCTATGTGTGCTGCTGGAGCGTTGACATCAACAACTATGATAGAATCTGAGGATGCATATATACTAGCAGCGGGTAAATTGCATTGCTCCGGAGATGGAACAACATATTGTTTAACTTCTGTGGGGTTCCGAAAGATGGTCTACATGCAAAAATCCAGAAAGCATTATTTTGCCTTTCTAGTTTTGGACAATCACTCGTTCTACATGGGTAGTAACTTGTACAAAGAAAAATTATATTTTCTGTCATCCTTATTATAGGGGTGGACATAATACGTCAACTGCAGACTTTTTTTTAACTGAAGCAGCAGAGTAGAAAAAGAAGATTTTATTATAAATGAGAGATACCAAAATGATACCCGGAGGATGAGAAATCCTCAAAAACTAGAGTAGAAAATACAAAGCCCTTAGAAGAGGGTTGCTCTAGACTCCATCTACAAGTCTGAACATAATATCCCACTAAACGCACCATCACAAAAGACAATAAAGAAGCCAGGAAAATGACCCTGTCTAATCCGATGAACAGTGAACTCGTAAACAACTTCAGCAAACAGTAATCTTGTGAGCAGTGCTGATGAATGGTGTTTTGCGGTTTTGTTTTTTTCAAACCCAAGATCACTCAATAACTGAGAAATTAGTTGAGAAACCAATATGATGTAAGACAACTTTTGGAGATGAACAACTGCCGGAAAATTAACTTATTCTGCACCTTAGGACCCCAAGGATCTTTTACTTAGTGATGCTCTGCACACCATTACCCAAGGGTTTCTCGACCGTAGAAAAATAGCTTAATATCAATAATAAATAGTATGTCTAATAGAAAATCTTGTGGGCATTGTATCACTATTTTTTATACAGTATTAACACCCTAATATTACTTGGGGAACAATAAAAGTACTAAAACTAAAATACCCTAACCAAATAATAATATCCTAAATTCTCTCTAATAAATAAAATATACAAATTACATCAATTACTCCACAATAGACAAAGGACAAGTAGGAACTCAGCCCCTGAGATGAACTTTCAGGGACTAGAATGATTGACACCATGAATAGGATTAGCATCCAGCCGTTTCAATGCATGCTAATTGGCTTCTAATCACATTATGTCAAAAGAAAATTGGATTCCAAAAGGAAAATGCCAAAGTCACTTCCAAGGACTAGTGTCTTTTTTTTAACCAAGAAATATGTATATGCATCATCGAGTCACTTACTATTTTACGATATAACACTGTATTTGGGTGGTTTTAATTGTGATTCATGAGAGAGCGAGAGCCAAATAACTACAAAGTTCCAAGGAGAAAGGCGATGAGTCTTAAGTTGGAAACTGCTCCAAAAGCTTAAGATGTTAGAGAGAGGGCAAAACAATGTCTATTATGCACTTCACTTTTTCATCTATAAAATCTTTTTATCAACAAAAAAAGGGACCTGCATAATTAAACAATCAATTGCCAACCTTTTCATGCAATTATTTTAAATCAGAGTAAGTGAAAATTCAGCGGGTTTCAAGGGAAGCTATCCAATAGCATAATGACGTATATAGACCACATATTGTGACCTCACGAATAAGTACCACATACTTGCAACATCATGAATAAGTAGCAAGATGGTATAACGTGAGTGCAACCATAAAATATATATTGGCTCAGTAGTAAAGCCAAACAGTTATTTTTACAATCCAATAAGTGTCAGCACATACTTAATACAGCCGGTAATAACAGGTTAAAAGGGGAAAAGGAAATCAGAAGCTGAAAAACACAGGCATGGCCATATAAATGAAACCAGATGCCCCAAGAAACTAGATTCAGAACGATAAATCAAGAAGTACCTGCAAATGAAGAACATCTGCTAGTGGCATCTTTTTTAAGTGAGGGACGGTTAGAAGTTGGGATGGGGTTTGTCCACAGTAAGCAATCTGATCTTGTGTAGCACGTTGTTGAACCTTTTGGAGATTTGTAAGGAAAATGAGTACATGTTATATTTATAAAAAAAGACAATTATAAGAAATAAAACAAAGTAAACTTACAGGATCCAAAATTTTGTCAATATCCACAATGCCTTCATAGGTGATGTAAAAGAAAACATTATTTGCTGATATAGCTTCTTTTCCTCGTTGCTTATATCTAAAATGTAGTAAAGAATAATAAGATAACCAGTTTTCTCAGGATAAGAAATGCCAAACATTTGCAAAAAGAAATCATTAATTACATACAACTTCATCATAACCAGCAAGCAAGAAGAAAATCACAACCTTAAGGTGGAAACAATTAGAACCAAGGGCCAACATTCACAACATAATAGAGCTTACCCAAATATAAGATCAATCCACTCATGCAAATGTGCTGACACATGTTCACTCTCGAGAGCCATTTGATGCTTATGGATGAAATCAACAGCATTTTCAGCCCAAGCAGGAAGTCTAACGGAATCTGAAATAGTTAAAAAAACAGTAGAGCAATAAGATGAAAAGGAAGAGCAAAAAGAGAGAGAGAAGAGAAAGATAAATGTTGAAAAGCAGTTCACATTGTCTAGGAGAGAATATTGTACTTGTGACACAAAAAATAGAATAGCATGCATACCAAGTCTTTCTCCCAGCTGTGTTGTACCAAAGTTAATTGAGTTCTCATTAGTTAATATCTCTGGAAGGTAAAATAGCTCAGGAACCTAAGATGGAAAAGTAAATAACTTTATTTTGTATGTTAAAGACTGAGAAAGACACTGATAGCCAATTGAAGACTTCAAAGATTGTCCAACGTTATTTCAACTAAAGGAAGCTCTTTGGCGGTAAGGTCAACTAGATTCGTACCAATTCCTTCACATCATTCATGTCCTTGAGAACACCAGTCCAAGTTGCAGAAATATCTGAAAACATTCTGTCTGCATGATCGAACTTTCCACCTTGTAATTGAATTGAGAGATTAGTAAACGGCTCCACTCTAGTGAGATAATATAACACCTGTAACAGAAACTCAACATTTTAACATTTGGTTGTCCCCATATTGTATGTGCATAAAATGACATCAAAGAAATCATTGAAACACAGAACATTAGACAAACATCAATCTGACAGAATGAAAACTAAACTAGCTATCATGACGTACTACATCGAAGCAACAAGAAGTAAGCCAGTGAATATTCAGTTTACATGCTCATCCATGCAATCTAACTAAGGCTCATAAAACTGATTTAACATTTACAAATATATAGCTTGGTTAATTAAATATAGTGATAGGAGTTGCCTAGCAACTAAATTTAAGAATCATAGCACATCACAAAGACGAAAGATGATTCTTAACATGATGGACTATAGACATGGACAAGGACACACCATATGCATATACATATACCTATATACATATGTACATATATGTATATATATACATACATGTATATGCATACATAAATTTCCCCCATTTGAACATGCTCTTTCTTAAGCCTCTTATGGACTGCATCAAATTTCCAACTTCCCCCTATTCTTCTTTATCTATCTTTTAATCTCAACTTCTACATCAATACATGTATAATCAAATCAAGTACGACTTTAGCACAACTAGTACAGGAAAGTACTGTTAGTTCTTATACAGTTATACTGCATGATGAGTACATGTATAAAGCAATATTAAAGCACCACATCAACACTAATACATATACAAAGAACTGCCAGAAACCAGTAATAGAAGAAAGGGGACCGGAAGGTTTAGTGCAGTCACAGGATCACAACTTGCAACACGTAAATTTCATACTACGAACATAAAGTAGTAAATAAAATCATAGGAGAACATACTGTTCCAGCACTTGAGTAATGTGAACCATAGTGGAACTTCGGGATGACTGGATTACTAAAACTGGAGTATCTTTCCTGGAACTTTTTCAGCCGATCAGGACTTAATGCACCAACAGGCTGGAAATTGTACAATGATCTATTTTATTAATGAGAGCAAAGCTGAATAAAGATTTGAAAAGAAAATTTTAAAATTACGCCACCTTCGATAAATCTCGGTAAGAAGAAGGACTAGAAAGATCCAAGGTCTTTGAACTGTAATCTGAAAGAATCCATGGAAAAACAGGATACTGCATAAAAGAAATAACTTATTAGCAGAAACAAAGACTTCGTGAGATAACAAGAGCTTTCATCAAGAAAAGCTTACTTGAGTGATGTCATTATAACTACGCCCAGCCAGTGTATTCAGCTGCATCAGATATTCAAAATTGCTGATCTGGAAATTATGTATTTTAGCAATTTTAAGGATTCATTTGAGCAAAAGAGCATGGAACAATTAAAATTGCAGCAACAAGGGTAAGACGAAAGATATATCCCAAGTTCAAATCATAATTGTACCTCCCACCTAGCCCAACGTTCCATGAGTTGAGTTCTCTTCAGAAGTTGGTCGGGCCTCTATACCAAAAAACAATATCTAGTTTGTAAGTATTATAAATAATTAAGCCATGTGATTCATAATTTTGAACTGTTTAAGACACAAGCTGTATTTGTAAATGATGTATAAGAAAGAGTGAATCCAAAATTCACAATGCCTCAGGCAATTGCACGCAGCCTTAAGCCTGCAGCCTTACACATATTAACATTCAACTCTATTAACTTGAAGACACCATAAGAATAAATTTAGGCTGAGATGCCAGCCGTACCATGATTAGTGACAAAAATTAATCCTAATACACAAATTGAAATGTCATACACCTAAAGAAAACATAAGACTATCTTTCTAGTTCTAAAATAAATTAATTACAAACAATCCATGAATAAACATAACATTGCCATAAATCTAATCATGTAAGATTAAAATATTACTGAACTTGCGAACCACATCAGTGGGCATGCAGACATGCAAGTTCATCAAACATATTTGGTCCTCCACAGGTCAATTACTATCAGATGTACAAAGTCTGTTTTATAGATATAACTAAACAAAGTGAGCGGAAACCTGAGTTGCCATATAAATATTGTTTTAACTATGAAATCAAAAGGTTGTTTTAATAACATAACTAAAACAAAGAGAAGAAACACCTGAGTAGCCAGGTAAATATTGTTTAAGCGAGGAGGACGCGCTAGAACAATAGCTCGATATGCATCTTTTCTCCCCTCGGTACTCTGGAGCAAGTTTTAGACAAACAGATTAGCTGGCATTTGTCAACATTATTCTGCAAGAAAATTAGACAAACACATCTTTTTAAAAGTAATACCCCAAAATCAAAGAAGGAGTTTGACCGGTCAATCATGAACAATTCCAGTGCACTTCTTCTTAGGAGATATCTGTAATAACAGTTAAACGATGAACAAAATAGTGGGATTCAGACAAGGGGGATGTGAAAAAACAATTGATTACACCTTGGAAAGTTTTACCAACTATATTCCGTGAAGGCAATTATCACATTGAGAAACCAAATAAAATGATATACTGAAGAAAATAATATCCAGCGTAAGATGATAGATACTAGATAGTGTATAGCTTTCATGTAAAATTTGTGTAATTGGGATCATCGTTTGGAGGGGGAATAGCGAATTTCTATGAACTTGTGCATCCAGTTCTTCCAAGTATAAAACATATCCTTGGCAAGTAGGGAAGAGAAAATTTTTGTGACAAAACCTCCCTTCTAAAACCACACTCATATAACACAACAGAAAAATTAGGAAAAGAAAAGACTTTTCTAATCATTTATCCTGCAGCAAACAGACAAGACTTCCGTTGTTCTCTTGGCAGTTTCCTGCATATCAGGTTTAGAGGTTTCGGGAGAAGTAAGATGGCAAAATTTTGTCGCGATGAGCGCTGTTTGCTAGTTTTTGGGGTATGTGGACAGAGAAATGAATAGATCTTCACAGATACATCTCTCTCTATTTGTTACTTTAGAATACATGCCTTTTCTAGCAGCTCTTTGGGAGTCGGCAATGAGAGCGTTTTGGGGTAGCTATTTCAGATATTCATAGGGATTAAGGGGTTGTTGGCATGCATTTTCCACTTCTTTTTGTTACTTGTGTTGGATTGCTTATAACCTTCATGTTTCTTTCTACTTCCTACTAAAATTCTTCAAAATACATGAGTGAACCGTCTCAGATCACCAATTAATATATATGGCTAACTAATGAGAACCTGGACCCTGTATATATATGTGGCTGCCAAAAAAGAGGATGCTCCCATGTACACAGGATGTTTATAAACTGCCAAGGAGAAAAGAAAAAAAACTCTTGAGCAGACGAGCACAAACTGCGCAATTCCTAAACAAATCATGATTAGTCAAAGACACAAAAGTAGAGTTCCAAAAACAAAATAGACACAAAACTTCAATAAAGGACAACAAGAGAAACCATAGAAACTTACAGTTAACGTAGTTAATTATCATCCCAAATGCAAAATTACGAACATGAAAATTATCATCCTACAGACCAAAGTAACCTACCAAAACTTTTTTGTTAAAAGTTACAGTTGACCTAAATGACGAATATATAGCATCCAATTATATGCCATCTGATGTTCAAACCCCGCTTGCACATGGAGAAAGAACTGAGACTGCAAATTGCACTAACAGAACTGGGGACCATTTATAAGTATGAAGGCTAAAATATTAGACCTAGTAGAGCAAAAGCTCTGACACCATGTTACACTGCCAATTGGTTTAAAGCTATGTATTAGATGAAAGGCCCAGCAAAGTATGCATTCTATAACAAATTATTACCAAGTAGAAATCTAATTATAAACTATAGTATGGAAGAAGAAAAAAAACAAATGCATACATTTGACTAAATTTATATCCTTATGTCAGTACAAATATGCAATTATTGGAAACCTGAAAAAATGAAGAATAGCAAGAGTAAGGTGCCCAAACAAATGAATTCTGCCATATACAGATTCAACTCAATAAGCAAAATATTTTCCCACCTTCTGCTATATATTTGATGAAGGGAAGATATCAGCCAGCTCTGATCCTTTTCTTGAATTCGATTTTCAATAGAGTCTAATCCATCCCTCATATTGCTCTCAGCTTTATCAACAATAAAATTAATTTTTTTTGTTGTTATCTGGAAGACAAATGTTCAAACAATTAATACTATTTGCTATAATTTGGAACCATAAGATGTTGAAAACTTGAATATCTACATTAGTTTAAATGTAATAGTGCATGTACAACCAACAGTTCTTAATTGCTTCACTTAGTTCCATGCAGAACTTTAACTTGTTATAATAGCATATTCTTCACAGAAGTTGGCTCTATGATGCCTAGAATTGTAACAATCGTTATTGTCATCAAAAAGTGCATCTACAAAGACGAACACCAATGCCAAGAATATGCAGAACTTACTTGAAACATTCCTCGTATAACCCTTAGTGGCCGGACCATTGAAGCTGGAAGCTCAAAAAGAATTCTTTCATCATGTCCACTAGGAACATAACGAGGTGAAACAGTTGAAGGGGTTTCCACAAACTCTTGTTCGCTAGTAACTTGAGGCTCGGCAGATTCCACAGGAACCTGCAAGGGCTGCTCGGCAGTCTCGGACAGCCTCACCAGCGTCTCATCTCGATGTTCTGCACCTTTTTCCCTTCCCTCTAAATTAATAGTGTCTCCCTGTTCATCGTCCTCATCTACTACATCCATTGTAATAGCTTCCGCAGCCAACACAGATGCTTTAGATGGACTAATCACATTCTTTTGGTCAAGCTTAGACTCTAATTTTTCATCATAACTTGCAGCAGCACCAATATGATCTGACCCGCGGTAGTTCCTCCTCAAAAATCGCCTCATCCTCGAAGAACTTTCCATGCAATCTAATTTCCAGAAAACCTGTGAATCCAAGGTTTTAACTTTTTAAAAATTATAGAACTCAAATCTAAAAACAGTTTTTAATCAATGATAAGCAAGGTTCTGAACATCAACATACACGCTCGGGATTGCATAAATGGTCAGTGAATGGCCCAAAGAGACATTTCATCTCTATCAAGTAATGGATAAGTTTGCGCCATGCACGTATGCCAGTACATAGACGATGCCAAGCAATTAAATCCACTTGTCCACGCCTGTCAACCTAAACATATAAAACAAATTTAATACTTGATTTACTTTATTTCATTAGTCAATGACAAGTTCAAGGACAAGAGACAATGATACCTCCGATCTTTGCATGTTTCTAGCTAAAGCTAAACTTCCAACAAGGACAGCAATAAACTTATAGGATAAAGCGTTAAAGTCTTTGCCATAGACTGACTTCGAATCAACTGACTGCAAGCATTCCATCCAGGCAGTTCCCATGGCTTCAGAAACATTCCATCTCTTTACTCGTTCCATATCGCTGTTATTTCGCCGCTGTGCAGATGTAGCCATTGCCACTGCACTGAGACCTCGTCCAGAACCTATTTTTGCATTGCGTTCAAGATCGCGTGCAGCGGCCAAGGCAGCAGCCTTTGCAGCAGCTTTGTCCTTTGGAACAGCCTGTGATTTGCTTGGAGCCTCAGGAGGTTTTTGAAAGCTTGAGAATGTATGAAGTCTAGTTGTTTTTCTCTCTAGCAACGAGGAGTCACGCTTGAGATGTGCAGTTGCTGCGGGTGCAGGGGTTTCTCCTCCGCCAGCACCAGCAGCAATCATTGCTAATGCCATAGCTGCAGGAGGTGATGCAAAAGCCGCAGCCCATCCAGGAGAAATCATAGCAAGAGCAGCCTGAATTATTATTTTTGATGAAAGAATAGTTTTATAAGAAAAGAAATAAACCTCAGAGGTGGACAAGCAGCACCAGAAATAACGACAAGTATTGGAAAATACATGTCCTTAACAAAGGACAGCCCCCCGAATCCTATAGATATTAGACGCAGCTACCACCCAAAAAACTCCCATCACCAACGTCTAAAGAGAGACGCCATAAAAGACACCCAAAGAGCTTCCATAATTATTATCGACTGGATGTTTCAGATGATTATTACTCAGATCAGGATGCATACTTTTTGTGTAATACACACATTTAATGTGCAGGTGTGTGCATACGCGTACATACTGTTCACTGTAAAACATAAATTGCATACAAAGAAGTATTAACATTCACAAAAGATTATCTTTGTTGCCAAGTTTTAGAAACAGCACAAACCACCCAGAAACCACAACTTCTTTATAGTATTTGAAACTGATGTATGCCAGCTACCATACATGGATAATAAGGACTGAGAAAAGCACCCGAGGAAGACTAAAACTTAGTTTATTTCAGGATTTTGTTTAGAGATTCTTTTTTGATTTTGTTTGGTTCACAACACTATAGCTCGACAATGTTCACATCACTGTATTAAATGGGTTTTTAAGATCATTAATTTACTTTATCTTGGATGGTTTAAATTAAGGGCTTAGATTGAACTTTAACAGTAGTAGTCTTCTAATTACAAGACAGCTTGGAGATTCATTAACTAATGTTTTATTCTTCCCTTCTCTTTAATTGAATTGAAGGGGCTTGGATAATTTTGTGCTGGGATTATGCTTGATCAATTCTTTTTTTCTTGCATTATTTTTCTGTTATACTATACCGGGATTTAAATAGTGAAAAGTACCAAAAGGCGAAAACCAACTATTAACAATGCAAAGGTGGAAAGCACAGAAATATGGGCAGTATGTTTCCTTATTTGCTATTTGGGAATTAGTAGAAAAGTTGGTTGACCTCTATAGGCAAAGCATCTGCAGCCATTGCACGGTCATCATCAACAAGAGGATTTGAAACATCTGCATTAACAAGTTCATGAATTCCTGCCAATAGGGGTCGCCACCTCCTCAAAGTAGCAACAAATGGTGGCAAAATGGCCTCAAGATACTGCTTACGAAGAGGAGTTCTGTCTTTGCCAACAGCATGCCACACCTGAAAACATACATTCCATTGAAAAACAAAAACATTCAAAACAGTGTGACCACATACTACGAAGTGAAGACCACCATGAACTTTAATAATATAACCTTCCAGCATAAGAAGAAGACAATGAAACAGGTATGCATAATCCACTAAATAATTCCAAGAAAGACTTCTTTTGTGGAACTAACCTCAGAATATAGAACACAAGAAGCAACCAGCACTCTCTGTCTCTTGGACTCAGAAATCGGCATGTTGAGGACAGGTGAAAGCACACTGTACACCAATTAAGGTTTAGTTTTCTCAGGTATTTAAAAAAACATGAGACTGACATGCTAGCCAAAACTGCTGGAGAACTAGACTGATATGATGAAAATGTAAAAAGAGCCTTTATGTATGATGTAATTACTATGTCATGCTTTGGTGGAGGAAGATATGACGTTCTACACTTCCACTATTTTTAACTTGTAATTTCATATTTTAATTGTTGTGTTTTATAGAATTAATATAAGCTAGTTTTAAGGCTCTAATAAGGAATTTTAAATTAGTATCTATTAGGGAGATTCTAGGTGTAATTTTAGGGAGTTAAATTATGTATTTAGTTTTAGTTTTGACTTTCCATTTAAGTTGTAACCCACCCTGAATATAAAAGGGGTATCAAATATTTCTTTGGAAGGAATCTTGATTGTAGCTTGGAACCTTATATACATATCAAATTAATGGGAACAATCTACCCCACTTAAATGCATGACAAAATGTTGGTTGGGGTATTACAAGATTGTAAGACATCCAATCCCACAATAGAACATGTGGGTTGGATTTGTTAGTATATAAAGTATTAAGTTACTACCAATAGTAACTCTAATCATGACCTTTTAGGTGAGTTTATGGTAGGCTAAGATAACACAAGAAGATCCTATTGGAACGATTGGGTTACTGAAGGCGGCTAGTATTATTCTATAATGGATAGAGGATGTGTCAAAGATCGGGACACAAAAACCGCATATATTATTCCACAATGGCTAGAGAGGTAGAGGCTATGGACTATGTACTATGTGTTTGGTTCTGAAGAGGAAATCAAGTATTTAACTGGAGAGATTGCAACACTCTGTCCTACATCGAAAAATAATATAGAAGATCGGATATGCCTGTCAATGCTATAAGCCTATACAGAATTGAATGTTATGCAACTAAGAAACAACATGAACATAAGATAGAAGTGACCGAGAGAGAATGCCAAGGTGGATGTGTTGTCATACAAGGATGAATAGGAGGTCTAAAAGGATGATATTTGTACAAAATTTGGGTAGCACTTATTGAGGAGAAAATCAGAGAATATAGGTTGAGATGGTTTGGTCATATTTTACAGAGGTCTTTAGATGCTCAAGTGAGAAGAAGAGTCTGCTATCAAGAGGACGATATAAGGAGGGGAGAACGACCAAAAATTCTTATGGAAAGGTAATGCAAAGAGACTTGATGGAATGGGAAATAACATGAATTGGTCAGAGATAGAAATGGTTGGCATAATGCCATTAATATTTGAGTCCTACTATACATTGCGAAAGTTTTCAGTCGAATTACTATGTGCATACGTGGGATATGTAAGAATTAAGAAGGGTCCTACTTTAATTTATTTTATCTTATCGCATACACTTCCACGTTGGTCGCAATCCAACTTTGTCAAATATTTGTCGATATGTATATCATTTTCCTTAATATTTTGGAGACCAAGTATAGTGTTGGTATTAATTTTTATTTTGATGTGATGTATATTCACGTATTACTCCCTCTGTTCCTAAAAGGATGAGTAAAGTACAAGTAGAAGTAGAGGAAAGAGAGTTAAAAAGTTCTAAATTTATCCTCAGTGGCCCCACAAAATTATATAAAGTGATAAGTACTTTTATTTTCTATACTAATGGACCCCACTAAATGACATATTTACCCTTCACTTTATGTACTTTATCTCATCATTTTCAATTATTCACGTACACTTAATTTATTTTATGTTATTTCTACTTTTTTGTTGTCATGTGATTCTTTTGCAGGCATAGTTGAAGCTGAGAATATATAAAATTTGTCTTGAGAATGATGTTTATGTTATATTTATATGAAAATTTTAGCTATTTAATGTAATTTATAATTATAAAATGATATAGCCTAATTTATTTCTTTTTCTTTTCTCAATTATGATTATACTTCATTTGATTAAACATGAACTATTGAAATATCAGTATTTTGGCACAACACTTACTTGTTTTTGTGTAAAATATTGATCGTAGCAATGACTAGTAGGGACACCAACAATCTTAACTGTCATCTGAATGCTATGAGGTTCTTTATTTTGTCATACTCAACATATATATATATATATATATATAGATAAAGTGAAGTCATGGCCCACAAGACTTTCAGCTCTTGTGAACAGCATAAATACAAAAGATGACATAATTCATGCATATATATGATTGAGATGATAAGGTTCATATATGTATAGGAATCACAGAAGGTATTTCTTGTTTTCAATGAACTACAATGGGAAGAATCATATGTAATAGTTGGTCCATGGTAGTATATAAAATAAAATTATTGTTCATGAGTTTAAAGTTCAAAGTAAGGAAAATACAGCACTTACCTCCACAATAATGCTGACCGTGGTGTCCGTATTGACATTCGACCAGTGTTATCAAGAGATGAATTGCTGCTAGCTCTTTGATGTAACCCCCCGGATGAACCATCTTCAATGTTTACATTCCCCGGAAGAATACTAGTTTCACCATCATCTTCTTCCCTCATTGAAACAAGCACCATCCGAAGCATACATAAGAATGGCTGGTCACTGTCCAATAACTGGTACAGCGCGGCCATACCTCCCATCCCAGTACCAGATCCTCCTCCTATGCCAAGGCCACCACCAAGTCCAGAATCGTTCAACAACAAAGTCTGTAGCATGGCAACTGACTTCTTTATTAAAGGAAGTTCAACCCAGTTTCCATTTTCATCTTTTTCCAAAGAACATCTCCAAGATTCCCAGCTACTTCCACCACCACCAATTGCTGTTGTTGAAGGAAGCCCAACTCCATACCACAATCGACTCCTGAATTTCCAACCCTCAGCTAAATCCATAGCGCAGCTCCCATATGAGACAAAAGCACAGGAAACAGATTCATAAGGTTCAGCTGCAGCTGCAGCAGTAAGCCGTTCCATCACTGCTGCAGAAATTTGTCCTTTAGAATCAGCCATTGAAGCAAGTACCTGATTGTTTTAAAATAGATTTAGCTACGAGAAGAAAGGTCTATAAAAAATTTAACAGAACATAGAGAAACAATCAAACAAACAAATAATACATTTGCTATTAAATTCAATGTGAAATTGATGAGCAGCTCTACACACCCAACCCACGACTGTAAATATAAGATTGTCAAAAGCTGGAAATACTAGTCAAGCGATTGCCAAATGAACAAGCATTAATGATATTATTGTCATAAAGAGGGATTTATGTCCATGAAGATTGCATGTTTTTGAAGAATATTCACAACAAACTGAAGAAACTAACTGATGCATCATGCTCGTCGACAAGCTAACAAAAGATACTTATGTCAAAGAAAACCCCTTAAAGAAACAAAATGAAAAACCTGATGGATACACAACCAAAACACTGAAAGATGGATTATTGAAGTTCTAACAATCAATCAGATGTTATTATTTAAGCAAGAGCAATTTAAAATGTTACCATCTTTTGAAGCAGGCTCAAGGAAAGAGAAGGAGAAAGGAAGGCAAAATTTTAGTCCATAGTACCTCATGTAGTTAGAAATAGTCGACTACCCATAACTTCTCATTGCTATTAAAATTATATTGGCCCATCAACAAAATATCAAAAAAAAAATACAACAGCTAAAATATAAATATGTATATATACATACATACATACATCATACATATATATATATATATATGTGTATATTACTACCAACTAAAGAAAGCCCAACTGCAAATTGAAAGACGAGCTTGCCAAACTTGGCTAAGGCATGCCTTATATTCCCTTTTCCCATATATATATATATATATATATATATTGTAAAGCGTGAGGAAGGAATGCCAGTTTTTTTAGGTGTCAATAAAAAAATGAAGCTTTTTTGACTTTCCTATTTTAACCTTCAAACTTTCTTTATTCAGTTTATCTATTTTCTCTCTCCCATTATCTCTCATCTCCTATTTTTTAGTATTCCAGTTTCCCTCTTTTAATACACACGTGTATATATATATATATATATATATACACTTTTCAACACAAAAGCTTAGTTTCTAGTTTATAATTTCAAGTAAATGGAAGGGAAAAAACTAATGCGTGTCTAGTTAAGACATGACACCTGAGATAATTAAAATTACTTCATTTATATTTCTCAACTTCTTTATTATATTGACATGACGAAATAAAGCTAGTATCAGCATAGTTTATAAACCCAGAACACCTTACTATATCTACTTCATATATGCATTCATTTATGAACAACGGTAAAATAGTACCTTAAGAGTGCAAATACAAAACACCTAATAGTGATTCTTTTCTTTTATGAGATGCATTCTACGTGATACTCAAGACTAAGGTTAAAATGTGTGAGTGTGTGTGTCTGAATGTATGTGTATATATAGATGAAATATATACTCATTCAAGAGTAATTTTACCAGGCACCCCATCCCATCTCATCCCATCCCA
Organism: Panax japonicus; assembly: GCA_020205505.1. Lineage (NCBI taxonomy): Eukaryota > Viridiplantae > Streptophyta > Magnoliopsida > Apiales > Araliaceae > Panax > Panax japonicus. The sequence continues at coordinate 3,320,747 of CM035106.1, read as the reverse complement.
TTATGATGATAAGGTTTAGGCTTTTACCACAAATATTTCCAAAGGTACACAGGTCTTCATAAAATAGAAATATATGGTATTAGATATATAGATACAATATTTTAACAAAAGCATTTATCTTTTCTCAGCAGTTGCTAGCTTATGCCATCAACCTACTTCTTTAAGTTTTATATTTGGTTCTCAAAAGACCGTCCACTCATCAGGTTGGCCTGAAACCACCCTCTCCACAACGCCTTTTTTGTTTTTTATTTGAAGGCACTAGATGATCTGCCCGAGTCATGGCTTGAACCCACAAGATTTCAAAAAACTTTGTATATGCATGAGCTAAGAAAACTGAAACATACATCAAGAGGAAGTCCTCCAGAATCACTAGATGATGATCTGCGTTCAGCCACAGGTTCTAAAGGTGCTGCACTGAATGAATCTCTATTAACAGTGTTCCTCACAGGAAGTACACGTGACAAAGGAGAAGCAGAAGGATCTGGAAAACGGGAAGTGCTATATAGTTTGCTTTGCAGTCGTAAATGATCTTCAACAAGCATTAAAACCACAATTGCATTCTCTACCAAAGCCACCGAAAGTTGAGCCACATTTTCTGCTTCTGCCTTAGCATCCATTGGTGACAATCCCCCCGATGCAACACCAGCAGCTGCTGCAGCAATAATTTGTGTCTGCGGCAAAAGACAAGAAGGATGTATTATTCTACCAAACTTTTCTTCTCCTAGAAAACATCTTCTAAAATTTATATAATGAATCAAAGGAAAATGAAACATGAAATTATTCAATATAAGAGCATCTGAGGAAAAGCAAGATCACCTTAAACACAAAAGGAAGTAAGAGTTGGGGATACAAAAAGCTTGTGAAGAGAAGAAATTCTTATAACCAGAACATAAACTCAACTAAAACGTAAAGAAAACAATGGCATTTTCAATTCTTTTTGTTAAGTTAATTTAGAGAGCACTGAAGGAGGGGAAACCCATTTAAAATACTGTATACCTACAATAGTGAGAATAATGAAATTGAGTAAGCTGTAAAGTTCTGGCTAGTTAATTAACACTCCCGACTAAAAAAAATTAAAAAATTAAGCAACAACTCTCCCTTATTGTAGAAAAGTGATCAGAACCCCTTTAAATATAATGATGATATGTCCTCTATGAGCATCATATGTGCTCCTATGTAAAACACGAACCCTTCAAAAAAAATTGGTCTTGCATGTTCAGGTTGTTATTTGAATCTTCAGCCTGCTCTTTTAGATCGTCTGACTTCTGAACCTTAAACTAAAACTACAATCATCCTTCATATCTGATGCACATTCCTTATTACATTTATGTTTATGTGGTTTATTAACTGGGAAAAAAGAAAAGGACGGAAACATTGAGATTATACCTGAACCTGCAGTTCTCTGGCAGAAAAATCCAACAATTCTCCCAAAAGCCTTCTTTTGAAAATAGGCATTGATTCTTCACGTCTTCGTAACACACAAAAGATTTAATCACTCAATATACTCTATAAGCATTACTATGATAGATAATGAGATCAAAGCAATAGTAATATCTACTGAAGATGCAGCACAATAACTAAAAAACTTGCTGTGCCGCCATTGGGTTTTCAATGATTACATACTTTCATTCATTTTAAGAAAAATGTTGAAATTGGTGTAAAATCATTGAGATTGATGTAGAGATTCCAATAAACCTCACTTTAGGGTTTTCTTGTTTCAAAATAATGATAAAGTTGGAATCTTTGATTTTCTAAAGTAACACTAAAATAAAGATAAATAAGACCAAACTACTTTAAAAAAGTGTAGCCTTCCAGTCTCTACATTAATCAGTCATAGAGGTACACCTGAAGGGCTCCTCATATGATGCAGAGCAGTACAAAGAAATTGAAAGATTATTAATTATAGCAATATTTTTATACTTGGACCGGTCATCATTTCGGAAAACTTAGGGTGGATGGATCACTGGTTTAACGCTGGTTTAACGAGTGATCTTACTGTTATTGAACTGGTGACTTCTAAATTAGATATTAAATAACTAATATATTATAGTTACTTCAATATTTATTAAATATGAAAAAAAAACTAATACTCCTAAAATTTAGTCATGAATTTGTCTTTAAAAAATATTATCGGAGTATATTTACATAACCATTTAAATTTACATATATGTGTGTGTATAATATAATGACCGGTAATTAAAACACCATTTTAACTATTATTAAAAGTTTAATACTATCTTTATCTTAACTCAATAACCTTGAATACAAATAATAAAAACCAAAAAAAAACTTTAAAATCATAAAAACCAAAAATGAAAGCAATTAACCATGTGATAAATACATGTCTTCGTTCTTAGCCACACATCTCGCCTTAAACATACGATCTAGATTTAAAACAAAGAGACCCATAGTTCACACGTGAGACTCATATGTGACCCTCTTCTCCTCTATCTCCATCTTTTCATCATTTTATTTTCTAACTTTTATCACTTTATTTCTCCCCCAACCCCTAAATCATACCCTAGTACACATGTGCAATTGTGTTTACCACACAAGCATGATTGTTGAAAAGAGGAGAAGTCCACCAAAGTTATTTGATTTTGGTTTGTGGAGTTCTGACTGAATGTTTGGTTTTTATTTTGTAGTTTTTATGGCTGCAAACCAGTTTTAATTACCGACTGATCATAATTTGCCAACTTGAATGGTCTGACCACCATTTCTCTACTCAGAACCGGTTTTCGTTTTATTGGTTGGGTCTCAATTTAACCAATCTAATACATAGTTGTCGCGACGCCACGATAAGGTACAATGGTAGTCGACTACTAAGACGCTTAGGCGATAAGGGGCCCGACATGACGTCCGTATAACGACAAGTCGTTCTCAGTATGCAATTTATACAGTATTTCTTTTACTTAAAAAGTACATTGAACTAAAATTATTATTTAATTTTCTCATGTTTTTTTCTCGTGTCTTGCACCAAAAAAATATATTAAACCAATATGAAATATATATTTAATTTTAGGGAAAAATATTATCTGTATATTTATTTGGAGTTACATGAATTTATATAATTTATGTGGTCAAAACTATAACTTTTAAGGGTTATTTTACATGCAATAAAACTAAGTTGCAGCTAATAATTCATGGAGAAAGGGTTACTTTTTAAAATAACATAATAATTATTTTACTACTTTTTTATGAAAGAATTTTTTTTATTATTCTTATTTTGTTAAAAAAATCATGGCTTAGCATGTAGAACCAACGCGTAATACAACTATTTTGTTTTTGTTAGGGGCAATGAATCAGTACATAAAACCTTTAGTGGATGACAGCTAGCAATCAAATAAAAAAAAGAGAACAAAAGTAGCTAGTTGGTGACAGTTAGCAATCAAGAAGTCAAAGCCTCTTTATTCTTTCTTCTTCTGCTACTAGTTTCTTGTTCTTTTTCTTTTCACCTCTTCTTCATCTTCTTCTTTTTATTTGTATTTTTCCTTTTTCTCTACTACAACAAAAGATTCCATAGCAATTGTTGCATGTGCGACACAAGCATTCTCGTGTGCTGTTGCGTATGGGTCGGCAAGTCCAAGTCGGAGTCGGCATAAGTTTCTAGGGTTCTCTTTTAATTCAACCAAGCTACCATGACGCTCGCCTAGGCAATTAGGCGTCCTCAACGACGACGACTTGTGGATTCCTAGCTACCAAGGCAAGCGCCTTGACAACTTCTCACAAGGCGAGTATGATTTGTTGCTTGCTCTTGCGTGATGCCGTGACAATTATGGTCCGATCGTCCAGTCCGGTCCAAATATGAAACATTGTTGTTATATTATTATTTAGAAATGAATTTGTGATAATAATTATATTTAATTATATTATTTTATAACGTTAATTATAGTTTTAGATTTAAATTAGGACTTATTTCCTTTTTAATATTACAGATTTTACATGATTGATAAGTCATAGACTTCCTATAAAAAGAGTTGTAATCCTTATTATTACTCGGATTATCAATTATGAACGTTGATTATGAATTATGAGTTGTAATCCTTATTTTCTACTTGTTTCACTTTGTCCTACATCACTTGGTATCAAAGTCAAAACTCTTGATATCTTTTGATTTTACCTAATTTTTCTTCCTAACTAAATTATCTGGCCTCCATTATTTGTGTATGAATTTGCTAGAAAATGGACACCAATTTCATGAGATGAAAGCACAATCTGCTACAAAAATTGTCACCATAGTCCTAATCTATCCATAAAATAATTTTTTAAAATGGTCAGAGTATTGTTCAGCTACAGTACAAGTTCATTGTCCCAAATTCTTCGTCATCTAGACCCATCACTATACTGACACCACATGATGGCTTTAACCCCAAAAAGGGGGGGAAACAGTCAAAAGACTCAAATACCTACTTAAACCCTCACCATCATCAATCTGCTCCCTCCCCCAAATCACTGTCCACAAAGTAATTTCCGAAAATAATATCAAACTTTTACAAACAAAAAAAACAACCAACCCAACAGTTCCAAAAAGGCTACCCAAAATTAAACCTACGAGAAAACGAAGAAAAAAAACTGCTCTAGATATTACGCCACATGAGAAGGCATGTTGAGATGCAAAAAGTCCCACACAAATAAGACCTGGAGACTTAATAATTAACTCTAATAGGCTACTGCCGCTACTGCAATTGGTTTTGAGTTAAATGTTTCATCAAAAACCAATTGTTTATTCCTCTTGCTTATAGAATTGGAAACTTAGAAATTTTATGATGGTATTAAATTGAAGTGTATTAAAATAATTGTATATTTTTACAAATACAGTATACCCTAACTATTATGGGATAAAAGGCGTTACTGAGATTTATATATATTTACAAGTACATGCCTATCATCTTGACCCTGGTGAACTCTATCCAACTGTCCAGGGTTCATGTCAGCATCTCTAGATGGTCCCTATATTCTTTAGGGATGAAATAAGAAATTTTGTTAGATGAAGAATGTGAATACAAGCAAAGAAAGAATAATAAGTCCATCCACCTATAAGAAGTGGGTAAAAAGATATTCAAAAGAGAGTAGCTTCCCATATCAAAAATACCCTTTATCATCCATGGCAGAGGCCCATACAAAAACGAATAAAAAGACCCATCTAGAAACAAATCCCATCTTTCCTCTACCAATGGTTGTGGTTTGAACTAAAGCACTAACTTATTTTGTCTACAATTAGAGATATTTCAAGCAAATGATGTCATTATACACTTCTTCTTTTTCTTTTTCTTTTTTGATGCAGGAGAAATGGACTGTGTATTGATACAATTCTTTCAACAGATTTTCTGTCTTTAAAAAATATAGAATCAAGATAGGTATATTTAAACTGTAAGGAAATTCTTAAATTTTCAGATTAAGGAAACTTTCCACAGTACAGATGTTCATAAAATAGGAAAGCACCTGATTCGTTGGTCTCCTGTACTAGATCCGCCAACCATAGAAAGCCATTCTGCACAATGAATTGTAGCTTCAATATCCTGTCAATGGAAATAATAACCAGATAAAAATAAATGAACTTATATAATTAGAAGACTTGGAGAGATTTATTCCATGAACATCTTAGAGGAAAAAGCAAAACAAGAATGAACTGTTACAATTAAATAATGTTGAAAACTTGATGACATATTTAGGTTCATAGTCTAAGCTTGATTTTGAGAAACGGATAGGCTTAACATAATATCAGAACCTTTTATCTTTAAATAAATGATATAAGAACCTTGGCTTCATAAGGTCTCGAGTTCAAGTCGTTCTATATATGTAACTATTCCATAGTTGTGCTTTGTACTGTTTACATGTTTGTCTCTGCATATATGAGACAGGTCACTTAAGCTAGAGGTTGATAATACTTAATATTCACTGTTGGAAAATCTCTAACAGTTTCAGTTTTCAATCTAATTCATAGCTTACTAAATCGATCGAGCCCAAATGAATACTGTTTTAGGTTCAAAATAACTGCAAAACATGAGTCATGTAACCAATCGAAATAGGAAGGCTTGTGCCAACCACATGCATTAGCTTTCTTCTTTTTGGAAAGTTCTTAATGCCCAACCATCCGTATCATATCGGCATACACAGTTTCTTCCACTCAACCAAGCTATATTCAAACCCTTAATAATTATCTTACTATATAAATTCCATCATTTCCTTATATTGCACATAAATTAATAAATTTTATTAGAAAAAGATCTAGTTCATTCTAATTTCAAGGTGCTACAAGGCGAAGGGGTGGGTTTGCCATATTGGACCATCTTGAGGATGGGAAATAGGGGAATCCCTAAAAGATAGCAATCCTTTCTTGCACAGCAGCCTTATGTGCAATCCTTACTCGAAGTAAATTTGCAAAATAGAGGGCATTGACTAGCAAGTAGCTGTGTGATGTGCAGGATGGCGAAAGAGAAAGTAAATCATTTGCTTTTTATTTATGAGGTGGTGAGGAGTCTTTCAACTATGGTGTTCTCTTTGTGAGGCATCTCTTTCGTTATGCCTAAACTGTCAGAGGGGTGTTGCAGGCTTGGCATGGGGTGAAGTTCGTAACAGCTAGGAAACAAGGATACAAGTGCAGGGATATGGGTGCCTGACACAGGTATACTTGGGGTGCCGAATTAAATATACATATTTAATTGTTATATATATATATGTGTGTGTGTGTGTGTGTGTGTGTGTGATTAAATAAATTCACAAAACTAACTTCATGCTAATCCAACAAAATACTCCAAATTTTATTTTGCAGAAAAAAGAGAGTAATATTAGTAACTTTATATACAATACAACAGATTTGGTTAGAATATTTGTTTCAAAACCGAAACGAAAACAGGGAATAAATTAGCCACTAGGCCCAGTAAGAAATGGCCCAAATGGATACAACAAAGCTCCACAAAGTAAAAAAGTAAATAAGTATCACATTAGTAGCATCAACAAAGCAACAAAAACATACTGGTTAACAGCCCAAAAAGGATTGCAGGAATTCTGATGCTAATAAAAAAGCATAATAGGTTTACTGAGAAAATTTGATAGGCGGGAAACATAATATATTGGAATAAAAGAGGAAGAGAAACAAATATATTCAACCTTCCATCCATCCTTCTGGCGCATCGAATGCTCTAACATGATTATGAGGAAATTATGTAAAAGGTCTTCTACGTCTCTAAAGCTTTGAGAATTTGACCCTTTACTTGTTCTCGTCTGCAGGGAGAAATACATTATAAAAACATGTGAAGACCTATTAATAAGGAAATGGGTTTCATATCTTACACCATCTATCATAATGTAAAGAGTTTCACCATTAGTTGTACATAATTTTCCCTCTCATAGCACCAACAAAGAGAGAGAGAGAAGAAGAAGAAGAAGAAGAAGAAGAAGAAGAAGAAGAAGAAGAAGAAGAAGAAGAAGAAGAAGAAGAAGAAGAAGAAGAAGAAGAAGAAGAAGAAGAAAAAGAAAAAGAAAAAGAAGAACAGTGAAAGTAAACTTATCAGATTGAAAACAAAATATTACCTCATAGTTAGATATAAGAACCTCCAAAATCCACTCAGGCCATTCCTCCATTTGAGTAAGAGTGGCTCTATTTTCATGATGACTGCAAGCCAAAAACAGAAGATCCTGAAATAAAACAGAGAGGAACAGATAAGCAACTTAAACTGATTTCATAAAAACCATGGTAAGGAGTTGGGACTAAGAAAAGCCAATGACACAAAAGCAGCAGCGTCAACTTTCAACCAAGTAACTTGATACTAGACATGTGAACAAAATCGAACAACAAAGAACAGACCAAATCCTAACCAATAAACACAAACAAAAAAATAACAAAATAAATTCACAAACTGCACATCACAAAGCAATGTAGAAACAAATGAAAATATTTCTCATTTTTAATTTACATCATGTAACATCTAATGTTAATATTTCCTGAAAAAAATTAGGAATATTGTGGATCAAGAGTTGAATCATCAACACAGCACCCTCCTACCCCTAAACTACATGAAGATCAAACAAAACAAACTTGTCGACTCTTGAAATAATGCAAAAATGAAAAGATAGTTGCTAAACATCTCATAAGGCAAGCTTACAGGGCATAAATCAATCTATATGACTTCCTGCATTTTAGTAAAAGTTAGTTTTGGGTCCTGATATTTCATATATTGGGCCGAAGGGATTGGGCCTACTTATTCGGTTAGTCCATTGGGTCATCATTATTGGATCCTAAAGTTATTGGGCTTAGTCCTTATATTACCTTTGTTAAGTCTTTATAATGTTGGGCCGGGTCAATGGGCTGACCTCTTAGATATTAAATATCTCCACCTTTGACTGGTAATGATGAAAAAGCATGATGGTTGACTGAAATATTTGCCATGCATTAATGTGGATGGGATCCGGGGACGACTGGCGGTAGAAAACAGTGACCACAGGTAGTGGGTGGGCTGTGTGCAGTCGGCAGAAACCATCAGGATCAGGGGGCTGTGTCAGACAGTAGTGGGTGGCACGGTAAATCGGGCTAGAGAGTATAACATAGCAAAGAAGTCTTTTAAGGAAAGGTAACTGATAATTTCATCTCTCTCAATACACTAGATATTTTATCCTCCATTGTTAACCCTTGTGATCGCCTGTACTGACTCTCACGCCTGAGCTATCCCCCGACGGTCGAAGCCGTCAAGCTTGTGGTATTGACTGTGTTTAGTGTGCAGGATCAGGACGTCTTATATGATTGGGACGTGGCAGAAGATCTTGGCGTTAACAGTTAGGATTTAAATTACCATGTTTCCGAGTTAATCAAAACCATCCTGGTTCATATCAATTGGATAAAGAATGATGTCAGCAATATAGTTTCCCCGTGCACTTTATTTCTACCATAATCTACAGAAGCCATGGGCAAAGTGTATTAAGGGATGGTTTTATCATTTGGATAACGAATTCGAGATTCTATCCACCTACTTTATCTCAACCATAATCTACAAAAACCATGGCCAAAATGTATGAAGGGATAGAAAAAGATGCTTCCAAAGGGTCAAGACTTAATTTTGTCTATGATAGAGGTTGTACTTTCTTCAGGGTTGTAAACCCAACTCTGAATTAAGTTTATCTAGTGTTTACTGGTTAAGTTTTATTCTAACATTTAGGAGTTTGGACAATTTGGTTCCTTATAGATTTTGTGGACATGAAACTCAACCAGGGATCATTAGGACTTTTAACTAATAGTTTTATATATGAAATCAATAACAGCACATGCATGTGGTATGCTTATTTGCACCAGTAACCACACTAGAGTTTATAGAGAAAGGAAATATGGTCTACTGGAAAAGAAGATGGTACCTGTAATGCTCGACTTTGCAGTCCCTTAGATGCATAAGGAAGTGAACGCAAAAGAACCAATAAAATTTGTAAATGCTCAAAGCGATGACCAGAATCATAAAAGTTCATCCCATCTTCCGTTGATGCTACATTTATCTGAAAAATAAACAACACCCTATCAGATTTGCAGTTCAACATAGACAACCCCTTAAAATTAGGATCGCAAAATAAAGTATGTATTGCTCAAAATACAGACTTTTCTACGCTAGCGGTGGCTGGACAGCTAATTTGGGTTGTTCAGTGGTCAACTTCCCTAAACTTATTTAGTAGCCTTTAGGCCCTTCCTTTTAACTCCTGCTGTGTAGTGAGTTTGGCTGGGATAAGTTCAGAAGAAGATTAACATGGTTGATGAAGTAATACCTATTTAAGCAAAGTGTTTGCTCTCTAGTAAGGCAACCTACAATCTATTCCAATTCTAGAATCAGTAAAGAGTACGCTTGAGAAGCTTCAGAGGAATTTTATTTGAGAAGACATGGTTGGTGTTCACTTATTTAACTGAGATGGACCACTAATGTTGCTGGTAAGTGGAGAGAGAGGGAGTAGGACAAAAGGGGGGATATGTCGTTTACCGATGCACCCAGTAAAACTATACAAGCGTTGCTAGTCATAAGCCTGTTTGGTGCCGCTTGAAAAGCCTTCTGTATAGCAAAATGTAGAAGAGAAACTTTATCATCAAACATGGTACCTCCTCCCTCAAGTAAACCCAGAAGGTTGCCTGCCACATCCGGAGGAGTATGTGGACCATACTTTAGATGCCCTGATATAACTAAAGCACCTAAGAGGGCAATAATGGCAACAAGGATACCATCACTATTATCAACATTGTAGACATTATTCCTCATATTTTCACCACTTATTGAGATGCGTATACCGTCCAGAGTTCTTAACAAAGAATTCTCAGAAGCAGACGTCGTCCTTTCACTATTAGAGCCTGCACAAATAGTAATTGAACTTCTACCAATATTGTGAGACTTGGTTTCAGGAGATCCTTCAACCGAAGTCAACACCTTCTCCTCCGCACCTACATAATTGGTGTGACCACTTTCTAGAACCTCACCACCATTTTTCCATTCAGATCCTGGGACAGATAAATCTATATTGTTCTCAATTGAAGGGTCAGAAATGTTGGTGTCTCCAGCTTTTGCTTCACGCTGCAATAGGACAAGAAGTGATTCTATACCACCAGATGATTTAAATGCCTCTGCAAACGTTTGAGCCCTGGAAGTATTTGGCTGAACCACCAACCTATGTATCAGGTGCAATACCCTTGTAACCTGGAAGAAGAGAACGAGAGGAATGAGTCCCAGCAAAAAAAATCAGACATTAGCTAAGATAAGTTTCAGGAAAAAAGTAAATTTTTATACAACAAATCTCTATCAATATATTATAGAGGATAGTGCCAGCCAAGCTGCCGCTGTCAAACTGCAATGTGTTTTGAGTGCAAAAATTCTGGTGATTAAAAAATCACACAAGTGAAACACATCAATCTGTAAGACAATTTCCAGACTAGCTTATTAAAAGTTTCCAATGATGCAGGTCCTTTAAAAATTAGATTTAAGATAAATCAGTCAGGTATGTGCAAATGCATACAGCATACTATAATGTCTATGGGGACTTTTTATAGGTGTAATTATCTCAGATGTTCATAGACTAACAGGTAGTGGCTACATCAGTCATTCTTTCTGTTCTCCACTTATATGCAGCTAAAGGACTCCTTTTCTTCCCTTTTCTGAATTCTCTTGAGCCGAAAACACAAACATATTAATTCCTAATATTGGTGAGCGCTTCAAGTGCATACTATATCTTACGATATAAGAAAAGAAGAGTTTTCCTTGTCCAGTATATTGATAAATCATAAGGTCATCACTCCATAGTCCATAAGCAAATATCTAACATATGCAAGTTTATAGTACTCCACAACTACCTTGCTCCAATTTTTTATGGGGCCTCCTTTTTGCTTTGGGATGTCCAATTTTATATGGTATTTCAAAATTATTGTACTTTTTGTTAGAATGACCTGTATTACCCTTGCACAAAAATAATAAAGAAAGTCTTGTGTAAAAGGCATCTATGAAAAACAATGTTTACGCTTTTCTCTCCTTATGTTATGGGCTATGTTACATGGAGTCTTCATTTTACCTTGAAATACCCATGTCCAACCCTCCACACTTGGACAAAGGTATAACACTTCATTTTAGTTTAAGTACGGCACGGGTACTACATACAAAAGTATCGAGTACCGTGCCGGACTTTTCAAAGTACACGTGTCCAACTGGACACTCCATCGAGTCCTTTTAACTTAGGCTATGGGTGCATTTCAAGTGTTCATATAAATTTGGACGGAGGGAATACATCTTCAATGGAAAAGAAGAAAAATGAGCTTTCTTTTATTATGAATAACGGAAGGAAAAAAAGAAGGAAGAGCAAACTCAATGTATATATAACATTTTCATAACAAATTAGTAACATAATCAAGGAGCTAATCATTCATTGTCAAATGACTAGATATTTTGGCGTTAGGTGTTTCCCCTGTGAAGCACGGAGTGTGTAATGCCGGATACAGTGGTTGCATCACAATGAATGTGGTGTGGGACTAAGGTAGGAAAGGAGAGGAGAAGATAGTGGGATCTCTACATTGATCTTGGTGGACCATTTGAAGAGAGGAATGGTAGGTGTTTTAAGAATAAGAAGATATCTAGGATGAGTTTGTTTTTGTTTTGTTTTTTAGAGCTTGTTACGTATTTGGAGTAATGGATAATTCCTAGTTCTGTAGTATCATTTGTAAACTTTCTGGTAGAGTTTACTTTGGAAACTTACTGTAGAGGAGTAAAAGCTTTCAGTTGGTGAGGCATAGGTGTTTTTGTTTCCTTGCACACTTGTGTGTAAATGTGGGTTCAACACCTTTTTAGCTTTTAATGATATATTGTTACTTACAAAAAAATGTGACGTTACCTGATTTGGTTGTGGACAGTCAACCATGAACCCAAGTAAACAACGGACATCATCAACAGCCAAGGAAGGAGAAGCTGCCACTACTAGGAGTTCAATGATGACCAAAAGTTCATCAACCAGAGCATTCAATTCACCAACAGGACGCATTGCTTCATCTAGAGAAAATGTATTCATTGAATCTTTTTCACGAATAGTCCAATAACATCTCCTGCAGCCATCAAGAAGCATCTGAATAGCATTAGCATCTCGCATTACAGATGCCTCTGTGAATACCAAATCTGAAAGAGATGATAAAAGCTTCTTTTGCAGTTCATAGCTGCATAAGCTCCAAATTTTTAGATCCAGTAACAATGTACTGAAAAGCTGGACTTTGAGTACATGGTTACTTTTCTGAGATTGGCACAAAGCGACAATTGCTGCAACAAGTTCCTCATCTGCTACTCCATGTTTTGTAACATCAAGTGAAGAAAAAGTTTGCAGAAGATAATTTAAAATTCTTGATAAAACCTCCGGCCCTCTTGCTCGGTATAACTCTTCGTTGTTTCCAGGGTGTTGAATGGCCAGGGAAATAATTCTGAATATCGGAGCAGCAAGAGCAGTAGTGGCCACAGATAAAGAAAGGTTCCCCTTCTGAGGTTGTAAACTACTTTCATGGACATTGCTTACTGCCAATGGAAGTAAAGACATGGGACCTCCATAGGCCAGTGCCCAGAAAGCCTCTGCAGGTCGCATTCTTGTAGCAACATGCACTTGCCCAAGAACTTCAGCAGGTCTTCGGAGCATGCCTGAAATGTACAAACAATTATTAAGGTATTATAGAAGCTATCTCTGGATTTTTTCAAGGCCCTGATCACTGAGAGAAGAAACGAGAACAACATCTTCGGTTATATGCCAAATAATTCCAGAACAAGACAACCCTTAGTAAGGAATATATTAGGCCCCTTCTACAAAAGTTCTAGAGAAGTAATTCAAGCCCTTCGATTTGTTCCCCCACAAAAATCACAAGGAGGCTACTGGAGATTTCAGAATCTTTTGAAAGGGTTAGAAATAACATCGGAACTTAACTATAGAGAAGGACAAGGAGGTGCAGAGAATTTAGATGGTAGAAAAACATATATGATGGGAAATAAGCAAAAACGAGATTTTCTTATCGTCACATCACTTTTAGATCTCCAGTATTCGATGCCCTGAAAATTAATTTTACAAAATCCAGGAGACTAACATGTACAACCTTGTGCCTTAAGAATATAAAAAATAAAAAGTAAAAAAATCAATATTTAGCTTGCCTGTTTAAATTATAGTTATACAAAAAAATAAAATTGAAAAGTTTGTTTTAGTTTTGCTAAGTAACATAGGAGAATTTTTAAATACCTGTAGCACCAGAAGGGGAAGCATCTGAACAGAAACGCCCACTGAGTAAACTAGGATGATAGAGCAGGTGAAGGCATCCACTAATTTCTGCATCCAATAGTGCACTTTCTTCTGCCTTAGTTTGCATATAGTTGTTGGTGGCAAGCCATGGTAACCCTGCTCCACTACCAAAAGAAGGAAGTGCATCCCCTCCTCTAGCAGCTAAGCGCGTCATTCTCTCTGCACCAATTGGTTCCTTAAAAATATATATAGGTCCCATCTCAGCAAATAAAGGGCATTGACGACGACGACGTTGCAAACCAGCCATTGTTAGTGGTGGATTAGTCCCAATACAGCAAAATGCAAGTGGCTTGGAAATTTTGGGAAACTCAGAAGGGCGACTTTCATACAAGGATCCATCAATGTACAACCTTACTTCACTCTCTGCTTTACCAAGTAACCCTTGCTTGGAAGTATGCTCCAGACCAACAAAATACCAACATTGCGGCTTGAAAGCATGAGTAAAATGCAAGGAAGTCTTCCTCCCGTTTCCGCTACCACTTTCAACTACCAAAAATTGAGCATGAAAATAAGCCTCCATACCCTGATTATCAGCAGATAACAAGCTGAACAATCGTGGCATGTGTGCAGTGCCTTCACCAGCTAGTGCGCTAGCAGCAGCAGCAGCTGACATTGCCGATGATTTCCCTGATTTTGCTGCAGCAGCAGCAGCTATTGCAGCGGCAGCAGTGGCTGTGTTTAGAGTGTCTGCAAATGATTCAATGTAGATCCATGTTGCAAATGCATAGCCGTTAATGAATGGCCAACGGCTCTCTCCTGGACCAAGCAACCCAGAACTTTCACCATCGAACTCAAATGTACGCGCTGGACCAGTTGACTCTTTCCCATTCATGGCTTTCTCCAGTGACAGCATTAAACGAGCTGCCCATATGGTGGTGAGTGTTCTTGTGATCACTTCAAACCATCTATGCAGATCCTTCACACTGAGGGAATGCCCAGCTACGTACTGGATGCAGTAGCATAAAGGAACGCCATTCCATTTTAGTTGTTCACCTACACCTACATCCTGAACAAAAATCTTCTCAGCTGACCGCAGAAGAACTCCTAACAGACCAGCTGTGGAGCACATTGCCCTGTTTCTAGTACAAGCACGCAATATGGCCAGCAATCCTCTAACCATCCGAGTCCGGGCAGACATAAAACCCTCGAAGTCCCCAAGACAAGGAAGCCAAGGAATAAGCTCACCTGCTACTATTGCAGCCCTGGAGTTTAGCATCACACTAGGAGGATTGCTGTCCTCATCCTCTTCAAAAGATTCAACACCTCCCATCGTGGCAAGAAGCGAATCGACTACCAAGAAAGCGATACTCTCTGCCTCCTCCTCTCCATTACCAAAAATCTCTGCACCACTCACAATATTCTTCAAAGTATCCATGCTTTCAGGCTTCCCCATAATAGCAGAATCGACTAAATGCAAGAGCTCTGGAGACACATTTGGCATAACAGGCTTTGGCTTGGGCTTTTGGGGTGAACCAACAGCAGGGTATCCTCCATCCCCATACATATACAAGGAGGAATCAAGACTAGTTGAAGAGGAGGATTGTCTAATGTAACCAATCGATTGTCTATCAGGCCCAGGACTCGATTTACGATCATGGTGAGGTGGAGAATTAAACCCTGAGGCAACTTTCTCAAGTGAATATTCAAATGCTTCATCAATACCACCAGATGAGTATCTCACATTATCTGAACTCAAGGACTGATCTGAATCAACATGAAGTCCCTGAGAATTCCCAACAGTCTTGTCTGTATTTTTTAAACACACCTGTTCAAACAGGCCATCCTCCACAGCCTTATTCACATTTCCAACCCCTTGCAAATTAACATTACTACCTACATAATCTGAGTTATGTCCACTAATATCAATATGTTCTATATTCGATGTTCCTACTCTATCATCCAAATTTATACCTTGTTCCAAAATTTCTGAATCTTTCCCTAAATTTTCTTTACTCTTTTGTGTTTCTTCTCCTTCCATTAGTAACCTAATAAATCCTCCTGCAAATATATACAGTACATTACCTGAAAAATCAAACTTTAACGTAAGTTACACAAAACTAATAAATGGCATTGGAAACTCGATTATTCCAGCAAAATTAACAAAACCCACATGTCAAATAGCCAATAAGTCCAACACAGTCGGCTAAAATAAATTAAGTGAACTCCTTAGTGCAAACAACAATTCCACACGAAATAACATAAATAAATTAGCATTAAAAAATCAGGTAGCATATTAGGATGGAAAGAATGGATTCTTGACATATACCTAAAGAAAAATGAGTACTTTACAATGTTCTATTTTGTTCCCAATATACCTTAAAGGTCTAACGTTTCAAACAAACAAAAGGGTGATACAGTCAGATTGAACAGCTAATACATTCATATGTGAAATAGATAACTTAATTTACGAAGTCCCTGGACAAAAGAAATGTTACTTAAAATTGGGAGAAACAGAGGGAGTAACACATACTACTCTGGCAATGACATTTCCCTATAAAGAAAATAAATTAACTTTTTCAACATGAGATGATCAATTATATCAAAAATTAAATTATTCAATCAACTGAGACTAATACAGCCTTTTATTTTCCTCTCTTGTTTTTGCTCGTGGGTTTTAATCACTTTGGAGAACTAATCCGAGGTTTCTTTTTCTTCCAAAGTTTCAACCTATACTTTAATAAAGCAGCAAATAAGGGTTTGGTGTTACCTGCATTTGACGCCTTGTTAAGTAATATTTTGTCAACAAAGTAAACTCTCACATTCAGCTAAAATAATTGTTAACGCCAGGATTTTATGCCACGTCCCAATCACGTAAGACGCCCTGATCCTGCACAGTAAACACGATAAACACCACAAGCTTGACGGCTGTTCCGTCGGGGGATAGCTCAGGCGTGAGAGTCAGTATACGTGTTCACAAGATTAACAATGGAGGAATGTAATGTCTAGTGTATTGAGAGAGAGAGTCATATTCTCAGTTGTGTGTGTATATATATGAATGTAAAACGTACCAGTTTTATGAAGACTTCCTTGCTATAATACAAGACTCGGTTCCTTGTGCCACTGACCCTCCTGACCCTACCCACTGCAGGTAGTTTTCCTGTTAATCTCACCCCCTTTGTTCCCCGCTGACCAACTGTCCAATCCTCATTAATGCCAAGTAAGATATCAGTCAGTCATATCTTTGTCATCATCACTGGTCAAAGGTGTAGATATTTAAATATCTGATGGGTCGACCCACTGATTTGGTCTGATATTAGGACTTAACAAAGACAATAAAGTGACTAGGCTCAATAATGTCAACACCCAATAGTGAAGACCCGGTGGACTAACTGAATAAGTAGACCCAATCCATTCGGCCCAATAGGAGAAATATCACGACCCAACATTGCCCCCTAGTTTTTTATTAAACAGGAGGTTTAATAAGAAACTATAAATGGCATCGGTTCAGGACAAAAGGGATTATAATAAGATCAATAAAGGCCCAAAATACGGTTTACCGAAGCCCATCTGGTGAACATCAAATAGCAGCATAAATTAAGATCAAAGGTCCCAATTAAGGAGCCTGCTCCAGCTGATTATACAACAACAAATATTTCACCGCCTCCTGAACAACTCAAACCTTCGCCACAAAAACCATTTTCTTACGAATCTAGGCCCGAAGCTGTGGCGACACCGATGATCATCTGTTCGGCAATAATTCCATCATGGAACCGATGGGTGAAGGAATGAAATACCAGACTAAAAGAACTTGAGATTTGACTATCAATCTGAACTGATCAATTAATATTGGTCATCTATAAGTAAACACTATCTTCGGGTACTTCCGTCTCAAATACAAAGAAGCCGAAAAGGATACCGAAGAGAATGCCGAAGAGAATACCGAAGATAATGTCGTCCGAAGGGAGAAAGTCATTCTAAAGTCCGTGTTGGCAAAAGAAAGAAGCAACCTTGACATTGTTCTTCTCAATCCGAGTTTTAGCAAAAAAGAGGCTCCGAGTTCAAATCCCAAATCGAGAGGCGACCACTAATGGACACTCTTTTCGAGCAACCAAGGATGGCATAAGGAGTGGTTTTTTGTCAAAGGACTCGAAGTCTCCTCCATACCTAACTGGACCACTTCCGATCGAATCTCTGCAAACTTCGGAAATATTTCAACAGAACAAGTGAGAAAAATGACGAGCCTTCTAGAGAAGATTCATATTAAGGAATGGAGCTTCGAACTTCCGAGTAAACAAGCATGGTTGTAAGACCATAAATTGTCTTTGATCAAGCCAAGTTCTGTTGAAACAAGAGAACTTGAAGAATTTTTGTCTGGGAGATCTTCGGAAGTTGTTGAAACCGTAACAACAGAAGCTGTTCCCGAAGTTGAACCAACTCCAGAAATTCATACGGATGAATTCGAGGCTGATGAACCGGAAACCGAAGAGGTTCCAGTTCCAGAAGAGAATCTCCATCCTCGTCAAAAGAGGAGAGCAGTCAGAAAACCCCGATCAACACCCATTCCAACCCCTCCTGAAGCCACCGTAGCAGATAAGCCAACATCCCAATCCATACCTCGAAGAAGCGGCTTGTTAGATCGTCCTGATCGAAGAGACGTCCTTCGAATGAAAAAGTTAAAGAGTAAAATAACACCTCTGACGGCCGAAGACCTCAGGGTGCCACCCTCTTCCACCATTCCCCCCTTCGTACCGCCTGTAGAAATACAGATGACCGAAGATGGTGATCAGGATGAAGTCTTCCCAGCCTTGTCGAGGAAAAGGAAGCGCACTTCTGAAAGCCCTACCCACTCTGCATCGGCAGTTCCCTCCGAAGAACCCTATAAAAATAAAACCCCTTCACCTGAAACAGTATATGCAGACCCTGATCCCGAACCTACTCCTCCCGAGCCAATTGTTCCTTCCCCAAATAGGTCGAGACCTTCTCCTGAAAGACCCGGTCCTTCAGGTCAAGGCTATCATGCCGAGGCCATGGGGTCTCCGACCTTGTGGCCTAAATTCAATGCCAACTTTCCATTCGACTTATTCGGGGCTTTTGTGAGGGATAGCGATGACCATCGGTTCAATGATCATACAGATGGGAATCTGCTCGATGAAGGGATGAGCTATCTTGCTAAGGTAAGTAACCATTACTTTACGTTCTATCTCTATTCTTGTTTGGATATATACATACTGACCGAAATTTTATTTTAAACCTACTCAGGCCAACGCTGTTTTTGGACGTTTCCGTCCAAGGCATATAAACGGAGAGGCCGAGGAAGATTTCATGCGTCAAGAGATTAACATGCTGAGATCGACCTTGGCCCGAGAAAGAGAAGACAGAGAAAATGCTCTTCACACCATCGATGGCCTCCAACGAGATCTCGACCGGGCTAACATGGATTTAAAGACGTCTGACGATGAGCTAAGGGCCACAAGAGATATTTTAGCTGCTTCGGAAGCCAGTCAACACAACTTAACTGAAATGAACACCGGCTTGGTTGAAGAGAATATGCTGCTGAAGACTAAAAATGAAGAATTTTCTTCAGCCAACCGAAGTCTGGCTATACAACTTGGCGAAGCTCAATCAAAAGTCAGCGAAGCTCAATCAAAGGCCAAAGATGAAGAGCGAAAACATAAGCATAAACGTCACAAGCTTCGTCAAAAAATAAAGGATCTAGAAGGAAGAGGCCCACTTTTAACTGAAGAATTGAAAAAGCAGATCCAAGAGGAATACCGGGATTCAGACGAACTCGATGTGGACATCATGAAGGTTTATGCAGAAGGCTATGAAGACTGCCGAGAACGAGGCAAAGCAAAGCTGTCTGCTGCCCAACTGGATCCTGCTTTACTCAACTCCGATGGCGAAGGCGGTGCTTAAATGTCTTTCTTATTTTTATTCAGACTTATGTTATGTTTAAACCGTTTATATTTTTGGGAATATATATGAAATTTTATTTATTGAGATTGTTAATGTTTCTTAATTGGTGTATTTAGTTTTCCCGAGGATGGATATGTGATAATTGAACATTAACAGGAACGGACTCATATAGTGAACCAGTTAACACATATAATGATTAATGTATGAGACAAGATGAATTAAATCCTATGGAAAAACTTAACCGATCTGAATGAACTGAACTCAACACTTAAACAAAATAAAGTAATACATACTTATTGGTTCCGAAGTGTAAGATCATCGTTTGTTTACCAGTCGAAATAAAACATAAGGATCAAGATATAAGGACCAAGATTTAAGGATCAAGATGTAAGGACCAAAATTTAAGGATCAAGATGTAAGGACCAAGATTTAAGGATCAAGATGTAAGGACCAAGATTTAAGGATCAAGATGTAAGGACCAAGATTTAAGGATCAAGATGTAAGGACCAATTGTGACCATTGAATTACCACCCTAGTAAAATCAATATAGGATCCTTTGTCTACCACTCGGGGTAGACAAACAAATAGGCTGCCATCGAATGGCCAGCGAGTCCTACCATACCTCCTTACAACATAGTGACCATAAGACAAATAGGACCAGGATCAATAGTGACCATTGATTTACCGCCCTGGTAAAATCAATATAGGATCATTTGTCTACCACTCGGGGTAGAACAACAAATGGGCTGCCATCGAATGGCCAGCGAGTCCTACCATACCTCCTTACACCATAGTGACCATAAGACAAATAGGACCAGGATCAATAGTGACCATTGATTTACCGCCCTGGTAAAATCAATATAGGATCATTTGTCTACCACTCGGGGTAGAACAACAAATGGGCTGCCATCGAATGGCCAGCGAGTCCTACCATACCTCCTTACACCATAGTGACCATATGACAAATAGGACCAGGATCAATAGTGAAAAAGTGAATGTGGATGAGCCACCGAAGTCTTTCTGTGTCGAATCCCCAGTTCTTTTAAGAATATTCATGCCGAAGTGCTTTGTAGGTCAACAACTTCGGGCCAAATAATCGCAACAGATGTCTTTGTGAATTTCCCGAAGAACATCCTCTGCTTCGGATGAAACCAAATGTATGAGCAATGATGACGAAAAAGGTCTTTCGATAAAGATTCTCATCAATGAGAGCAAAATTGACACTCTTGTATTTGGACTACTTTGCCAGCATCTGATCCGAGGGAAAAACGTCGTCTGCCATCAAAGTTATAAGCATCTGTAGTGGTCAACTTCGATAATGCATCAGCAATGAAATTGTTATTGTGATCGACCTCTTGATAGTCTGCTGTACTGATGTCCAAAACAGAATATCCATCTGCATGCAATGTCCACGAGCTCTGCTTCTGCTGAAGTACTGCAACGGCTTTGTCGGACTCCTCAGCTGCTTTCCATCTGGAGGTGCAACTTTAGATGAATTTCCCCGAAGACAAGTGCCCACAGGGCGGTGTGCCCTTAATGGACTCTCGGAAGTGTGATTTCTGGATCTACTTCGGTGAAACTTTCTGTCACTGTGATGAGGATACTCAAGGCAGAATGCCTTAATTGTATTCTGAGGTGCATACTCCCTGGATCAGTTTCTTCGTCTGCTGCGACCATAATCCCGAAGACCAATAGGGTGGAATACCCTTCTCGGTCAATCAATCAGGAAAATGGCTGTTGGGTCTTCGTCTACTCTGCTTCGACCATAATCCCGAAGACCAATAGGGCGGAATACCCTTCTCGGTCAATCAATCAGGAAAATGGTTCTTTGGTCTTTTTTGTTCATGAGGATCACCTTGAGACATGTCCTCAAAGTGTATAGACTGTTTTCCATCTCACGGTTGTCCATCTTTAGGCGTACCACATCTTTCAGACTGGACATAATTGAATGCTTTGTCCCTCAGCTTGGCAATCCGAAGAATCTGCACAACTATATCCTTGCTCTGCTCAACTACATCCTTGCTCCGCTCCAAGAGAACCTCCAAAGCTCTATCTGCTTCGTCCACCATCTTCATCAGCCTGACCTCTTCGGTGCCGAGTTCTAGGCGGGATGCCTTTTACTTGCCTTCGGCCATGATCATGCTCTTTGTCAGCAGCAAAGACCAATCATCTTCGGGCTTCGTCGTGGGCTCTCGAACGAGAACCCCCTGACTTGTGCCATAACTTCCGATGTAAAACAACTAAAAATATTGTGATTGATAACTCAAGAACACTAGAAAAAAGCCCTCCTTCTAGCGCCAATGTTAACGCCAGGATTTTATGCCACGTCCCAATCACGTAAGACGCCCTGATCCTGCACAGTAAACACGATAAACACCACAAGCTTGACGGCTGTTCCGTCGGGGGATAGCTCAGGCGTGAGAGTCAGTATACGTGTTCACAAGATTAACAATGGAGGAATGTAATGTCTAGTGTATTGAGAGAGAGAGTCATATTCTCAGTTGTGTGTGTATATATATGAATGTAAAACGTACCAGTTTTATGAAGACTTCCTTGCTATAATACAAGACTCGGTTCCTTGTGCCACTGACCCTCCTGACCCTACCCACTGCAGGTAGTTTTCCTGTTAATCTCACCCCCTCTGTTCCCCGCTGACCAACTGTCCAATCCTCATTAATGTCAAGTAAGATATCAGTCAGTCATATCTTTGTCATCATCACTGGTCAAAGGTGTAGATATTTAAATATCTGATGGGTCGACCCACTGATTTGGTCTGATATTAGGACTTAACAAAGACAATAAAGTGACTAGGCTCAATAATGTCAACACCCAATAGTGAAGACCCGGTGGACTAACTGAATAAGTAGGCCCAATCCATTCGGCCCAATAGGAGAAATATCACGACCCAACAATAATAATAATTTATGTATAGTGCAAATTAATTGCTACATTTTTTTTCTTTTGCTCTATTTGGTGTTGGATTTAGACCCTTTTTATCCGCATACAAATAGAAAAATCTCTTATTATTAAGGGAGAGCAAGAATTTGATTCATTCATTCTTGAAGCTGGGTCACTGCTATTTTTACCTTCCCACTCTCTCATAACCTCTTCTTCTTCAACTGTTGTTTATTTTATTTTTACACAAATAGTGTGTGCATATCATACGATTATAATAATACAAACAAATGCAATAAGCACCAAATAAATATATAAATTTTTTAAAATAAACACCCATCAATCCCAATTCATGATTATCAAAATTCCGTACGAAAGTAGTAATTTTTCATTCAGTTATAGATCTAGCTCAGGAAATATTAGCTTTGAACGATCAGTTCTCACATTCAAAAAACAAGCTAAATGGATCATATATATATATATATGTATATACATTCAGATAATCAAATATAGATAAAGAGAATGCAGAAATGTATAATGGATCATAATTGATTGAAATTTTTTAATTACCTTTGAAATTTGGATCCGAAATGCTTCTTCGAGTGTGTGTTAGTTTTGCTTGAATTGAAGCTTGAGGAGAGAGAAAGTGGAATGAGAGTAATAATATGATGATTTGTGATCAGATGAATTGAAATGAAGAAATCGGAGTGTAGAAATAGGTGGCGAATTGAGCGCGCGAGAGAATGGCCGATATACTTATAAGGCTTTTGTGTTAGTTATAAATAGTAATTAAATAAATAAAATGTGAATAGTAATTAAATAAATTTAAAGATTTTTCTCAAACTTAAAATTGACAATAATTTCTTTATTTTAATCATTGCAATGATAAATATTTTATTGTCTCTTAATTTTTAATAAATTGTTTCAATAGAATTTGAACTATAAACATAGATAATTATGGAGCAAACCAAAAACGATTTAGCCAACGATGATTGCTTACCTAAGTTTTGGTGCCAAATTTGGACCGATGATGAACTTATAACAAGTTTATATGATGTCAATTTGAAGAAAGTGAATTTGATGATCCAACAATGGTAGAATTTAAAATTTATTAGAACATATTATGTCTAATGTAATACTCGTTCCGATCCATAATATATGACGTTATTGATGATTTTATTTTTCTCAAATTATTTGACGTATTATATTATTTAGCATAATTAATCACAATCTTTTTAAAAGTATCTCTCATGGAAAAATAGTACAAATAAAAGATAGAATATGAGATAAGTATATAGTAGAGGGTATTATAGACAATTAATATTATATTTAATGATATACAATTATTTTCTTAATTAATTCTTGTACACAACTCTAAAATGTCAAATATTATATGGAATATGGAAAGTTTGTTTTTAAAGTCTCAATAAAACATTGATAATGGCTTTATATTTTATTTATCAGATTGATGGAAAACAAAAAGAAATAGTATTTTTGAATTTTTTAATAGAAAAAAAAAAGCTAAAGAAGATAGTGTCTTTGAGTTTTAGTTAGAATTAAGAATTAATTGTAATAGTAGAAGTTCTCAAAAAAAATGTAAAATAAATGACTGATCAATTCAGCCATTGAGACGATTTTTATTCAAAATAAACGTACTAAATAACTGATCAATTCAGTCATTCAACTTTATTCAATTATAAACAAAAACCTCCTAGGTAGATAACTTTTTCCATTTCTATTATACTATGTTTTCAATTTTTTTTATCTTAATTTATGTTTCATATACTTGTTTGAGAACTTATATTTTCACATGTATTTTTTGATATTTTCACATAATCATCTCTCACATGAAGGTAAAATCTATTTTCTACTAGGGGTGAGCGTGGTGCGGTTTGAAGCTCAAACCGCACACGAAACCGCTTAAGTGTGATTTAAATAAAAAGGAATTTACATTATTTATTATTTTGAAATAGTAAGGGTTGATTTGATTAATGTGGATAGTTATGGGTAAAATGCGCAAATATTTCGAATAAACAAGTGGTTATAAAATATTCATTGTTGTCGGGGAATATTCGTTTGGTCGTGGAATATTCTTGCTGTCGGGAAATATTCGTACGACGGCGCAGTCTTTTGTGGGCCTCATAAAGGAAAGTGATTGGATAAAGAAAACGACAAGTATAAGTTGTTTATAAAATAATGGCGTAGTTGTTACCGTTTACACTGTTGGAATACCCGGTGGTTAAAACACAGTAATACGCGTTGTTGCACAGTAGCACACGGTATTGCACCAATTATTGACTCTTACGTAAGAAGACACTACTCAATAATTATTACAGTAATTACTGTTCAGTATTTTATGTTATTGATTCAATATTTGCTGCATTGATATTTTATATTACCGTTGTTTCAATAATTGTCATTACACAGTATTTTCCATTATCGAAACAATAATTTATATTATCTGAATAATATTATTTGATAACATTATTGGCAATGTCTAGAAAGTTCTGTCTAAGGAGAGGTTTGGTCACCTAATTGCGCGCCAGTAAGAAGAAATTCTTATTGGAAAGCCCCCTCTTTCCTGGGAACTGCATGTTGTCAATATTGTGATTCTGTAATATTATTTGTGAATAATTAATTATTGATTCATATGATGAGAAAAATATTGATTTTATGTGGATATAGATGGAGAAAATTTTTAATGTGACAATTGTTGAAAATTAATAATTTATCTTTTTCTGATAAAATAATTTATTTAAATATATTATTATATTTTTAATAATATAATAATGATGATATTTTTACGATGAATGTGGGATATATGAGTATATGTGGAAGAGGAGTATTTTTGTTACCAAAAATATTTAAAGCATGTTTTATGTGTCGGTGGACCCCATTTCTTGACTGAAATTTGATTATAGCTTGTAAAATCGCTCGTTTGTAAATTTCGGTCAATTTCTGTTTGGAATTTGGAAAAACTTTCTTTTGCAAAGTTGTAGAGAATTGAATTTCCTATAAAAACTCGCGATATTTGAATTTTCTGATAAAAGGGCTATTTATTATGAATTATTGAAGTTTCGAAGCTCCGAAATAATTGATTTTTAGAAGTTTAAAATATTTTTAATAATAAAAACGTTTTTTATATGTTGTAAGCCTCATTAATCACATGCTAGGTGACTGATTTCAGATTCTAGGTTGGCGTATGAAGTTGTAGAAATAATAATAATAATAATATAATAAATTTTCTGCTTTAGTGTTCTAAGCAATTTCCTATAAATAGGTGCTTAGGTTAGAATTGAAAATCACACCAGAAACTGAAGTTTTCTCTCTCTATATTATCGAGCGTATTCTTGTGAGTATTTTGAGTATACTTTGAGTATTGCTATACGGTGCAAGTTCAAGTCATAGCCTATATCCGGTGTTTCAACTAGAAGTACTGTCTTTCGAGGTAAAGGATGTTATTTTCTTCTCAAATGATATTATTTCTTCAATATCATTATGCTGAAATATTGGTTGGAGCTTTTTATCAAATTTGGAACTTTTTCATGAGTTACTATTCATGAGTTACTATTCACGAGTTACTATTCATGAGTTACTATTCACGAGTTACTATTCACGAGTACTATTCACGAAGCGTGAAGATGTTTTTGTGAAATTTCTATCTTTTGGTGTCGGAGTTACTATTCACGTATATGGCACTATTCACGAATACGACACTATTCACCGAACAAAATGAAATTTCTTCTTTTTGTCCAAAATATCTATTCTGGATACTAGTTTTGATTGTATCCATGTTTTGATCATTTTTGAATTTTACTTCAGTATGATTAGTTATGAAGTATTTTTGAACTTGGATTGTTTAGAGTACGAATCCATAATCCTTGTCATTTTGTTTAACTGGATTCGTTTCCTTTAAAATATTTTTCATCATCCTCAGTCCTAAATGATGGTGTTACTGAATATCTTTGGCCTGTAGTGCAAAGATGGTTGATTTTGTTATGAATATCTTTGGCCCGTAGTGCAAAGATGTACAGGTGTTGAGATGAACATGAACAATTGATGAATATCTTTGGCCCGTAGTGCAAAGATGAACAGGTGTTTAGATGAACATGACCAACTGATGAATATGTTTGGCCTGTAGTGCAAAGATGAATATTTGATTTGATTTGAGATATATATTGATTGATGTTACAGGGATAAAATATTGATGATGGACTTTTAAATTCATAGATGTTAGTAGATTTTATTCTCTACTTAACTCTTCTAATGAATTATTGTTTCCGCTGCAGTTGTTGATTTAAAACTTGTTGTCTATTGTATTCTATCAGATTTTTCCCTGTTGAAGACTAAGGATAATTTGTGGTACATTATCTTAGTCATAATATTCTTTACTGGGCTAGTTGAGCTCACCCTTTTTCTTGTTGTTCTATTTTTTCTTCCCAGGAGACGAAAATGTAGCGAGTACGAGTCGGGGGATGTAATGATGGTTCTAGAGAGAGTTGTTTAGTAGTCCTCACCATTTTTGTAAAATAATGTACCAATAATTATGATGAGGATTTATTTGTATGTGGATATTGTCTAGACGGCAATATTTTATATGTTGTAATAATAAAGTTGTAGTTATTTCTGTACCATGTATTTGGCGACTCAGAATGGGTTGGATGGAATGGACCTATTTTGGGGGCGTCACAAACCGCGCATGAAACCATTTGTGATTGGTGCGGTGCGGTGCGGTACGGTTACATTTGGTGCGGTTTTGGTTCTAAAACCAATTGAAAATTAAAATAACAAACTCGTAAAATAGTTAGCAAAATTATCCACGCAAATAATGTATTACGCATTGAACACAATCATAGAGTTAATTTAGCAAAATAGTGTCAGACATCAATAATTACATGGTTGATTAATACTATGCTATCACATTTGATTTAGGAAATACCAAGCCACTTTTGATTTGCAAACATAATTGATATTATTTATTCTTCATTCAACCAATATCTGTCTTCTAAAATAAAATGAGGATACTATTTTATAATAGATAAATTATATATACTTGTACTAATTTTAAAAAAAAATGATGATTATTTAGTGCGATTTCGGTTTTATGCATACGATTTTGACTAGTAACCAAATCGAAATCGTAAATTTGTTTTTCAATCCATCTAAAATCGTCACATACGCCAAAACCTTTGGTGCGATTTGTATGGTTTTTGGTGCGGTTTCGATCCCAATTTGATTTATTGCTCAGTCCTGGTCTTTACTCATAATGTGAGAGAATTATGCGAAAATATTAAAAATTAGCTGGGTCCCGTGCCTTCGGCACTGTATAGGCAGTGAGATTTATCTCAAACTTAGAACGGCCCAGATGATTTATTAAGTGAGCGAGAAATTCAAAATCATTATTAGATAGATTAGATAGATAGATGTATTTTATTAGATAGATGTGTGGACGGTGGGATTTATCTCAAACTTTGGACGACCCAGATGATTTATTGAGTGAGCGGGAAATTCAAAATCATTTGTATTTTATTAGATAGATACATGTGAAAATATTAATATAATATTATTTTTAAAATGACGTTAACAATCTAGACTCAAACTCTAAATATGTAAGATCCATCCTTGGTATTATCATAAATTCAAACCCAATCAAGTTTTAGCTTAGCAATGTTTTTAGATTTTTCATTCTCCATAAATTGGTCTACAATATTAGAAATTGATTTGTGTAGTATTCAATACGAGCACGAATCAAAGTGTGATCCAAACTTATAACGACACTTTCTCATACTCCGCCGGCAGCAATCAATTCGGCCAGTCGCTGACTGTCGCCGTCCCGTTGACCATCGAGGGACTGAACTACTACTTCTCTGATGCCGACGACGGAATGCAATGTCAGCAAGGCATGACATTTGAGATCAATGTGAAGCACGGCAGCGGCCTCCCGCCGAGCCTTAACCAGCCGCCGGCGTACGTGGAGCCTCCATCATCTGGCGATGACAGCCAGTCTCCGCCAGTCGCAATTGCCGCTAATACGCCGCCGAGTGATAATGGGGTGAGAGCTGCCGGTGCTAACGTGCGCTGGGTGGCGGCTTATGTTCTATCACGTGGATTGTTGTTTGTAATGGGTTGAGTGATTGGGCAAAATTAAGTAGTTTTGGATGAAGGAATTTAGATACTAGTGCGAGCAAGGAGAGTTACATTTCTTTCATTTTAAACTCAGAAATATTTTGAAATTCTGAAGTCAAGTTTGTAAAATTTTAAAATTTAAAATTAATATTATACTTTTGTTAAGTTTTTAAAAATCTATCTAATAAAATACAAATGATATTGAATTTCCCGCTCACTCAATAAATCATCTGGGCCGTCTAAAGTTTAAGATAAATCCCACCGTCCATACATCTATCTAATAAAATACATCTATCTATCTAATCTATCTAATAATGATTTTGAATTTTTCGCTCACTTAATAAATCATCTGGGTCGTTCTAAGTTTGAAATAAATCTCACTGCCCATACAGTGTCGGAGACACGGGACCCAACTAGTGACAAATATAGGGTCACAATAAATACAATTATTATTAATTTTATAAATAAATAAAAATTAATTGATATCATAAATTTTCTTCCTAAAAACTCTACAAACACAAATTTAAGATAAAAAAATATTTACTTTTGTTATGAGTAGAAATTAATTAATAATTTGACTAATTATATAAATTCACTAATCATTACATTGTATTTACTCGTAACAATAAATGACATGATTTTGTCACAATATGAATAAACTTAATTTATTATTTTTCTTCTATAAAAATATATTTTCATATTTTATAAATTTAAGATGATATTGTCATGTTAGAGCAAATATCATTTATATTATAAAGAGGGAGAGTGGGAGTGAGAGAGAGGTGGTTATTTCTTGAAACTATGTCACAATATATCAATAACTATCTTATTTTTTCTACCTCATTTTCTATTTCTATTTTCTCTTATTCTTCTCATTCATATTTTTAGGTTATATTTAAACATTTTATTATTTTTTTAGTTACACACACATAGTGTGCCACATAAAATAGTAGATATACAAATAATTGTGCAATTATTTTAAATGTACCTAATACAATAAGTGTCATGATAAATTTCTAACTTATTACACATCTTTTAAAAAATATTACCACTAATATTTATCAAAATATATATGAGTCATGCTATATATTGCGATAAATTTGTGTAGTATTATACGAGGATCCCACTTATTACGCATATCTCCAAACAAGTTACCTCTAATAATTATTCGCAATATATATTATTACTAGTCGTACTACCCGTGCCTCCGGCACTACGTACGAATGGGAGAAGAGATTGTCGGGGCTAGAGAATGGAGGAGGAAGAGGGCGAGCTCGGGAGAAGGAAGAACGGATGATGATCTGAGAGTGAGAGAGATCAATTTTGTATCGTTTGAAATTAAAGAGGATATAATGAACGGTGAGATTTATCCCAAACTTTAGACGATTCTGATCGTTTATTAGGGTGAGCGAAAAATTTAAAATCAATTGTGTTTTGTTAATTAGATGGACGGTTCTGATCGTTTATTAGGGTGGGCGAAAAATTCTAAATCAATTGTGTTTCGTTAATTAGATTATCATATCTAAAATTGATATATATATTATGAAAATTTAATAAGTGAGGTTCTTGCTCATGCATCATTTTCCTTGGAATAAACGACAGTTCTTAAGATGAGAACCTAAATTTTCACCGACAGACTTAAGGGGACAAATCTGGAAATTGAATGCGAGTGAACGTGAGAAAATGCCTATATCGTGGAGGGTCCAAGCGTTGGTCGACGTTACCTTATTAGATTAATAATGGTATCATTTCCTTTGTAACTCTCTTCTAACCCACACGGAGGGAATGCCAAGAAAAACACGAAAACAGCAGAGCAATTTGATATTTTTAGAGAGAGAAAGCTCCACAACACATAAGATAAAACCTTGTTTCTAGAGAGAGAAAGCGAGAGTTCTAAGCGCGCAACAGATATTTTCAGACCAAGTGAGAGTCTGATAACGGGGACGAGTGGTGTATTTCATCATCATTTTACTCAATTCAGTGTAAGTTTGTATGTTGAATTAATGATTTGGAGGATCTTTTTGAGTTGAGTATTTATTCTACTGCAGTTGATTTTGTCAGAAAATGGGGTTGATTTCTGGGATTCTGATGGGGATGATCTGCGGGATCGCAATGATGGCCGGTTGGCATCATATGATGAGGCACCGAAGCAACAAACGTATTGCCAAGGTACAATTGACATTTACTGATTTTTACCTTTTGATTAAATGGGTTCTTTATTATAATTTTTTCTGTGTCAATTTTAATTTAGAATTAGGGTTTAGTTAGTGAGAATTTTTGTCTGTTTAACGAATTGTACCTAAATTTATGGTGAAGTGTGGATAAAAGAGTGCTGTAGTGTTTATTATGTGATTTCTGCAACTTTGTACACCCCTGTTACTTATTAAGAGACATAAAAAGTTACGGGGATGTGTAAAGTTTCAGGAATTATAGGGAATTTAATCTAAGGAGTGATATATTGAAATTTTTGAGTAATTGAGTAGCGATTCAAGCATTCACCGCCAGCCATGTAGGGATGAAATTGGGAGTCAAGGAGGCCGGAGAGAAATATGTCAACATGTTAACCAATAGTGAATATTGATATTTTTTCCGGAGTAGATGCTAGCGTTGGTACAATAATATTGGTTTTTAAAACTAAATGTACACGAGCGTGTTAAGATTTTGATTGACAAGGAAACCATTTACTTTGAGGCGTATGTTACGAGTAGCATAAATTATTGTTTTACAAAATCATGTTTTGGGAACTTTTGGTGGACTTGGAAGGTTCACAAGTCTTATGGGACATCCCTTGAAGTCTTCTGTAAATTGTCTGAGGATTATAGTGTATCTCTTAGTAGTTAGTTCACACATAGATTGGACTTGTAATCAACAGAGAGGAGATTTCATGATAGGAGAGCAAAAAATCAACTTAGGTAGGGTTACAAAGCCTAAACTACTCGGATCGTTTGAGCTTGGAAGCCAACTGCTGCAGCAATGGTTATTACTACCGGTCTAACTCGTAAAGTATACATTTGTGAATGGGATTTATCTCACATGTCTAGCATATTCCCTTAATGTGCAAATAAAGGCTAAGGGAATTTTTTCATCATAGCTGTAAGTAGATTGTCTTGTTCTACAGTTCATTAATTTTGGATGAGTTATTAACGATGGAAATTTGACATTGAGTATACTTATTTTGTAGTTTTGGACAATACACATGATTGGCTGATTGGAGTTTCTTTCTTTCCAAATTCAAGATACTGTTTGACAAAACATTGATGGTCATGTTAATTGCGACTTAGTGGACAAATACTTAACGTTGTAACTTTGTTGTGGAAAATTCCTCTCTTATTAACATACTCTTTGCTATGCACTGCTGAACTTGTTTCTTGAAATCTGGGTAGTTCATAATTCATAGGATTGAGCTCATTTTTTCTCAGCATGTCATCTTACTAGAATTGTCTTAAGTGCTTCAGATTTATCATAATTGTAATGCATAATTGGGAAATAATGTACTTGTAAAGAAAGGAACAAACAAGAAGAAAAAGGGGGTTCAATTGGTTAAGTTGAAATATTTTGGAAATTGATTATGTTGCAGCAATTTGAGAGCAAGGGAGTTTTTGAAAGGTTAATAAATGAGTCTAGAGTATTAGGCTTGTGGGACTTGGGACTAACTCAAGCAATATTTGGATTAAATCATTAAAAATAACATAAGATTATGGACTAATACTTTACCACAATATAAAAATGGAATCTGATTGGGTTTTCGTCCAGTTCATCGTTTTTCTCTAGCCTCTTATATTTGGAAAGCAAAACGATAGACTCCACGCCACGCTTGCAT
The DNA here is from genome assembly GCA_020205505.1 of Panax japonicus. Classification (NCBI taxonomy): domain Eukaryota; kingdom Viridiplantae; phylum Streptophyta; class Magnoliopsida; order Apiales; family Araliaceae; genus Panax; species Panax japonicus. The sequence continues at coordinate 3,288,283 of CM035106.1, read as the reverse complement.
GAAGTGGTCGTGGATCGTTTTTAGCACAGTTGTTGGGTGAATTGCTTGCAACACCTTAACCCCTCATCTATATTGAGACGGTAATCTTGATACAATTGCTCGCGTTCGGAAATTTGTGTTGAATGGACACCAACGACACCTTGACCCCTTGCTTATATTGAAGCGATAATCTCGGTACAATCGACAATTGATGCGGTAGAAGACGCCACACACAACTATGAATTATTGTATGATAAGTCAAATTGAATCTCAAAGAAATAACTAAGAAAATAATTAGGAATTCCTCAAAAAACCAAAAGTAGAGAATAATCTCACCAGTAAAATAAATCTGAATAATATTGAATAATTAATAATGTTTACATCCATGTAGCTTATTTATACTAATAAGAATAACCCTAATTCCATAAGGAATAAGAATTCCAAAAGGAATGTAAAACCCTCACAAACCAATATGGAAATCAAATCCTATCTAATATAACTCCCAGATACATTAGAAATCTAAAAGATATTTAAAATAGCTAATTAAGGAAGTAAATTCGCGTCCAAATATGTCAAAACGCGTAAAAACTCAAATTGGAAATCGACAAAACCGTCGGGGCGGGCTTTTTAGGCCTGGGAAGCCCGCCTGAGCGGCATTGGACAGAGAGGAACGCGCTGGGGCGGAGCCAGAACGAGCTGGGACGACATTGGGCAGAGACAAGCCAACCGGGGCGGACTTTTATGCCTTGGAAACCCGTCGGGGCTGGTATAGTTTTCCTGCTGCGACGTCCTTAGGTAAAATGGCCATAACTTCCTCGTCCGAACTCCGATTGAAGTGATTCAAGAGGCTCCGGAAAGAGAATGAATAGCTCTACAACTTTCATTCTTTGAGGATCAAAAGATCTTGGTTGGATCAAGGTCGAAATAGAGCTTAAAGTGGCTGATATCTATTTGCAAGCTCAAAATGTCAATCTTTGATCTCGGTTGCATGATGAACACATTTCCTTGAAGCTTGAACTCTTCTTCTTCTTCTTCTTCTTCGTTCCATAAATTCCAACATTGTGTTGTCGCTTGATAGATTGTAAGCTCCTATCCATGCAATGTGAACGACACCAATTGACTTGAACTCCAATGTAAGCATCCTTAGGTTGAATTCAACCCAACTACTCGCAATCATTCATTGAATCCTTGGAACTTGAGTTGAGTCGTTGTTTGATGCGAGCCTGGTTGATGTTATTATTCCCCTCCTCTTGAAAAGGATTTGTCCTCAAATCTGGCATCCCCTCCTCTTGAAAAGGATTTATCCACAAACCAGTCCCTACATAAAAACAAACCAAGTTAGTAGCATCAAGCAGATTATAATGTCAAAACTTGAACTTGCAGATGATATATATAAGCATCAAAAACTCTTAACTCCCACTAAGAACATAGCAAAGTCGGACTTCTTGACAATTTGTAGACCAGTTACTCCAAAAACACTAACTATATAAATTAATCTACTATCTACTAAAATAATTATGAACGCAAAGTAAGAAAGAATCTGAAAAGTCTTATATCCTCTTGGATCAAAAATCATCACACAGAACTCTTCATGTGGTAGATTTTCCCAATGACGAATCCTCGGATCAAAAGTCGATCTAATTATCTCGGTCCTTTGCAAACAAAACCAATTCAATGATCGTGAGTCAAATGTCAACTTTTGAAACTCATCACGTCACATAAGCACATACACCTGAATTCCTGGATTAAACATAAAACAAAACAAATCAACAAGTTCTTTTTGTCTAATCACAAAGAAATCAAAGAAACCAAAATCACATGCACAGTCTACTAGAACAATATTCAAAACACTTCCCTGTAGACTCTCAATGCGTTGATCGAATTGAATTACTCGATTCATGATTCCCTCGATGAATATGATCATATCACGAATCTGCAAAACACAACCAACTTTTCTCTTCCCATTGACATTAACACAATCAAAATCACATAATAGCACCAATGTAATAAAAAGGTCACAATCAGAAGTTGAAAATTCCATAACATATCGACGATGATCACAAACAAACTCAACACATGCTAGAGAATTTTCCAAATTGTTAACAAAAGTCGGAATACCATCAAAACAGATATTAACTAATTTTCCCATGTAAGAATGCAAAATATGATTCAACAATCCCATGGAAATATGCAATGCCTTAGCTAATCCAAGTGATCTAACTAAACATGCATGTAAACCATATCTTAATCCAATCTGATGATAATAACTTTTCAAATCAATACCATATGATAGCAAATCATGCATTGAAGATTGCTCTAACGGAACAACATGGTTACTACCATTATCAACTAACAACATCTCATGTAAAGATTGACTAGCATGAAAACCTAACTCAACATATGGATAAGAAACTCTAGAATGAATTTCATGCAAGTAATATCGTCGAGAATGAGAATACATATCATGATCATAAACTAACTCAACATACATCAAATATCCACTATAGATTATGATAAAGACAAATCTACCCTCAAAATAGCTAACAACAAATTTCCCAATAGAAGCATGCAAAACATGTCTTGAATAACTCATGAAAACACTAGATGCATTAGTTAATCTAACAGAAATAACTATCCATCTATATAATTCACATGTTAAAACAATTTTCCATTTATCATAGTCACATGCTAATTTGATTAGGCATTGTCATCACAAGATTATCTTCAAGTGTAGATAAAACACAAGTACTATGCAATCTATCAAGCATACTATCTAAGTAAAGAAAAACATATCGATACTTGTTTACCAATTCAAAATTGATGCACAAGCTTGACGTCTTATCCTCCTTAGGTACTATGACTTCAAGAATAACACACGAACTCATGTCTTCTCTCACGATACCCACTTTCATCAACTCTCCATCCCACCTAGGTAACTCCGTCGTCTCCTCGGGAATACTATCAGCTGATCGGTACGGAATGATAGTTCGGGGTATACCATCAACAACTTGTACAAAAGACAAAACAGAACTAGACAAAGAAGAGTTAACATTGTTAGTATTCAAAAGCGTCGTCTTGTACGAATATACAGTCATTGGCTTTTCAAATTACAAATCACTTTTCATTTCCCTCTTTTTCATAGTCACATATTTCTTCTCTCTTCTTTATGCTCACCCTCTCCTTTATTTTCAAGCTCACTCTTTTCATTCTTTCTCATTCTTTTCAAACTTTTCTTTTACATTATCAATCTTTTGAATAATTTCTTTTTGTCGATCTTTTTCACATGTATTTTCTTCCACAAACTCATATTCTTAATCAATAGAAGTCAATAGCTCTCCTTGGGCTGCATATTCAATTATATCTTCTTCCTCCCTCGGCTAAACTTGTTCCTTCTACGCCTTAGAAGTATATTGTAGTTGCATCCAATAATCTTCCCTCAAGTTCTTTGTTGTTTTAGGAGTGTATTGGGGTTGTCTCCAATGTGAATCCTCTTTGTTTACATGTTTGTGAACCCTCTTAATATCGTCTACTACAACAAACCGATTTCTCATTGCTGTTTTTAGTTCTGCCCATGTCTTGACCGGACGCTCTCCATATATTCTTTTGCTCAACTCCCACCAACGAACCGCACGATTGGAGAACTCTTGAACTGCCCGTATGATCTTCCCATGCTCGGAATAATCATTATAGTCAAACTCCTGATCCATCCTTTTCTCCAATCTCAAATAAGCATCTGTGTCAAACCTGCCTTGGAAAGTATTCCTTCGAGACCCATAAGAACTTTCATAATTGTAGCCATACATGTTTGCTACAAAACAAAGGTTTAGTAAATAAAAATTTTCCTCACACTCCCTTACGTGTTTCGCTCAAACAATGATGAATCACTAGTGTATACACTCAATTTGGCTTTTACCCTCTAATAATCTTACACTCTTGCCTTTTACCTCTAATATTCTCTCTTAATAGGTTTTTTTGAATTCACCAAATAATTTCACAGTTTTACAATGCAATTCAAAAGTAACTTATCAAGAACAAAATATAGAAGGTATGACTATTGGAATACCACAAAAATCACAGATTGATTGCCTTGTACTCTTCTTGGATGCCTCTGAATTTTCCAAGTTTTTCACGGAAACTTATTGTGTTGCTTTTCGGAATTGATGATGACGGATTTGGATAAAATCTGGGTTGATCGAAATTGATGGTGTGCTACAAGTTTGTTAGCACAATTGAAACAAAATCTAAAATTTTTCTTCACGTTCTTTTTTTATACACGATTTTTTTTACAATATATATTTAACAGAAATTAAAGATAAGTAACTTGCTAGAACTTAACTTTGATACCAAATGATAGACTCCACGGCACGCTTGCGTGAGGTGGTTGTCGCCCAGATCGTTTCTAGCACTGTTGTTGGGTGAATTACTTGCAACACTTTAACCCCTTGTCAATATTGAGACGGTAATCTTGGTATAATTGCTCGCGTTCGGAAATTTGCGTTGAATGGACACCAACGATACCTTGACCTAGGGGTGAGCATCGGTAATTAACCGGTCCGGACCAAACCGGTTACCGAATCTACTCAAAACTGGGTATCGATACCGGTACCAGTTGGACCGGTATACCGAACCGGTTAGCCCGTCCGGTTCCGGTTTTTACCTTTTATTATATCGGTTATTTACTTACCTTTTCTAAACCCAATTCCCCACCCACCCACCCACCCACCTTCCTTATTTGTCTTATTTTTTTAGGCTCTGATTTGCTCTTTGTTCTCTTCTCTCAACAAGTCTCCATCAATATCCATTGAAGCCTAGAAACTCTAATCCTGCTTCAAATTTCTAGTCCCTTTTTCTTCGATCAAATTTGACCTCGAGCTCGTAGCCTGTTCAAGTCAACGCACACTACACTGGGTTCTGGGCTGGATTTTAGGTAGAAGGAAGAGAATGAACTTGTTTGGTGGTCGCCGTTGATGGAACTCGCTTGGCTTGCCGTTGATTCTGACGGAGATCCGACGGCTATTCAACATGCCCTTGATCCCACCATTATTCTTGTGAGTTTGCTATATGTATATATATGTTGTGCTTTTTGTTTGTAATTGCATTTGTAGTGTATTTAGTGTGAACAATTTTAGAAAGCAAAAATGTTAGTTTTGAGAAGAATTTTTTTTAGACTTCTAATTGTGGTTGTGAATTCACTCTATTATTTCTGATTGTGTGTATAGATGAGAGATCTGAGTTTTGATTTGGGATAACGTGATAAATTGATAAAAGGCTTACGAAGTTACAATTAGGCTTTATTTAATTATTCGATACAACCGGTTCGGTACAGTATGTACCGAACCCGTAAAGTAACTTCCCGAACCTAGTCCCGAATAATTGGTAAATACCGGTTGACTGTACCGATACCGAACCGGGTTTGTTTTGTCCCGAACCGACTGGTTCGAACCGGTTCGGTAATCGAAAAAACCGAATGAAATGGTCACCCATACCTTGACCCTCGCTTATATTGAAGCGGTAATCTCGGTATAATCGACGATTGATGCGATAGAAGACGCATAACAATAACCTTAATTCAATAAGGAATAAGAATTACAAAAGGAATGTAAAACGCTAGCTCACAAATCAATATAGAAATCAAATTCTATCTTAATATAACTCCTAGATACATTAGAAATCTAAAAGATACTGTAAATAGCTAATTAAGGAAGTAAATCCGCGTTCAAATCTGTCAAAACGCGTAAAAACTCAAATTGGAAATTGACAAACCCGTCGGGGCCGGCCTTTTAGGCCTGGGAAGCCCGCTGGGGCGGCATTGGGCAGAGATGAACGCGTTGGGGCGGCATTGGACAGAGACAAGCCTGTCGGAGCGGACTTTTATGCCTTGGAAACCCGCCGAGGCGGGTATAGTTTTTTTGCTGCAACGTTCTTTGGTAAAATGACCATAACTTCCTCGTCCGAACTTCGATTGAGGTGATTGAAGAGACTCTGGAAAGAGAACAAATAGCTCTACAACTTTCATTCTTTGAGGATCAAAAGATTCTGGCTGGATCAAGGTCGAAATCGAGCTTAAATTGGCTGGTATGTATTTGGCAAGCTGAAAATGTCAATTTTTGATCTCGGTTGCATGATGAACGCATTGTCTTAATGATTGAACTCTTCTTCTTCGTTCCTTGCATTCCAACCTTGTATTGTCACTTGATAGATTGTAAGCTCCTATTCATACAACGTGCACAACACCAATTGACTTGAACTCCAATGTATGCATCCTCGAGTTGAATTCAGCCCAACTACTTGCAATCATTCGTTGAACCCTTGGAACTCGAGTTGAGTCGTTGTTTGATGCGAGTCTGGTCAGAATGTTATCACAAAGGCTTCCTAAAAAATAAGGCTTTTATGTGGTCCTTAACTCTTGGTCGGCTTAATACTAATGATATAATGATATGCACCAAAGGCGTAGGCCTTACAAATCTTTATTCTTAGATGTGTGTGTTTGAAGAATAGTGAGTCTCATTCTCATTTGTTTTTTCATTGTTCGATGGCTTGGTGGTTGTGGTGTTGTTTATTTAGTGTGATAGGAGAAAGTTGGATGTCCCTCTTCGGTGGAAGATCTTTTACTATGCAAATTCAAGGGTTTTGGCCATACAAGCGATAGGAGGATCCTTTGGAGATGTGATTGATTTGTTATTTTATGGGGGATTTGGATTGAGAGGAATGTTAGAAATTTTTGCGATTGGAGTTTGGATAAAATATATTTCTTTGCTTCTCTTTGGGCTCATGTAATGGGAGCTTTTGGAGGAATTTTATTAAGTTTTTCTCATTTTTGTTTTCTTTATTTTCTGTTCGAAGGACTTCTTGTTCTTGTTATGTGTTGTAATTTTCTCTTCTAATCAACAAAGTATTCTTCTTTTATCAAAAATAAAATAAAATGGAAACTGATGTTGGGATACATAAGTGTTTTTGGATCCCAGATAAGAGAAATAATAAAAGATAGAAGGATTAAATATACATAAATTGGCTCAAGACCTAATGACTTAAATTTTTGTGTCAAGTTGAGTTCCAACCATTTGTATTGGGGCCTAAGGTGTGCGCATGCAATCATGGGCTTCCCATTATCTCCCAACAATTGGTATTTTGGAACTATGAATCAAAAGACATGATAATGATTGAATTTTTGATTGAAGGCACCTAAAAGACTCACTATGATGATAATTGAATTCTCGATGAGTTTGACAAAATAATGGTTCCAAGAATGGTTAATACTTAATCGAGAATTGGTGTTTTTCGGTGGTTGGAAGAGAAGTGTTCAAGTGGGAGCTCTTTATGTTATGACCTCATTTTGAGGGGTGGGAGATTGTGGTGGTTACATATGGGAGTTAGTCCCACACATGAGAAATAATAAAAGCTGACCTAATGGTTTAAGCTTTTGGGTGAAGTTGGGTTCCAAACATGTGTGCACATGCATTGAACGGGCTCCCTCGTTCTTCCCAACAGATGTGAGAGTCAAGCAATGCTTGAAATTGTTAAAATGAGAACGAGGGATGGGAATGTGGCTAGATCTTCATGTGTGATTGTTTTACTTCTTTCTTTTTTAATTGTTCTTTTTCTCTCCTAGGAGGACTTCCGTCTCAATTCTTGTACTGAATCTCTTCTCCTCTATTAGCAATTTTTGCTATATCTAGAAAAATTCTCGCAGTGGTTGAAGATTTCTTAGGTTTTAATGTCTTCGGCTTTGAGCTATGCTATGCGTTTCACATAATTGATTATTTAATTTTTAGGAATCGTTCAAACTTTTAAGAAGTGAATGAGATTAACCTATATCTATTAAGAAATGTGCTTGTATTTAAATACGTTAAAAAATGTTGTAAAGTTTTATTTTTGTTCTCACTAATAGCTGTACAAATTGAAAATGTTGTGGGAAATAATATTTAATTATAAATTTGACTTTCTGAACCATTTTTTTTAATTAACTTGGCCCTCTAGTAGTGGCTTTTAGTCTTGCCATTACTTGTACGTGTTCAAAGTCTTAGGGACTGTTTGATAAAAACTGAATGAATCTGAATCTGAATGAGCTGAATCTGAATGAACTGAATCTGAATCTGAATGAAAAAAGTTGTTTGATAATTGATATGTCTAAAATATCTGAATAACAGTATTTTACTATTTTACTATTTTGCTAAGGTAATTAGAGTATTAGCCAACTGTAATAGACAATAAGACAAACTACATATAAACTTGAGAAGACATAAAATATCCAGTCAAAAACAGACATTTAGACATGCCAAGAACCGAGTATGTTCCTTAGCGTAACAGATTACGAAGCTCAAGTATCTTCACTCAAACATATTGCATAGGTATTATTAGCTAACTGTAATAGACAAACCACATATTTCCCGGACGACAGATAAAATATCCAGTCAAAAACAGTAGCAGTAGCGTCCAACATTCTATATAACCTTCAACAACTCAGGTATCACAAATATCTGATTCTGTACACTGTACTTCAAAAACAGGTCTGAATTTTCCTCTTCGGTGAATCATTTTTTTTCACTTCCATTTTTACTTTCGTAATTAAAAATATGACTCCTTAATTCCAACTATCACCTTTACAACCACAACAATGTGACTATATTAAGAAAACCACCACCAGGAACAACATTCATTTACCAATGCAGAGACAGAAGGGGAAAGAAATGCAGAGACATAATGAAACTCACATAATGACCATATTAAGAAAAATAATTCTATCCTAATAGACTTGCATAGTCCATAAGCAAGTATGTGAAATATTTGTATATATTTCGTTTTCTAAAATGATCATGAAAAGGTCTTCCAAAAGTATTCTGGTACATGTCAAACAGTCGGGAGTAGCATAACTCATGAAATCAAGGGAAATAACACATCAGATCCATTTGACATATACATAACTTCAGACGCTAGAAAATAGCCATTGAAATAAGATGCAGAGAGTTGAGCAATTACAGAGCAGGAAATATTAGGTGCAGTGCAGGACCTTAGGGCAAGATGGGGGAAGCCGAAGGTTATTATACCCTGCTCTTTTCTCAGATCGGAGGAAGCAGATTTTGAAAAAAAAACCCTAGCAAAACTATGGGATTGAATTGAATGATACTCAAATTGAGAGATCTAAAAAACATCATAAATGCTTCAGATTACTAACCTGAGATGGCGAAGTTACTGCAGATGGAGTGAAGAGATGCGGATGGAGACGCGATGGAGATGGACGAGAGCAGCGCTAGAGATAGAGCAGCGAGATTTGGAGGTTATTCGGGTAAAATAGGATTATCCAGCCCATTCAGGCAATTTCAGCCCAATTCAGAATTTAAAAATTGTAAACAAACAGTCTGAATGGCTGAATCGTTCAGATTCAGAGCCATTCAGACCGTATCAAACAGGCCCTTAGTCTACTTCTTTGAATTCCTGGGTAACATTAGCAAGATTAAGTTAGCTTCATGCTTGTACTTCTGCCATCTTACTTTCTGATTTTGCAACTGGAAGACATGTTTAATTTTGGAAGATGGATTACAGTGTCACTTATTGTATATTTTTCTCCCTCAGGCAGTTGACATAAAGCTCCTTGGGACCCTTAACAGAGATGATTTGAAGAAAATATGCGGTGACAACTTTCCTGAATGGATATCTTTTCCTGTTTTTGAACAGGTTAGTGTATTTACTTATTATTCAGTTGGTATGTTGCTTTTGATGTAAGCCTCTTTTCTCGTATACCATTCGCTTGTTTTGCTATTATCTTAGTGATTTTAGTAGGTCAAGAGCTAGTGGTTTCTGATCCATTGATGGTTAAGAATAGTTTACTGAACTGGTGATCTTCCTCATGGAACTTAAGTTATGGGCCTATTGGCCCATTTAACATCATGGAGGCTCAATATTTATAATATTTAGAAGAATATCTTGCTCAAGGATTCCGTATGCTATTAATCTGGTTTATCCATTTTGCTCAATCACTTGTTACTGAATGTAATTATGTATAATATGAAACCTTTTGAATATGCTGTGTCAAATTAATTGCTGGCATATATAGTTTAATAAAGAATATTGGATAGATGGAAAAGATGATTCCATGTAAGATGACATGGAATTGCAAAGTAATATTATTGTTTTAGTTGTTTTTTAATAAATATTTTTTTATTAGTAAAGTTATGTTATTCGTTTAGTTACAAATCAATTTTTTTGGTTTGCAATTTCAGGTGAAATGGCTGAACAAACAACTGAGCAAACTTTGGCCATTTGTTGCAGATGTAAGCTATATCCTTTCCTGTCTTTTTAGTCCATAATATTAAGGTAAAATAAGATACATTTTATTCATAGGTTATTAACAAAGGTAATATTTCTTCGAGGAATTTGTGCCTTGCAGTCCTTCGGAAAGTGGTATCTTTTTAGTACACTTTCTTGACTGACCCCAGGAATTTTAATGCAATGACACCTAAGTACCTAATATACTGGAATATGAGACAACTTTAATAATATATTAGAGTTTATCCTGATGATCCACATGAATATGGGGAGTGTGATTCGTTAACATGCATTAGGACCAATCTTATTTATCAGTTTTGGACTGCAAGATGTTAAATGTGTTGTTGATTGCTTACACCATCTTTATCTTTCCCCTTCATAATGATGGGTATTAGATATTTAGAAGAAACATATCACAAAAGTTTGGATAAGTTTTGGGCATTTGTGTTTTGGGGAAGGATGGGTACGTTGGGTAGTTTCATTGGAATCCTTTCTTATAATGTTTGCATTGTACTGAGTAAATTGTGCTAAACATTTGGGTTTGTTTGTTTTTAGTTTTGATTTGCTCTCTCTCTCTCTCATCCAGCACCCTTCCACCCAAACAAACAAATAAATAAAATCACAATCTAAAACATAATTTGCAATAAGTCAGATTACTTAGATTTCTTTCTTAGTGATATGACATCATTAATAGTTTCTCATTAATTTCATTTATTTGTTTATCATTGCTTTCAGTGGAAGCTCTTAACTTGAATGGCAGAGGCCGAAGGAGGGGGGTCCTGGTGTCATATGACCCCCACCCTGGAATCTCCGGGGGTTATTGACTTTCCTTTTCCTTCCTTTTTCTTTTATGTATTTTCCTTTCTCCTTTGTTTTTCTCTTGCTTTTGCTTTATTATCAAAGCGGGCCAAAAAAAGGTGGCAGCAATTCTCTCTATAAACTAATTAAAAATAAAAAGCTAAAGAAATAAAACAATTTTTTTTGGATCTCACTATGGTGACCATAAGTGCACCATAGTTCTATCCTATCAAGATTATAAAATCTCTCTTCTTTTTTTTGTTGTTGCTTCAATCAAATTAATCTTATGAACTACAATATAAGGTTTTGAATATATAATATTATAATTTATAATTTATCTATAAAAGTAGTTAATCAGTTGACTAAAAACTTTAAAGTCTGATTAATAGTCCCATAGTTCGAGGAAAATTAATATATATATATATATATATATATATATATATATATATATATATATGTATGTATTTTAAGCCATTAGACTCACAACTCAAAGGTTGACAAGGGTTGGAATAGGATGTTGTGAAATACTATAATTGGACAAAATGAATTTGAAATAAGCACTCCAAGCGTCAATAAATAATTTTTTTTATCCATTTCTAAAAATGTTCTGGTTCCGCCACTGATCTCCTGGTATCCCAGAGGGATAGGTACAGGGTTAAGGTCCTGGTTGGAACATGTGTTTGTGTATGATACTTCCGAAGTAAAAGTTTCTGTGCAAATTTTATTATTTTTCTGCCATCTATAATCTGCCTTCTATGTCGAAACAATCTCTCTCCCCTTGAGTAAGTTATGTACAAGTGTCAGGAAAAATGTTTATTGTATTGAATAAGCTATGTGAATTTTTTTGTGAAAGATCTTTTACTTGTTGCTCTTTAGCTTCCTTTCCATCCTTTTTTTTCTTGATGTTAAATTAATTTACACTGAATGAGAATGCTAGATTTGTGAAATAATCGATTCCAAGTTAATGCCCTTCACTGAATGCAACCCCATGCTATAGGAGATCTATACTTTTGCATGTATGTTGAACCTTCAAATTCAATCAGAATAATGCAATGCATCAGTTGTGCATAGTGGACCTCTCTAACATCTTGTGATGTCATTTTTTATAAGTAATCTACGTTGGCATCATGCTGCCATTTTTTTTATCTAGTTTGCCAGCATTCCTCAAGTTTCTTGTTTATAACTTTCCAGGCTGTAATCTGTTGGATGTGATTATTTTCAGGCAGCAACGGCAATAATAAAGGAATCTGTTGAACCTCTATTGGAGGAATATCGACCTCCAGGAATTACGTCGATGAAGTTCAGCAAATTGTCTCTTGGAAATGTGCCTCCTAAGATTGAAGGTATCAATCACATGTAGTCACTACGTATTTGTTTTTCAAGTTTTTATGCTTGTTGCTCCAATTGCTCCTGCAGAAGTAATCTTGATTTAATCATTTACGAAAACTAGTTTCTCAATTATTTATGCTTATATTTTTGTGAAGGAATAATTTAAGCTGGTTGTTCAATAATAATTGATGTCATATAAGATGAACCTAATAGTTCAGAGGTTGTAATTGTGTTTGTGTTAACTCATCCATATATGGGCATTCTGGTTGCTAACATCGGGACACTTCTCTATATGAATCACCATGTCTGTACTTTAGCTTTTGTAGGTGCATAATTATTTAACCGGTGCAGGTATCCGTGTTCAGAGCCTTAAAGAAGGTCAAATTACAATGGATATTGATTTCCGGTGGGGTGGTGATCCAAGCATCATTTTAGCTATTGAAGCAGCACTAGTTGCCTCTATACCAATTCAGGTTAGTACATCATATATCTTTACTGAATCAGCTTTAAATTGTTAGCCATTCCTATGAAATTCTTTATCTTTAACGTTGGATTTCATGGGTATCCACCTTTCAACTCATTCTTGTGGCTGCCTGCTTATTGGCTACAGTTGAAGGATCTCCAAGTTTTCACTGTTATTCGTGTTATCTTCCAACTTTCTGAGGAAATTCCTTGCATCTCTGCTGTCGTTGTTGCTTTACTTTCTGAGGTATATTCAGACCCAGTTTGCTATTTATCCTCATTTTATCCCTTTTTTGGGATAGGTGGAGAAGGGTTGTTCAGTTACTGTTTTATGTCTTACTTCAACTAGTAAAATCAAATTGTAAATGAGTGTGAAAAATCATCATTATGACAGGTGAAATAAGAAGAATACCATGAGAAGTGTTATAATGTAAAAGTTCTGTTGGGTATAAACTCTGTTGCATGAGATTAGCAAACTTAGGAGTTTTGTTGTCTTCGGGTTTAGTCAAGTACTTGAGTTTCTTATGTGCTGGTTGAAATTATTCTTGGATTTATATTCTCATATTATGCTGTCTCCACTTAAATATTTGATGTGATTAGTACATTTGCCCGCCCCCTAATTGATTTGTAATATTTGAACTGTTGGTGCTTACACCCAATAAGGAAATCACTTGTACTTCTATGTGTTTAAACAGCCAAAGCCAAGAATTGATTACACTCTCAAGGCTGTTGGAGGAAGTTTAACAGCTATTCCTGGACTTTCAGATATGATAGACGTGAGTTTAGTAATAATACCATGGTTTTGTACTTGTACTACTTTACTGAATTAGTTTTATTGTTTTATGGACTTATTGTGCATGTTTGTGATGGGTAGGATACTGTACATACAATCGTCACAGACATGCTCCAGTGGCCCCATAGGATTGTTGTTCCAATTGGTGGTATATCTGTGGATACAAGGTAACTATCTTTACTTTTTTTGTTGCTGTTACTTAACCGAGTAACAGATACTGGGTAAGTTTCCAAAATACTTGTTGTCGGATCAACCCAGGCCCAAAGTATCTAAGTGACCCAATTACTTGTGGGGCCCCATATTACTCAAAATGCTCCAGTCCAATTAGTAATCCGCCATTTACCTGTCAAGTAATTCACCACTTATGTCCTTGCATATATTTCATATCTCTCAGCTGCCACCTATGTGGGACATTGCAGAGGTGGAATCTTTTAGCGCAGTAGTGGCTCGCAAAACGTGATGCAAATTAGGGAGATGGAGAAGGAATATTTGAAGTAGAGAATTCTTGGCATTTTGTTTCTACGTTAAATATTAATTCTTTTGTTAATTTCATTTATTCTTTCGAATATCAAGGTTTACGTATTATGTATTTCAATATAATTTTATTGATGATCTGTTCACAATGTTAAATGTTTAAGACTAAAATTTATCATTGTATATAAACTAATGAAAATTTATCTTGAATTGTGTTTTATGCAAACCTTAATACCCCCCCCCCCCAAAAAAAAAAATAGCTAACAGAAAAATTAGGGACTCTTTTTCTAGGACAGAGGGAGTACTTAGCTTGTATGTTTGCTCATACCGGGCTTCCAATTTACTCTTGGTGTTCTCTAGTGTCTTGTCATCCAAGTCTATTGTTCAGGTAGACAAACAGGATAGTTGTCTTGCACAATAGAAACATCTTGCTCAAGGTTCTCTGAACATGCACAAAACCTTTAAATCTCAAATGTTTTTGTTTACCACGAGTCTGTTAATTGTTAAGTCTACATATTAATGTTCTGTAATACAGTGAGTTGGAGCTTAAACCACAAGGGAAGGTGACTTTGACTGTAGTGAAGGCAAATGATTTAAAGAACATGGAAATGATTGGAAAATCTGATCCCTATGTGGTTCTGTACATTCGGCCATTATTTAAGGTCAAGACAAAGATCGTTCAAAACAATTTGAATCCTGTTTGGGATCAAACGTTTGAGCTTATTGCAGAAGACAAGGAAACACAGTCTATTATTTTTGAGGTTCTTATCTCTAAGCCATTTCTCCATGTTTGTTAGTTGTTACTCTGCTCTTTTTCTAAATTCATATGGTGCTTCTCATTCACATTAACATATTAGAGAATTACCATGTCTATGAATTTGATATATATTTCATAATTTTACCTTTTTCACTTTGTGTTTATTAGTTGTACGAGATATAGACTATATAATCTTGTCGACTTATTATTAATATTATGTTCCCAGTGCAGGAAGTTCCTGTGTCAGCCACTAGCTTTTCAACTTTGATTCTCGTGTATTAAAAATGGGTTGAGAATAGTTTCCTTTGGGAACTGAAATAGTTTTTACCCTAACGGTGGTGTGATGTGTAAAGATATTTTCCTGGGTTTATAGAACTTGTGAGTTGTGATCAGGGCTACATTCTATTTGCTCACAGTTATCTGGTACATGCAGCATGTTACTGGATGGGAGAGACACTAAGATTTGGACTCTTAGAAAACAGTAAAAGATGATGGGACAAAAGGAGAGGAAAAACGGTGGAATTTTTTTACCAGATTCAAAATTTCTGTTATCGTGAACTTGAACTATATTCCATGCAAAGGTCTAGTTTGTTGATGTAATGCCTGCTGGAATTGCTAAACTTTTTAATCCTGTCCTTAGTAGTTAGTTCCATCTAAGATCAATATAGTTTTATTTTTGTTATGCAAACATATTTATAAGTTCTTTGCACAGGTTTTTGATGAAGACATTGGGCAAGACAAGCGATTGGGTACTGCTAAGTTACCGTTACTTGAGCTGGAACCTGAGACCACAAAAGAGATTCAATTGAGACTGCTACCATCACTTGATATGCTTAAGATAAAGGATAAGAAGGACAGGGGAACTGTTACGGTTAAGGTAGATATCAAAATTATTTTTAGGCGTCGTCATTAATATATTTTCTCACTAATTGCTGCTCCCTCCCTCTGTTCTTAATTATGTCAGGTTGCTTTTAGTGTTTTCATTGACATACATGTATGTATATTCAATATTTTGGTAAATATGCAGAGTGTTGAATGAGTGTTTGAAATTTTAGGTTTTGTATCATGAATTCAACAAGGAAGAGCAACTGGCAGCTCTGGAAGAAGAGAAGAGGATCCTAGAAGAGCGAAAGAAACTAAAAGAAGCAGGGGTTATTGGGAGCACAATGGATGCAGTTGGTTCCGGCATTGTTGGTGGAGTTGGGATGGTGGGTACCGGGCTCGGTGCTGGAGTCGGGATCGTCGGAGCTGTCGGAAGCAGCTTCGCCAAAGCCGGAAAGTTCGTGGGCAGGAGCATCACAGGGCAATCCAGTAGTTCCAAGAAAAGTGGTACAAGCACCCCAGTCAGCTCTGCTCAAGAAAATGGTGGCGCCAAGCCACTTTAGTGTCCTGTCCTGTTTATTAATTGTGTGAATTATAATAGATCTTATATTGTGGAGTAGATTGGTGCAACTCTTTACATTTTTTTTTTCTAGTGTGGAAATTGAAATCATAAATATTAGCTGCTGCTGCTGCTTTATTACCTTGTTTAATTTGTAATTCGTTGATAAAAGAGCTTGTGATTTGTGTTTATAAAAGTTTCGATTCCAAAGTACAATATCAGTATTATTGACTTTTTAAAGTCAAAATTGATACAAACCCTTTTATTTTATTTTTAAAAAAAATATAAACTAGGAATAAAATTTGTTCTTATAAGGAGTCAAATTAATGCATTAGTTTTAAATTTAAATATATTTTTATATTAATTTAAAATTTTGAAGTCCATTATATTTTATAAACAAATATTTTCTCTCAAATTTTTTTTACGTGGGCATAGAAATTAGACATAAAAAATAATTAAGTATTTGTGTATTTAAATTTTATTTATTTATATTTTAACCTTTAATAATAAATAAAATATGAATAAATAAAAATTTAAATATATTTATGTTTAATTTTCATTTTCGTGCAAGTGTAAGTGTTCATTTTCTGGGCGTGATATTCTTGTAGAGGGAGAGAAATATTTGATGTATTGAGGGGGAGAGAGAATTAGAAAGAGACAGAAAAGAAGGACAGTGTGGGGGCTCACGTGATCTCACTTTTCTTCTACCCATTTATTTATTTATACTCTAACATATCTGTAACCGAGCCGAGGCAGCATAAATAAATAACAAGTCAAAGACAACTTGATATTGGTGTAAGAAGATCTCTAACGTATCCTTTTTCATGTGATGTGATCGGTTTTTTTTTTTTTTTATTTTATTTGGGACCTCCAAATTAAAGTTTTTGTTTTTTAACATTATTACTACCACACAAGATTATATTTAATCAATAATTGAATATATAAATTGAATATTCCCAACAACTGATATCAGAGTCATGACTATGATATGAACTACGTTTGATAATCAAGAGGGTGACGAACTAGTGGTGTGAATGGTGGTCGGTGATTATGTTAATTTGTGATTTTTAGATATGATTTTAGACGAACATATTTGGACGAGATATTTTCGGCATCACCAAATCTGGGGTGTGTTGGCCATGGTGGTGTTAATGGTGGCCGGTGATTGTGTGAGTTTGTCAAGATGTGTGAGTTTGTTTCAAATTAGAAAAAAAAATTGGCAAGACAAGATGCGCTAGTGTGTTTCAAATTAGCAAAAAAAAATGAAGTGAACCCCGAGATAACATTGACCAAAATATACGAGAGTTGTTAATTTTGGTCAATTGATACGCAGATCGAGAGGTGTTTTCTCTTTTTAGACTTACGTATCAGAACATGGTAACCGGATCCGTAACATACCCCATCATAAATAACATAACTATAGCGGGAGTGATTAATATGAAGTAAATAACATAACTATAGTGGGAGTGATTAATATGAAGTTAATTTTGATCAATTCATCAATAACACCTAAGTCGGGAGGTAATTTCTCTCTATACGTGTCAGCACTATTAGTCAACCGACCAACTAACGGATCAAGTGTAGCATAAGGATAACAGACATGTGATTTTAGCTTTTTGAGTCGCGCCAGTTATTCAGTAAAAAACGGCTCACTCAGTTAAGCAAATCCAGCTGAAAAAATTGAAGTAGACAACACCATGAGAGAAAAGAATAGAGAGAGAAACAAACACATAGTGTTCCTAGTCGCTTTCCATCTAACAATATCTCGCTCTCTCTCTGCAAATGCCATTTCTAACACTGACACTTCATTTTCAATCTCACGATTATAATACCCACAATGTCCTCTCCTCTACCACCACCATACCCTGATTTTCCGGCCACTTTTCCTCCGCCGAAGTCACCCAATCAACACCACCACTCCCGCATCGTTCCACCAATTGTAGCAGCCATCATATCCTTCGGATTTCTCATACTGTTTGCCATCTTTTATCGGAAACTATCTCGAAAAAGAACAGCACCAGCAGATCTAAAAATCCCGCACCGCTTTTCTTACACCGCCCTCCGCCGGGCCACCTCATCATTTTCTGCATCTAATCGGCTCGGACAGGGAGGATTCGGTTCGGTTTTTAAAGGAACCCTCACTTCTGGGCTGCAGATAGCCGTGAAACAGATGGATGCTTCCGGTTCTCTGCAAGGCGAGCGAGAGTTTCATAATGAGCTCTCGCTCGCCTCAAGAATTGATACTTCGTGCTGTCCGCACCTAGTATCAATTCTTGGATTCTCTCCTGATCAACCGAGTCGCCGCCGTTGTCAAAAGAAAAGATTATTGCTGGTTTATGAGTATATGCAGAATGGTAGTTTGCAGGATGCGTTGCTTTATCGCAAGTGTGTTGAGCTAATGGATTGGAATAAAAGGTTTAGAATTATAATAGCAATAGCTAAAGGAATCGAGTATCTTCATGGTTCTTGTGATCCGCCTATAGTTCATGGTGATATTAAACCGTCTAATATACTGTTAGATTGTGATTTTAATGCCAAGATTGGTGATTTTGGGTTGGCAAAAGTTTTGGGTCAAGATGAGATTGTGGAAACTTTTATTGAATGTGGTGAAGATGAGGAGAAATTAGATAAGGGGAAAAAGAGGGAGAATGGTGGTGGAAATGGGGAAGATAATGGATCAATAATTGAGGAAACAGACAGTGTGATGACTGAGGAAGTGGTTGTGAATGTGGAGCAGTCACCAGAGAGTGTTGTAAGGGTTTTGGATGTGGAGGCATCTCCGTCCGATGGTATGGAGAAGGCGAGTGTATCAGAGGGTTGTTTGGATAGAATTAGTGTTGATAGTGGTAATAGAAGGGCGATTGGGAGGAAGAAGAGTGGTTCAGGGAGGGATTGGTGGTGGAAACAGGACAATGGTGGTGGAGGGTCAGAATCCGGGAGGGTGAAGGATTATGTGATGGAATGGATTGGGAGTGAGATAAAGAAAGAGAGACCCAAGAAGGATTGGATTGCAACACCAAGCTCGGTTGTGGATGGCGCTAAAATGGAGCAAAATAAGAAAGAGAAGAAATTGGAATGGTGGGTTTCATTAGATGAAGAGAGAATTCAAAGGGAGAGGAAGAATAGGAAGCCAAGGGAATGGTGGAAAGAGGAATTTTGTGAGGAATTAACTAAGAAGAAGAAGAAGAAGTTAAAGAAGAAAAGGGGGCATAGTTCGGGTTGTGGAGGAGAATTGTGGTGGCAAAAAGATGAGGATTTTGTGCCAGAGAAAAAGAAGAGGAAGAGCAGGGGTAGTAGAGGTAGCATTGATTGGTGGTTAGATGGATTTAGTGGGGAGTTTCGAAATGGCAGGAGAAATAGCCAAGATTTTACTGGTGGAGATATCCCCAAGAGTGGAGGGATTAGTAGTACTCCTAGTATGAGAGGAACTGTTTGTTACATTGCCCCTGAATATGGTCACGGTGGGCAGCTCTCAGAGAAATGTGATGTGTATAGTTTCGGGGTCCTGCTATTGGTTTTGGTTTCAGGCCGGAGGCCACTTCAAGTAACTGCCTCACCAATGTCAGAATTTGAAAGGGCAAATCTTATATCATGGGCTCGTCAACTTGCACATAACGGAAAGTTATTGGATCTGGTTGATTCTAATATTCAGTCATTAGATAGGGAGCAGGCACTACTCTGCATCACAATTGGACTTCTCTGCTTGCAAAGATCTCCTAGCAAGCGTCCAACCATGAAGGAAATTGTTGGGATGCTTATGGGGGAGGCTGAGGCGCCTCACTTGCCGTTTGAATTTTCTCCATCACCACCATCTAATTTCCCTTTCAAGTCCCGGAAAAAGGCCCGGTGAGTTCATCAGATGTTTGTACAAATTTCATTAACAGTAGATTGTACTCCTTCAGTCCATTTTCTGTATCTTTTTGTAGGAAAAGCTAAAAGAAAAGGAAAAAAAGTACTATAATTCAGCTTTCACTTGATTGTTGGCAGTTTTGATACACTCTTACTAGTTCAACTTTAGTTGACCTTCTGTGGACAAGCTTCTCTGTGCTTGTGCTCCCACAATTTGTTTAAATTTAGGAATCCCAAGCATAAAGGTTACTGCTTATGTAGTCACAACTGCACTCACTTTCTAAGTGGTGAGGCTACCTTCATCAACAAATTTAGTGCCGTTGGACTTTGATGAGTTTACTTTTTATGTCTTTAGAAATGGGCCCAAGTAATTATTTTGCCTGTTCTCTGCTGCTATACAAAAGTGGTCTGAGGTTTTGTTGTAAAGTAATAATAATTTGAGTCACACCACCTCCCTCCCCCCCCCCCCCCCTCAAACCACCAAAAAATTAAAAAATAAAATAAAAATTATAAATGAGGTAGGCAATCTTGGTCATGGGGCCTTCTTTTGCAAAATGTCTACATGCTGGGTGTTTTGGCTATCTGTTGACACTTTAAATACTGCTACATTTGATAATTGTTCTGATTTTAGTTGTTTTATTTGTGTACCTCTTGCTCTATCAATATATATATTATAGATTTGAAAATTCATGTCTTCAACAAAATGTTTCTAAATTTAACAAAGCCATGTCCAGCTAATCTAATCAGATCTTCAATAAAGCATTAGTTTATGAAAAACCAAGAGGAGATGAGAAAATTTTATGGCTGATGAAATCTATTATGATTCTAGTTACCGGCTTAGTCCTTTGCGTTCATCACTCGAACCTTCGGTTATTCTGTTAGAACAAAATTTCTTTTCATCAAGTTTATGTATCATTCTCTTTGAGCTTCCATATGTGAGTCAATTATAGCCACCCCAATTAGTTTAAATAGAAGTTCAGTAAGTTTGTTAATCATATTACATTGGCCATCTTGATACAGGTTACCATTATAGTATTACTGTTCGAAGGAAGGCAATCCATGTTGTTCTATCAAGCATAATGATAATGCCATGGCAGCTTATCATTAACCCTTTCTATCACACCTAGAACTCATTGTTTACTCATGGAAATTAATATTTTACCTCTATATTAAACAATTATGCAGTCAACGCCCTAAATTTATTGCATATGTGAATACATTGCTCTGTAGTTTGTATGAGGATGCTTAGTAAGATTCCCAAGCCTAAGAAATTTGTATGATGATCTACCTCCACATTATCTTTTTGCTTGGAAATATGATATTTAGCAGTTACACTTCTGATTATATGTGTCTGGATGAGGAGAATACTCGAGATAGAAGCATGTATTTTCTTGTTTTGAGTTGACAAAAGGAAGAATCTAATGCAGTTAATTTGCTGGAAAGAATATTTTAGTTCTCTATTCGCAGTTCTTTAATGTGGAATGTTATTCATATGCTTGAACTTTATTAAATTGAATATGATTCTGCACAAGGTGACAGTTCTGGTATGGAATATAGGAAAATCTAACATTGACATTGACATTTTCTTTTCTAGCTGAGCAATATGAATTCTAATCTAGGGAGTATGATTATCTTGGTTCAAGTTAATAAATTTTTGAACTGTTCAATAATGGAGTTTATATAAACTTTTGGAATGTTGGCATTGGTTATATGGATAGATTGTGGATTACAGGATAATATCTCTAATACTTGCTACAGATTGATCAATATATCTGTTATTTAAAGAAGTAATGCCACGGACACAAATTATACACAAAAAGTTGTGCACAAGTAGTATAAAAAAAGAGATAAAATTGGAGACCTACCATTGGATTCTTGGCGTACATCTTTTTGTGCGTAGTTTGTGCACATAGTATTATTCCATTTAAAACATCAATTTACTTATTTGGTAATCATGAGAAAATAGGTGTTTTTTTGGCAAAGCCTGGAGGTTTCCTTCTTGTTATATTCCTACTGTAAATAATTTCAATATATCCAAAATAGATTGGTGTAAATATTTCTATTAATCAACTTAATATATTCTAAGCTTGACTTTCCTTGCATAGTGATTTGATGAGTGAAGTAATGATATATTATGGTTCTCATCTTTTATTTTCTGGGTATGTTATGGGCGGATCCGGTTAGCTTGAAGTTTATTTTTTGTTAAGTTGGTCAATTGATCAATTAAATGTTGACACATATAGAGTCTTGTATGTGTGTCAGTACTCTACTGACCAATTGACCAACTTTTTCAAAAATAAACTTCATGCTAACCACTTCCGTTATGGGCATATATATATATACAACCCAGGAAGGTACATTCTTGTTCTGGACAGGCCTCAGAACTCTAATTATGCTAGCTACTTCTGAAAACTACTTCGGTTCATAGAGTGTCTAAATTACTCTTTTTGGTATTTATTCAAAAGTACTACGTCTTTCTTTCCGAATTATAAGAATATTATTGATTTTTAAGTTTAAATATTTTTAAAATTAAAATAATTCATTAAAAATATATTTATATTTAAAATTGAAATAACCATTTGTTCCATTATTCTTAATTTTTTTGTTTATGTAAAATATGCATGATCATGGTGAGTGGGTGACTTTACACATGAGCTATTGTTCTTCTTCTTTTTTTTGCTTTATTTTGTCAAGATATATATATGTATTTTACAAATTCGGTTAGGGTGAAATTGACACTAATTTCACCTAGTAAGCTTATATAACTTTTCATTGTATACGTTATAGAAAATATTACATTAATCAATACAATAAAAAGTTAAAGAAGTTATCAATGCAACATTTTCTTTACTTTATATAATAAAAAGTTATAAAACTTACTACTGTAAAATTGGTGTCAATTTCACCCTAAACGGACAATCATTATGTATATTAATTTAACTATAAATTTTTTAACCTTTTACAACTGATCCGGTTAGTATAAAGTTTATTTTTTGATAAATTGGTTAATTGACCTGTAGAATTCTGATACACATAAAGCTTTGCTTGTGTGTTAGCAGTTTATTTACCAATTTACCAATTTATTCAAAATAAATTTCATGCTAACCACTTCTTTTTACAAATTACAACACATCCACTTTAAAATGAAAAATGAAAAAGAAATAGTTGAATCCACTCCAAATCAATAAAATGAGATTTGAAATGTTCCAATTATTGCAACTAGTAAATGAAAGCACCTACTCAGACGACCACTTATTTACTCTTCCCCTCCACAAATTTATTTATGAACAAGAGCAATTAGTTAACACAGAGACAAGCCTAGAGAAACAACAATGGCCGACCAAGAATCCACCTCGACCCCCTCCATTACCGACCCTTACAAGCTCCTCAACATTGTTCAAAACCCAGATGGCTCACTAATTCGACACGAAACGTTCCCGTCCATTCCACCAAACCCCGAACCCAGTCAACTCACCGATTCCAACTCGCCCCTATCTCTCTCCAAAGACGTTCATCTCAATCCCACCAACAAAACATTCATTCGCCTTGTTAGGATGTGATTATTTGGGTCTAGCCATTGTGCAATCCAGTTTAATGGTCCGGATCTGGTGATGGCCCATATGTATTTATTATGATAATGGGAGAGTTCTTATTAAAATAGGATTGCGTTTCCTTATTTGGAGGGATAAGGAGTCCTTCTCCTAATAGGATAAGGTGGAGGTGGCTTCTATATATATGGCTACAAACTAGGGTTTTAAGGAAAAAAGACAAGAGACAACATACACAAGAGATACAACACAAATACACAACTTGTACTCCTAATATTATTATAGTGGATTACTCTCTCTCCGTGGTTTTTTCTCAATTGGGTTTCCACGTAAATCTTGTGTTCATACTTTATATTTATTTATTTATGTTTATGTGAGTGTATTTCGTGACTTTGATTTCACAACAATTACTCCATCATCCGTTAGCACGATTTTGGCCTGTTGTTTTGGTGATTTCGTCAAGCGTACAAAATTTGGCGTTAACATTGGCGCCGTCTGTGGGAAGAAGACACTTCTTCCAGTGTCAAATTTAAAATCACCAAACTTAATTTGAGAGCCTGCATATTAAGCTAAGTTATTCCTTTTTATTATATCAATAATATATATCTAGCATGTGCATGAAATCTCTGTTATTAATCTGATCCGTTCATTATATTTAAAGTTGTGGTATCATCTTAATATTATTGATACTTACTTTACATATATAAATGCATCATTGGGTTACAGCTGAGTCTCTCTACTCCCTCAGTATATCTAAAAGTTATATAATTAAGGCACGTACGTGGTATTCGGCAGTGACTACTGGAGTCATGTTATTAATACTAAAAATAATATATAATGAAAAAATTTCTTGATAGATATTTTCAGATATGTTATTAACTTGTTGTACATGTGAATTAGGAGAGAAAAACTCGATTTTGTTGATCTCTAGGAGGCAGACCATGTTGCTTAATTTGGAAGATGTCAAGCCAGCAGGAGCTATCAAAAATTCTACCCCTCGAAGGCAGATCCCAGCCCCTACCACAACTCGCAGTGTAAAAGAGACCCGTCCAACTCTTGTTCCGGCTGAACTCGCTGGTGAAAAGCAGATTCAACGGACAAACAAGGATCCAAAACTGTTTGATACTTCATTCTTCCTATTCAGGGTATCTCAACCTACCGTATCAAGTAGAAAAACAACAATGACATCTAAACACCCCTGCCGCAATAACAGTAGGGTCATGCCATCTGAGGATTTTAGTAAGCCAAGTTCGACAGGAATGGGCAGATCGACTAATTACTGATGATGACGACGTTTTGCCTTCAAATTGGGATGACCTCCTCGTGGTGTTATTGTAGGTTCAGAACCACAGAATCCATATCAAGGGTCAAGGTCATCTATGAATTACCCTGTACAGCAGAACACAACCTTTCGTCTTCGGGTTCCAACTAGTTCGGTGGTATCGCCTCACCACAATGTCAGCCCAATAACAAGCCTATAAAATATGCGTGGCTCTTAAGCGAGCAATCACCTCCACATATTAATTAAGAGGTTTCGATGTCCTTCGTCACTATCAACATTTGTCGACCATATGGGCACAGATGAAGTTATGCTCGGACCACTTCGATGATCTCTTTGGCAATTCATCTTCGGACCACACCGGTTTCATAATATATTCGGCTGTTTATTTTCGGTAGATATAAAGTCTGATTGAAGCCTCCCATTGGGGTCGGGACGGATATTATGGCGGCATAAGGTTGAAGGGGTTATAAGGTCGGACAAACGTCCTTCGAGAAGGATTTGATCTCCCGAAAGGATATAAATCCCGAGGATAAAAATCTCGACGATATAAATCCCGAGGATATAAAATCCCGAGGATATAAATTCTGAGGATATAAATCCCGAGGATATAAAATTCCGAGGATATAAATCCCGCGGAGACTTTTTGAATACTCTCTTATTTATAAGTTCCTTATAAATAAGAGACTGTGGGGCAATGTTAGGGTGTTATAAGGTTGTTTCTTTATATCTTCGGTAGTGATAAGGTTGGTTCGGTTGGTATAAGGTTGGTTCAGTTGGTATAAGGTGGGTTCTTTGTATCTTCGGTAGTGATAAGGTTGGTTCGGTTGGATCAATTGGTTAGTTCTTTATATCTTCGGTAGTGATAAGGTTAGTTCTTTATATCTTCGGTTGTGATAAGGTTGGTTCGGTTGGTATAAGGTTGGTTCTTTATGTTTTCGGCAAATATGGTCATTTTTATTGGGATAAACTTGAACACTCTCTTATTTATAAGTTCCTTATAAATAAGAGACTGGGGAGCAATGTTGGGGTGTTATAAGGTTAGTTCTTTGTATCTTCGGTAGTGATAAGGTTGGTTCGGTTGGATCGATTGATTGGTTCTTTATATCTTCGGTAGTGATAAGGTTGGTTCGGTTGTGATAAGGTTGGTTCTTTATATCTTCGGTTGTGATAAGGTTGGTTCGGTTGGTATAAGGTTGGTTCGGTTGGTATAAGGTTGGTTCAGTTGGGATAAGGTTGGTTCTTTATATCTTCGGTAGTGATAATGTTGGTTCGGTTGGTATAAGGTTGGTTCGGTTGGTATATATAAGGTTCCGCCCCCTTTCTCTCTCCTACGACCAAAAAAATCCCCATCATCATCGATTTCCATGGCGGCGGATTCATACTATTCAGCTCTACATCGGCTCCTTTTCATAAATCATGCGCCCGTATGGCAGCTCAATTCCCGGCTTTAATCGTGGCCGTTGAATACCGTCTTGCGCCCGAACACCGCCTTCCTGCAGCGAACGATGATGCCACGGAGGCAATCGCGTGGGTCCGGGATCAGGCGAAAGATATCAACGGTTGTGATTCGTGGTTGAAGGAACTGACTGATTTTTCTCGAGTTTACTTGTTTGGAAGTAGCACGGGGGCTACCATAACGTACTACGCGGGTCTACGTGCAGTTGATGCTGATCTTTCACCGATTAAGATCGTGGGGCTGATGATGAATCAGCCTTTTTTTAGTGGGGTCGAGAGAACGCCATCCGAGTTAAGATTAGTTAATGATAAGATTGTGCCATTGGTGGCTAGTGATCTGATGTGGTCATTAGCATTGCCCAAAGGTTGTGATCGCGACCACGAGTATTCTAACCCGTTTGATCGGTATAACGCAGATAAGATCAAACGGCTGCCAAGGTGTTTGGTAAGAGGGTATGGTGGGGACCCACTGGTTGATAGGCAAAAGGATTTTGCTAAAATGTTGGAGGCACGTGGAGCGCTCGTGGTGGCTAGTTTTGAGGAGGAAGGATCCCATGGTGCGGAGCTGTTTGATTCACGAAAGGCTGAGGCATTGTATGATTCGATCAAGAATTTCATTGATGTTTCTGCTGTGAAGAAGTCTAAATTGTAATTTATGGCACCTTTAATTTATCGGCAGTTGGGAGTTGGGACCGGTATATCTATCTTAATGATCATTGGTTTAGGAAATTGATATTTATACATGTAGGCCAAGATTATTAATTTCGAGATTATAATTATAATATCAAAATTATTAAGTTATTTTATAATCCGAGATTAATAGTCCTAATTTTAAATTTGAAAACAAACACCCTTGGGATTAATAGTCCTACCCTAAGTGGTATAATCTTTGCAAACAAACATAGCCGTAGGTATTAATATTAATAAATTTACAGATAAAATTCTTTTTTGGAAATTCGGTGAGTTGACTCGATTGGTAAATGATTCACTGAGAAATTGTAAAACTCAATGAGTTGACTAACTCGGTTGGTTCATGGTTCATTGATTAAGTTAGAAAAGGAAAAGTATTGATTTAACTTGTGAAAGTTCTATTATACCCCCATAGGATAAAAATTATAATTAAGAAATTCAGTGAGTGAACTTGTAGTTCCCGGTCAACCCACGGCTCCGCTAATGTAAGTCACATGCTATAATAATTTAAATATTGATTATATCGTGAGAATTATTTATTTTTTATATTATAACAAATATAATATTTAAAGGTTTCAAGCGATTTCGGTATAAGTAATTTATTAATAATTTTTATTTTAATTATGATAAATTTCAATCGTATCTAAAATTTATAAAGAATCACAAGATCTTTTTTTTCTTCGGTTAAAATTTTTAAAAAAGAATATATCGTATATTTAAAATAAAAAAATCGTATTTTTCTAGAAAAAAAATTTACACAAGTATTATTTATTAGTTAAATAATAAATTTTAGAAGGAAATAAATATAACAATTATCACGCACAATATTAATTAACTAGCAACAGTCCCGTGCCTCCGGCACTATGAACGTTGGAATTTATTCCAAATTTTGGACGACCCAAATGATTTATTGAGTGAGCGAGAAATTCGAAATCATTTGTATTTTATTAGATAGATGGATGGTGGGATTTATCCCAAACTTTGGACGTCCTAGATGATTTATTGAGTGAGCGATAAATTCAAAATTATTTATATTTTATTAGATATAATTAGATATATAGAATATAGATATAGATAGATAGAATTAGATAGATTATATTTTATTAGATAAATGGATGGTGAGATTTATCCCAAACTTTGGATGACCCAGATGATTTATTGAATGAGCGGAAAATTCAAAATCATTTGTATTTTATTAGATAGATAGATATATAGAATATAGATATAGATAGATAGAATTAGATAGATTGTATTTTATTAAATAGATGGATGGTGAGATTTATCCCAAACTTTGGACGGCCCAGATGATTTATTGAATGAGCGGGAAATTCAAAATCATTTGTATTTTATTAGATAGATTAATTAATATTATTATAATTAATATATTAATATAGTATAATATTAAAAATATAAATAATATAATAATTTTATATATAATAAAATATGTGGTTCGTACATGATGATGATGAGCTAGTATATATAAAAAAAGAAAAAATTTTTATTGTGAAACAATTTTATAATAAATTAATCAATTAATTATATAATATTAATACAGTGCTAACAAAAAAAAAAAATTACTTCTCGACCTGAGTAATACTCTTAAATGAACACCTACTATGATGCCGCCACACAACCACTTATTTACTCCTTTTATCCACAAATGTATTTTTATATACACCAAAATTATGAATAAGAGCAATCCGTATATATATATATATATATATATATATATATATATATATATATACAGAGAAATATATATATAGGCAAAAACGACAATGGCTGATCAAGAATCCACACCACCCCCCTCCATTATTGACCCTTACAAGCTCCTCAACATTGTTCAAAACCCAGATGGCTCACTAACTCGACACGAGCTGTTCCCGTCCGTTCCACCAAATCCCGAACCCATTCAACTCACCGCTTCCAACTCGCCCCTTTCTCTCTCCAAAGACATTCCTCTCAATCCCACCAACAAAACATTCATTCGCCTCTTTCGCCCCCTTTCTCTCTCTCCTCCGACCACAAAAATCCCCATCATCGTCGATTTCCATGCCGGCGGATTCATACTATTCAGCTGTACAACGGCTCCTTTTCATAAATCATGCGCTCGCATGGCTGCTCATTTCCCTGCTTTAATCCTGTCCGTTGAATACCGTCTCGCGCCAGAACACCGCCTTCCTGCAGCGTACGATGATGCCATGGAGGCAATCACGTGGGTCCGGGATCAGGCTATGGAGATCAACGGTTGTGATCCGTGGTTGAAGGAGATGGCTGATTTTTCTAATGTTTACTTGATGGGGAGTAGCGCGGGGGCAACTATAACCTATTACGCGGGTGTACGTGCACTTGATACTGATCTTGGACCG
The DNA here is from genome assembly GCA_020205505.1 of Panax japonicus. Taxonomy (NCBI): domain Eukaryota; kingdom Viridiplantae; phylum Streptophyta; class Magnoliopsida; order Apiales; family Araliaceae; genus Panax; species Panax japonicus. The sequence goes on along the minus strand of CM035106.1, from coordinate 3,258,854 downwards.
ATTAAGATCGTGGGGCTGATAATGAATCAGCCCTTCTTCAGCGGGGTTGAGAGAACCCCATCGGAGTTAAGATTACTTAATGATCCGATTGTGTCATTGGTGGTTACTGATTTGATGTGGTCATTAGCATTGCCCAAAGGTAGTGATCGCAATCACGAGTATTCTAACCCGTTTGATTGTGAGGATGTAGATAAGATCAAACGGCTGCCAAGGTGTTTCGTAAGAGGGTACGGTGAGGACCCATTGGTTGACAGGCAGAAGAGAATTGCGAAAATGTTGGAGGCACGTGGAGTGCACGTGGTGGCTAGTTTTGAGGAGGAAGGATCCCATGGTGCGGAGCTGTTGGATCCAAGAAAGGCCGAGGCATTGAATGATTTGATCAAGAATTTCATTTCCTCTTCTACATGATATTTTCAGGGAAACACTATTTTAATATGAATTTTTGATATTTTTATTTAGTTTTCTCTGTCATAAAAATGGGATTCACTTTCTTCTCATTTAAAAAAAATTATATAAAAATATTAAAAATATATATAAAAATATCAGTTTTCTATTGTGAACAAGTCTCTATATTGTAATTTATGGCACCATTATTGGCTGTTGGGAATTGGGAGTACTATATCTAATGATAATATTACGTTGTGACAAAACTGGTAAGTGTTTAATATGAATTTAATTTTGGTCAATTAATTAATATAATATTAACATACATGTAGAGATGTAATCTTTTTATGTGTCAGTACTGTATTGAACAATTGAATTATACCATGAAGATTAATTTCATGGTAACCGAATCCTAACAAAAAATAATTACCAAAAAATATATACAAAAAGACGTGTCGAAATATAATTTGTCGATGATTTACGATAACTGATCCGATGATTATAATTATAACCAATAATTACTCATTTTGTATTATTTTTTATATTTAATATTTTGTCATCAAAATATTATTGTAATATTTTTGATCTGAGTGTTTTTATTATTTGTTATCTCTAAGTTCAGTTTTATTATTGTCTAAAATTAAAAAAACTTTTATTATCGAAATGAGATAAGATCTAGCGACCTCACAAGTCACAAGGACCTGTCTACTTCATGATTTTCTATTTTTCTTGGATAATGTACTTATCCTATAATAAGAAAGGGTTTTTCTAAATTTAAATTAATCACGCAAACACTATAATTTTAGTTGCGATCACCCAAATATAATTTATTTCAATTTAAATAAACAAAAGCGTTTATTATGAGTTCGTATTATGTGTTGAAAAAAAATAAAAAAATTCGCGCATTGCGTATGTATACACAATGTAATAATATATATGTTCAGAATTTAATTTAACCCAATTCACTTGTCATATCCTAAAAATCACACATTTTATCAGAACATTAATTTTAATGATCATTTTTATTTTTTGGCAATATTTGACTTTTTTCCTTGAAAGAAAATTATAGTTTGGATTTCAAAATTTTGATGGGATGGATTATATTATTCGGGTCTTTCCCTTAATTTGATGAGAAAATGAGAAATAAATAATTTATGTACACTAATGAAAAATTTCTTTATCACGTAAAAATATTAATTAAAACAAAATCCAGATCCACCACAAGTTTGGTAAAACTAATTAACACTCCTTTTACACCGGATTAGGAGAATAAATCTATGCTAAAGAAATAGTAAAACCTAGTTAACTAACAAGATAAGCTCAAATAATGCCAGCAGCTATCACCCGACCTTTATGTCTAGCCAGTCATTATTTTAACCTTCATTTACTAGACGTGGTACATAAATAGAAATTACACCACTTCAAAATGTCATTCTGCATGGTAAAAAGTAAAAATAAAAATACCCAACCCTAATATATTATTACCAAACCCTAACTATATATATATATTTCCTGCTTAGGTAAATATTTCAAGCATTGCATAGTTATAATCATCCACAATCATGTCGAAATTTGACCCTTACGAACACCTTAACATTGTTCTCAATGAAGATGGTACCCTCACGCGCTATCTCAACATCCCAAAACTTCCGGCAACCGGCGACGAACAAGTTTTGCCCGGTCAAACCACCGTATCCAAGGACGTCACTCTCGACGCCACCAAAAAAACTTGGATGCGTATTTTCCGTCCGAATAAATTACCGTCGAATGACAAATCCGTGGCTAAACTCCCGATCATAATTTTCCACCACGCCGGAGGGTGGATCGATTTAAGTGTGGCCAATGTCTTTTGCCACGAGACATGTAACAAAATGTCCCATGAGATCCCGGCCATCGTCATCGGCCTCGAGTTCCGGCTAGCGCCGGAACACCGCCTCCCGGCGCAGTACGACGACGCGGTGGATGCTATTAACTGGGTAAAAAATCAAGCATCGGAGCCCACGGGTGAGCAATGGCTAAAAGACTACGCGGATTATTCAAGATGTTACCTATATGGGGCTAGTTGTGGTGCAAATATTGCATATAATGCTGCCTTACGCGTACTAGAGACAAACTTAGAACCCCTAAAGATTGTTGGGCTGATTATGAACCAGCCCTTTATAGGTGGAAAACAAAGAACAAAATCTGAGCTTAAGCTTGCGACGGATCAATATTTTCCTTTACCGGTAATTGATCTGTTGTGGGAGCTTTCATTGCCGGTGGGAACGGATCGGGACCATAGATTTTGTAACCCTCTGACAGATCAAACAAACAAAGAGAAGCTCAAATCGATCGGAAAGTGTTTGGTAATCGGATTTGGCGGCGATCCGTTGATCGATCGCCAACAAGAATTTGTGAAAATGTTGGTGAGGAGAGGGGTTTTAGTGGAGGCTAAATTTGATGATGTTGGGTTTCATAATATCGATATGATTGATCCGCGAAGGGCTTCGGCTATCTTGAGTTTTATCAAAGATTTCGTTTGATCATCATTAATTCTAAACAAGTTAATTATATACTCGATCATATTAATTAATCTTGCCTGCTAGCCTGCTATGCTAGTTGGGAAGGAAGTGTTAGTTTGGTATATGCATGCACGCACGCACGCACGCACTAGGGCTTATATATTTGATCAGTTATTAGCTAGCTAGCTAGGGTACGTACGTACGTATTAATTGCGAAATAAATAGTTGCAAATTAATATTCGTTTATTAATCTTGATCAAGTTTTTTTATTTCATTGAATGATGAACATATATACATATATAAATTAATTTATAAGAATTCCTGGCTAGCAACAAATATATGTATTTTCTTTGATTTTGCTCACTGATCTTCAGTATATATATTTCTTTTGGGTTAATTGGTTTGTTTCAATTGAGCGAATCTGTTAATTTTTAGCCGAATTTAAACAGAGAAACATGCAGTTGTATTGTATTCGGGTTTTAGGATGTGAGAGTTAATTCTTTTCACACATTGTATTAATATATTCTCTTCATGATGTGATATATATTTTTCTCTCTCCCCGTAATTTCTCAATTTGAACTTTTCACGTAAATGTTGTATTCATATTTTTAAATTCCCATTCTGTGTTTAACAATGTATGTAATAGTTTATAAAATTTTGAGAAGTTTAGTATTTTCATCTTCAAGTTGATTTTTTTTATTAATTTACAATTAATTAGATTTCATAATTGTTCATGTTAATCCACAATAAAGTGGAAAATAATATATATAAATATATATATATATAGCAAAGATCAAGAACATACCTCTTATCTAACTCACCCGAACTCATCCCCTTTTAGCAACGGACCCGACGACGGTTCAGTCATACAACCGTCGTCTATACTTTTAGCGATGAACAACATATAGCGTTAGACGACGGTTGTATGACCGAACCATCGCCGGATCCGTCGCTAAAGGAGAGTGAGCTTAAGATCTGGGTCGTATATATATATATAGAGAATAATAATCATCATTACTCCTATATAGTACTACATAAGACTATCACAAATTGGACATGCAAAATGGTTTTAAATTTTGAACTAAATTGACAAAAGCTCGACACCATGGGCGGATCTACCTTAGGGCAGTGGGGTCAATAGACCCCACTGAATTTTTGACAGTCAATTTTTAAGTTGATTTTGATTTTATAAAGTGTTTAGTGAAAATAAAAAATTCAGACTAAAAGACTATTAAATGTCTCAAATTTCTACTAACACCAACACTCCACTCTTTTATATTGTTTAGTAACTTACATTGAACATGATATTTTTACAGCTACTGAAATGAGACTATCATCACGATAGTTTCAAAAAATAAAATCTCAAAAAATATTATTATAAATAATATTTTAACAATATTATTTAGTTTTATAATTTATTTTAGAGGACACGAGAAGTGTTTCTTATAATAACAATATTTTAAAAAATTATAAAATATCATTGTATATATAACATAAGATCAAGGAAGTGTATTCAATTATATAAAACAATATCGATTTTATATTATAGCTCACACAATTATTTGCAATATTCATCGCATTCTGCCTTATTTTTATTGTATTTTATTTTTTTATAAATTTTTATTTTAAAAAAATTGACCCCACTGAACTAATGGGTTGGATCTGCCCCTGCTCGACACCAAACAGACATTCTAACGCAACAAAAGATTAAATGAAAAAAAAAACAATCATAAAAATTGAATATTTGTTACTTTGAAATCACACGAATTTACAAACTGATCAAGTAGTCACAATAATTTTATAAAATCTGAATAATATGTGACGCCCCCAAAATAGGTATACATCACTTATTCTGAGTCGTTAAATATATGGTACAGAACACAAATACAATCTTAATTATACAACAAGAGAGCTGTGAGTTTTAATACAAATACTGTCTTCTAGACAATATTCACTCTCAGAATAAGTCCTCATTACATTTATTTTCACACTATTTAACAGAATAGTGAGGAGTACTAACTAATACTAATATCCGGACCATCACTCCATTCTCCGACTCGTCTCAGCTACGTTCTCATTTCCTGAAGAGAACAGTGAAAGAAAGGGTATGTGACGCCCCCAAAATAGGTCCATTCCATCCAACCCATTCTGAGTCGCCAAATACATGGTACAGAAATAACTACAACTTTATTATTACAACATATAAACTATTGCCGTCTAGACAATATCCACATACAAATAAATCCCCGTCATAATTATTGATACATTATTTTACAAAAATGGTGAGGACTACTAAACAACTCTTTCTAGAACCATCATTACATCCCCCGACTCGTATTCGCTACATTCTCGTCTCCTGAGAAGAAAAAATAGAACAACAAGAAAAAGGGTGAGCCCAACTAGCCCAGTAAAGAATATTATGACTAAGATAATGTACAACAAATTATCCTTATTCTTCAACAGGGAAAAATCTGATAGAATACAATAGACAACAAGTTTTAGATCAACAATTGCAGCGAAAATAACAATTCATTAGAAGAGTTAAGTAGAGAATAAAATTTACTAACATCTATGAATTTAAAAGTCCATCATCAATATTTTATCCCTGTAACATCAATCAATATATATCTCAAATCAAATCAAATATTCATCTTTGCACTACAGGCCAAAGATATTCATCAGTTGGTCATGTTCATCTAAACACCTGTTCATCTTTGCACTACGGGCCAAATATATTCATCAATTGTTCATGTTCATCTCAACACCTGTACATCTTTGCACTACGAGCCAAAGATATTCATAATAAAATCAACCATCTTTGCACTACAGGCCAAAGATATTCAGTAACCATCATTTAGGACCGAGGATGATGAAAAATATTTTAAAGGAAACGAATCCAGTGAAACAAAATAACAAGTATAAAGGATCCATACTCTAAACAATCCGAGTTCAAAAATACTTCATAAATAATTATACTGAAGTAAATTCAAGAATGATCAAAACATGGATACAATCAAAGCTAGTATCCAGAATAGATATTTTGGACAAAAAGAAGAAATTTTATTTTTCGGTGAATAGTGCCGTATACGTGAATAGTGTCGTATACGTGAATAGTAACTCCGACACCAAAAGATAGAAATTTCACAAAAAACATCATCATGCTTCATAAATTGTACTCGTGAATAGTAACTCATGAATAGTAACTCATGAATAGTAACCCCCACATGAAAAAGTTCCAAATTTGATAAAAAGTTCCAACCAATATTTCAGCATAATGATATTGAAGAAATAATATCATTTGAGAAGAAAATAACATCTCTTACCTCGAAAGACAGTACTTCTAGTTAAAACACCGGATATAGGCTATGACTTAAACTTGCACCGTATAGCAATACTCAAAGTATACTCAAAATACTCACAAGAATACGCTCGATAATATATAGAGAGAAAACTTCAGTTTCTGGTGTGATTTTCAATTCTAACCAAAGCACCTATTTATCGGAAATTGCTTAGAACACAAAAGTAGAAAATTTAATATAATAATAATATATATTTTCCAAAACCTCATACGTATACTTGCCAACTGAACTCAGCTCCTAATCACATGTTAAATGAGTTTCAAAAATGAAAAAAACATTTTTGTAATTAAAAATATTTTAAACTTCCAAAAATCAATTATTTCGGAGATTCGGAACTTCAATAATTCATAATAAATAGACCTTTTGTCAGAAAATTCGAATCTCGCGAATTTTTATAGGAAATTCAATTCTCTACAACTTTGTAGAAGAAAATTTTTCCAAATTCCAAATAGAAATTGACCGAAATTCACATACAGGCGATTTTACAGGCTAGAATCAAATTTCAGTCAATAATTATGTCCACCAACACACAAAATACGTGTTAAACATTTAATGCCACAAAAATACTCTTCCTCCTCATATACTCATATATCTTACATTTATTATAAAAATATCACCGTTAATATATTATTAAAATAATATATTTAAATAAATTATTTTATCAGAAAAAGATAAAATATTAATTTTCAACAATTGTCACATTAAAAATTTTCTCCATCTATATCCATATAAAATCAATATTTTCCTCATCATATGAATCAATAATTAATTATTCACAAATAATATTACAGAATCACAATATTGACAACCAGGCCGTTCCTAGGATAGAGGGGGCTTTCCAATAAAGATTTCTCCTTACTGGCGCGCAATTAGGTGACCAAACCTCTTCTTAGACAGAACTTTCTAGACATTGCCAATAATGTTATCTAATAATATTATTCAGATAATATGAATTATTGCTTCGATAATGAAAAATATTGTGTAGTGACAATTATTGAAACAACAGTAATATAAAATATCAGTGCAGCAATTATTGAATCAATAAAATAAAATACTGAACAGTAATTACTGTAACCATTATTGAGTAGTGCCTTCTTACGTAAGAATCAATAATTGGTGCAATACTGTGTGCTACTGTGCAACAACGCGTATTACTGTGTTTTAACCACCGGGTATTCCAACAGTATTAACGGTAATAACTACGCCGTTATTTATAAACAACTTATATTTGTCGTTTTCTTCATCCAATCGTTTTCCGTTATGGCGCCCACAATAGAATGCGCCGTTGTACGAATATTCCCCGACATCAAGAATATTCCACGACCAAACGAATATTCCCCGACAACAATGAATATGTTATAACCACCTGCTTATTTAAAATATTTACGTATTTTACCCATAACTATCCACATTAATCAAATCAACCCTTACTATTTCAAAATAATAAATAAAGGAGATTCCTTTTTATTTTAAAAAAAAAAATTCGGGGTCTTACAGGGTAAGCTCAACTAGTCCAGTAAAAAATATTATGACTAAGATAATGCAGATGTGAAACCCCAGATTTTATGAATAAAGAATTAATTTTCTCAAAATAATTTTTTAATATTATGGTGTGAATTTGAGATAATATTATAGTTGTGGGTAGTATTTATAAATTTTGCAAAGTATGCAAATTGTTATATTATATTCGATTGGTCAGAGAATATTCTTTGTGTTGAAAAATATTCGTACGACGGTACAATTATTGGTGGACCCCACAACGGAATTATTGTCGGATTGAGAAAATGACAAAAATATTTTATTGAAAATAACGGCGGATGTTTTACCGTTAATACTGTTGAACTACTGGGTAGTAAAAGTACAGTAATACGCGTTGTTGCATAGTAGCACACGGTATTGATTATTGATATTTATGTGAGAATTCGCTCAGTTTGATTCAATTATTGTCGATTAATAATATGAATTATTATAGCGATGATGACGTTTTGTTTTATTCGTATTATTAACGTAATAAAACAGAAACATCTTTTTATATAAAACAGAATACTTTATTAAAGTTATTCTATAAATAGAATATATTATATTTTATTATGCATAGTGTTGCATAGTATTTTGCATAGTGTTACATAGTGTTTGTATAGTAAAAATCTTTTTATATAAATAGAATATATTATATTTTATTTAAAAGATTTTTCTTTAAATATGGACCGTCAGATTAAAGTAAATCAATCTGGACCGTTCATGGATTAGTTACTATGCATTCTATTTTCCTATAAATAGAAGCTCATTCCTTCATTATTTTCTTACGAATTCACTGAACACTAGAGAGAGAAACTATAGAGAGATAGAAGAAAAGCTTTTTGCTACTTAACTTTTCTTTTCCTATATCCAGTTTCTGTTACGGTCAGGGGTGTTATTTTTTCTTATTCATGAAGAGAACTGTTGTTATTCCATTTCTTATTATTCTGTTGGAATAACCTGTATACGCGGTCTACCCTATACTTGGTGACATTCTTCTATTATTCTGTTGGAACATACTGTCTGTGTGTTTTACACCGGACCTGGTTCCGTCTTTATTATTATTCCGTTGGAACATCCTGTCTGTGTGTTTTACACCGGACCCGGTTCCGTGTTTTACACCGGACCTGGTTCCGTCTTTATTATTATTCTGTTGGAACATCCTGTCTGTGTGTTTTACACTGGACCTGGTTCCGTCTTTATTATTCTGTTGGAACATCCTGTCGGTGAAAATTTTGCCTGACTTGGTTCCGTTATTATTATTATTCTGTTGGAATAACATGTCTATGCGAAGTACCGCATGCATGTTGATTTCTTTTGTTATTCCATTCTTTATTATACTCAGTTGGTTAAAGTTTTGACTTCTATACTCCATGAAATTAGTAGAATATCCTTGATATTTGCGCTTCATCCAGTATCTTTTCATGAAAATATTCTTCTGAGCATTCTTGAATTTTACTCTACAAAGCAATATCATGTTGACAATTTGGACGTTATTGGTTCATGGACAAATTAATTCTTGAACTTGTTTTATTGAATTCTTATATCATTGTCATCATCCTCATGTTTATATTTTTTTTTGAAAGTCATCTGTGGCCTGTAGTGCATAAATGAACTTGGTATGATTATGACCAGAGATTATTCGGTATAGTCATGACCGTAATGTTACAAATGATGTGAAAATTAAAAGTCCTCATTGGCCCGTAGTGCATTGATGGACAGTTTTTGGTATGATTATGGCTATGGATTCTCTTCGGCCAAGAGAGCAAAGATGAATTATTTTATGGCATGATCAGGACCGTTGATGAAAACACGATTATCTTTGGCCCGTAGTGCATGGATAATTCGTGGTTGTGATACTAAAGAATATCCTTGGTCTGTAGTGCATGGATGATTTCATGATGTGGATTATTTATTAAGCTGAGTCCCAACGATAACAGTGATGAAAAACCTTTTTAATCATAAAAGATAGTAGATTTTATTTTCTACTTGACTCTTTTAATGAATTGCTTGTTCCGCTGCAGTTAAACTTGATGTCTATTATATTTTATCAGTTTAACACTGTTGAAGGCTAACGATAATTTATTCTGCATTATCTTAGTCATAATATTTTTTCTTGGGCTAGTTGAGCTCACCCCTTTCTTTCACTGTTCTCTTCGGAAAATGAGAACATAGCAGGGACTAGTCGAGGAACGGAGTGACGGTCCAGAGGATAACATTAGTAGTCCTCACTATTATGTGAAATAGTGTATTAATAATTGTAATGAGGTGTGACGCCCCCAAAATTAGGTATACATCACCCATCTTGAGTCGCCAGATACATGGTACAGAATTCAAATACAACTTACTAATACAACTGTCGTGTACAATACGACAAAACATAACTGTGAGTTTGAATACAATTATTGTCTACTAGAGACCATACAAACTCAAAAGGTGTCCTCAATACAATTATTGTCACACTATTTAACAGAATAGTGAGGACTACTAATACTATTCTCTGGTCCATCACTCAGTTCCCCGACTCGTTCCAGCTATATTCTCATTTCCTGAAGAGAACAGTGAAAGAAAGGGTGAGCTCAACTAGCCAAGTAAGAAATATTATGACTAAGATAATGCAGAATAAATTATCATTAGCCTTCAACAGTGTTAAAATGATAAAATAGAATAAACATCAAGTTTAACTACAGCGGAACCAGCAATCCATTAAAAGAGTCAAGTAGAAAATAAAATCTACTATCTTTTATGATTTAAAAGGTTTTTCATCATCGTTATAGCTGAGACTCAGCTTAATAAATATTCCACATCATCGAATCACCCCCGCACTACGGCCAAGGATATTCTTTAGTATCACGACCACAATTATTCATTCACTACGGCCAAGAATATTTGTGTATTAATTAATGGTCATGATCACTTGTAATATTACGGTCATGATTACACCGAATAATCCCTGGTCATAATCATACCAAGTCCATCTATGCACTACAGGCCACAGATGACTTTCAACAAAATATAAACATGAGGATGATGACAATGATATAATCATTCAATAAAACAAGTTCAAGAATTATTTTATCCAGAAATTATTAACGTCCAAATTGTCAACACGATACTGTTTTGTGGTGTAAAATTCAAGAATGATTAGAAGAATATTTTCATGAAAGGATACTGGATGAAGCGCAAATATCAAGGATATTCTACTAATTTCATGGAGTATAGAAGTTAAAGTTTTAACCAACTGAGTATAATAAAGAATGAAATAACAAAAGAAATCACCATGCATGCGATAGACCGCACAGGCAGGTTATTCTAGCAGAATAATAATAACGGAACCAGGTCAGGTGAAATTCACACCGACAGGATGTTCCAACAGAATAATAAATAACGGAACCTGATCCGGCGTAAAACGCACAGACATGATATTCCAACAGAATAATAAAGAATGGAACTAGGTCCGGTGTAAAACACACAGACAGGATATTCCGACAGAAATATAAAGACAGGATAGTAAATGGATGTCACCAAGTATAGGGTATTCCGCGTATACCGGTTATTCCAACAGAATAACAAAGAATGGAATAACATAAGGATTTCACCAAGTATAGGGTATTCCGCGTATACCGGTTATTCCAACAGAATAACAAAGAATAGAATAAGTTCTCTTCAAGAAGAAAAAATAACACCCCTTACCGTCTTAGGAATACTGCAGTAGTGTAGTAACCGAATACTCTTCTTCTTTCTCTATTACTCTCTCTATACTTTCTCTCTCTATAGCTTGAACGAATTCGTGAAAAATAATGAAGCCCTAGGCCTCTATTTATAGAAGATTTATTACTATTTACGAAAGTATTTACTATTTACGAAGGTAATTACTATTGACGAAGGTAATTACTATTTACGAAGGTAATTACTATTTACGAAAATAATTACTATTTATGAAAGAGACTCTTAGATGATGACATATGGCCCCCCCATAAATAATTAAACTTACCACAAACGTCTAATAATAGACTCTTTATATACATCAAGAATTGAATAAAAATTACCAAAAATCATTTTATTTTTAATCAACACATATTTAATCTTTCAACAATTATTAATCATTTATAACTTGTCGTATCAATTATTGTTTAAATAATATAACATATTATACAGATGATACTGTGACAATAATTGAATCAATAACATAAGAGATATGATGCAGCAATTACTGTAGCAATAATTGAGTATAGCTGAGTGACTTCTCACGTAAGCATCAATAATTAATACCGTGTGCTACTATGAAACAACGTGTATTACTGTACTTTTACTACCGAGTAGTTCAACAGTTTTAACGGTAACACCTCCGCCGTTTATTTTATAGAAAGATAATTTTGTCGTTTTCTAACTACGACAATACTTCCGTTGTGGGGTCCACCAATGATTGTGCCGTCGTACGAATATTCCCCGACAAAAAGAATATTCCCCGACCAAACGAATATTTTATAACAACTTGCGTACTTTGCAAAATTTATAAATATTACCCACAACTATAACATTATATCCAAATTATTCCATAATATTTAAAAATAATAATTATAGAAAATTCATCTTTATTTATAAAAACTGGGGTCTTACAACCTCCCCTTCTTATGAAATTTCGCCCTCGAAATTAGTGTACGTACCTGGTATGTCAAAGAGGTAAGGATACCTTGATTTCATTTCAGATTCTAACTCCCAAGTCATTTCCTCAACATCGTGGTTTCTCCACAAAACTTTGACTTGAGGTATAACCTTGGAGCGTAGAATATGTTCCTTCTTATCCAAGATTTGAACAGGAATCTCTTCATACGTCAGATCTTCCGCTATTTCGTCCGGTTCTAACTCAATAATGTGGTTCGGGTCTTTCACATATTTTCGTAACATGGATATGTGAAAAACGTTATGAACACGAGACATACTTGGCGGTAAAGCGAGTCTATAGGCCACAATTCCTATTCGATCGAGGATTAAAAATGGACCGATGAATCGAGGATTAAGTTTTCCTCTCTTTCCAAATCTTGTAACTCCTTTCCATGGAGTAACACGTAACAACACATGATCTCCTATATTGAATTCCACGTCCTTTCGATGAAGATCAACATAACTCTTTTGTCGATTTTGTGAGGTTTTTATACGTTGTCGGATCGTTTGAATCTTTTTCGTAGTCATACGTACCAACTCCGGTCCCAAAAACGTTGCTTCACCCACCTCATCCCAGCATACTGGAGAACGACACTTTCTTCCATACAACGCTTCGAATGGAGCCATGCCAATACTTGCTTGATAACTGTTGTTGTAGGAAAACTCCACCAATGGTAAGAGCTTGTCCCAACTTCCCTTGAAATCAAGGACACAGAGTCTTAATAGATCTTCAAGAGTTTGAATAGTTCTCTCCGACTGTCCGTCCGTCTGAGGATGATATGCCGAGCTAAATCGTAAGTCTGTACCCATAGCTTTTTGCAAACTAACCCAAAATCGTGAAGTAAATCTTGGGTCTCGATCAGAAACTATGGATACCGGTATACCATGCAGTCTTACAATCTCGTTTATGTACATACGAGCAAGACGTTCAAGTGTATAAGTTTCTCGTATCGGTAAGAAATGAGCAGACTTGGTCAATCTATCAACAATAACCCAAATCGCATCTATGCCTTGAGAAACCTTAGGAAGACCGGTAACGAAATCCATGGTAATGTGCTCCCACTTCCATTCTGGAATTTCAAGTGGTTGCAATGGACCTTTTGGTACTTGATGCTCCGCTTTAACTCGTTGACAAGTTAAACACCTTGAGATAAACAACGCTATCTCTCTCTTCATATTGCTCCACCAAAATGTATGACGAATATCATGATACATTTTGGTACTCCCAGGATGGATTGCAAACGGTGTATTGTGCGCCTCCATCATGATTTTATACTTTAAATCAGGGTCGTTAGGAACACAAAGTCTGGAGTTGACTCGAAGTATTCCCTCTTCATCGATTCTTGCTTCCGGCATAGCACCTTCTTGCACTTTCTTCCTCATACGCATCAGCTCCAGGTCTGTAGCTTGAGCAGCTTTAACTTTATCGATTAAAGTCGGTTCTACTCGTATATTCGCCATCGTCACATGCGTCCCTGGAGTCTTTAACTCTATCCCCATCCTTTGCAAGTCACACAAAATGGGCCCTTGCGTTGACAATATCGCACTCGTACTTGCATGTGATCTTCTACTCAATGCGTCAGCTACCACGTTTGCTTTTCCAGGATGGTATTGGATGGTATGATCATAATCTTTCAACAGTTCAAGCCAACGTCGTTGTCGCATGTTGAGTTCCTTTTGAGTGAAGAAATATTTGAGGCTTTTATGATCCGTAAAGATCTCCACTTTCTCCCCATACAAGTAATGCCTCCAAATTTTAAGTGCAAAGACAACAGCTGCCAACTCTAGATCATGAGTAGGATAATTCTTCTCATATTCTTTGAGTTGTCGCGAGGCATAGGCTATGACTTTTCTGTAAGACCCCGAAAATTTTTTAAATAAAAAGGAATTTCCTTTATTTATTATTTTGAAATAATAAGGGTTGATTTGATTAATGTGGATAGTTATGGGTAAAATGCGCAAATATTTCGAATAAGCAGGTGGTTATAAAATATTCATTGTTGTCGGGGAATATTCGTTTGGTCGTGGAATATTCTTGTTGTCGGGGAATATTCGTACGACGGCGCAGTCTTTTATGGGCCCCATAACGGAAAGCGATTGGATGAAGAAAACGACAAGTATAAGTTGTTTATAAAAAACGGCGTTGTTGTTACCGTTAATACTGTTGGAATACTCGGTGGTTAAAACACAGTAATACGCGTTGTTGCACAGTAGCACATGGTATTGCACCAATTATTGATTCTTACGTAAGAAGGCACTGCTCAATAATTGTTACAGTAATTACTGTTCAGTATTTTATGTTATTGATTCAATAATTACTGCATTGATATTTTATATTACTGTTGTTTCAATAATTGTCACTACACAGTATTTTTCATTATCGAAGCAATAATTCATATTATTTGAATAATATTATTTGATAACATTATTGGCAATGTCTAGAAAGTTCTGTCTAAGGAGAGGTTTGGTCACCTAATTGCGCGCCAGTAAGAAGAAATTCTTATTGGAAAGCCCCCTCTTTCCTGGGAACGGCCTGGTTGCTAGTACTGTGATTCTGTAATATTATTTGTGAATAATTAATTATTGATTTATATGATGAGGAAAATATTGAATTTATGTGGATATAGATGGAGAAATTTTTAATGTGACAATTGTTGAAAATTAATACTTTATCTTTTTCTGATAAAATAATTCATTTAAATATATTATTTTAATAATATATTAACGATGATATTTTTATAATGAATGTGGGATATATGAGTATATGAGGAGGAAGAGTATTTTTGTGGCATTAAATGTTTAACACATATTTTGTGTGTTGGTGGACACAATTATTGACTGAAATTTGATTATAGCCTGTAAAATCGCCTGTTTGTGGATTTCGGTTAATTTCTATTTGGAATTTAGAAAAACCTTCTTCTGCAAAGTTGTACAGAATTGAATTTCCTATAAAAACTCGCGAGATTCGAATTTTTTGGCAAAAGGGGCTATTTATTATGAATTATTGAAGTTTCGAAGCTCCGAAATAATTGATTTTTGGAAGTTTAAAATATTTTTTATAATAAAAACGTTTTTTTACATTTGCAAGCCTCATGAATCATATGTTTTGTTGCTGAAATCAGAAGTCTAGTTGGGCGTATGAAAATTTTAATATATATTAATATTATATTAAATTTTCTGCTTTGGTGTTCTAAGCAATTTCCTATAAATAGGTGCTTAGGTTAGAATTGAAAATCACACCAGAAACTGAAGTTTTCTCTCTCTATATTATCAAGCATATTCTTGTGAGTATTTTGAGTATACTTTGAGTATTGCTATACGGTGCAAGTTCAAGTCATAGCCTATATTCGGTGTTTCAACCAGAAGTACTGTTTTTCGAGGTAAAGGATGTTATTTTCTTCTCAAATGATATTATTTCTTCAATATCATTATGCTGAAATATTGGTTGTAACTTTTTATAAAATTTGGAACTTTTTCATGTCGGGGTTACTATTCATGAGTTACTATTCACGAGTTACTATTCATGAGTTACTATTCACGAGTTACTATTCACGAGTACTATTCACGAAGCATGATGATGTTTTTTGTGAAATTTCTATCTTTTGGTGTCGGAGTTACTATTCACGTATACGACACTATTCACGTATACGATACTATTCACCGAAAAATGAAATTTCTTCTTTTTGTTCAAAATATCTATTCTGGATACTAGCTTTGATTGTATCCATGTTTTGATCATTCTTGAATTTTACACCACTATGATTATTTGTGAGGTATTTTTTGGACATGAAATAGTTGAAATACGAATCCTTAATACTTGTTATTTTGTTTCACTGGATTCGTTTCCTTTAAAATATTTTTTATCATCCTCAGTCCTAAATGATGATGTTAATGAATATCTTTGGCCTGTAGTGCAAAGATGGTTGATTTTGTTATGAATATCTTTGGCCCGTAGTGCAAAGATGTACAGGTGTTGAGATGAACATGAACAATTGATGAATATCTTTGGCCGCAGTGCAAAGATGAACATGTGTTTAGATGAACATGACCGACTGATGAATATCTTTGGCCTGTAGTGCAAAGATGAATATTTGATTTGATTTGAGATATATATTGATTGATGTTACAGGGATAAAATATTGATGATGGACTTTTAAATTCATAGATGTTAGTAGATTTTATTCTCTACTTAACTCTTCTAATGAATTGTTGTTTCCGCTGCAGTTGTTGATCTAAAACTTGTTGTCTATTGTATTCTATCAGATTTTTCCCTGTTGAAGACTAAGGATAATTTGTTGTACATTATCTTAGTCATAATATTCTTTACTGGGCTAGTTGAGCTCACCCTTTTCCTTGTTGTTCCATTTTTCTTCTCAGGAGGCGAGAATGTAGCAAGTACTAGTCGGGGTATGGAATGAAGGTTCTAGAGAGAGTTGTTTAGTAGTCCTCACCATTTTTTGTAAAATTATGTATCAATAATTATGATGGGGATTTATTTGCATGTGAATATTGTCTAGATGATAATATTTGTATTCAAACTCACAGCTTATGGGTGGTAAAAGTTGTAGTTATTTCTGTACCATGAGTATTTGGCGACTCAGAATGGGTTGGATGGAATGGACCTATTTTGGGGTTGTCACAGTTGGTATCAGAGCTTAGGGATATGATCTCTGGCGGAGATCGGGGAATAAAACTAGGAGGGGAGAGACGAGTAATTCCTTCGCTAGTGCGTTCTACCTAAGCTTATTTATTGGTCGGTAATAATATAGGGGTATTATGTGATTTGTTAATTTGTTTAATTAACCCTTGTTTTATGACAGTATTTGAGGATGTCGACTGAGAATATTAACAGTGGAGTAAATGAGACCGTGGAGATGCCTGTACTTACCAACGAGGAGAACGTGCAGCAGACTGGCAATGTTCCTCCTGTGAACAACGCCACTGAGCAGACGATAAACGACGGGATGTTTAGGAGCTTTTTGCAGTTCATGCAAAACCAGACGAGGGAGACTCGTGTTCAAAATACAGGAGGAAATAATAGCAATTCACGGGTGGTCACAGCCAAGCAGTTCAAAGAGTTGGGACCACCAGAATTTAAGGGAAAGCCGGATCCGATTAATGCGGAGACGTGGATCAAGCAAATTACCAAGATATTCGATGTCTTGGGATGCACGGAGGAACAGAAGGTTCCATTCGCCACCTTTATGTTCCGTGGCGAGGCAGACTACTGGTGGGAGTCTGTGAAGCGTATCCATCCAGCCGCACTCAGCATGTCATGGGAGACGTTTCAGAAACTTTTCAACGAAAAATACTTTCCTGAAAGTATTCGCCATATGAAGGAAGTGGAGTTTATTAGACTAGAGCAGAATAACATGACGGTGTCCCAGTACGAGGCGAAGTTCGCGGAGTTATCCAGGTTTGCACCTCATTTGGTGGAGAATGAGGAACGTATGACGCGGATGTTTCTGAGAGGTTTGAAACCCGGCATACGTCAGTATCTCATTTCTCATAAATTTTCTATCTATTCAGATGTTGTCAACAGGGCTCAGTTGTTAGAGCGAGATAACGAGTACGTTCAACCGAGGGACCATAACCAGGATCATACTGGTGACAGTAGTCATCAGAACAACGATAACCTGCGAAGAAAGAAGAATACGGGCAAAGGTGGTAACCACTCTGGTGGTAATCACGTGTCCATGAAATTAAAGAAGCGAGTCAGGGAGGAGATTTTAAAAAGAGGAGATTTAACAACGACCATGTGAAGACGACAGTGCCAGCCGCAACTGGTTCCAAGGGAGGAGAAAGACCACCGGTCGTATGTTACAAATGCGGGAAAGAGGGACATATCAGCCCAAACTGCCCACAACAGTTCAAGGTATGCTATAATTGTGGAAAGGAAGGACATATCGCTCGAGAGTGTACGGTAGCGAAACCTAGTCCAGCGGGGATGGTGATTCAAAAGGCTGTCCCAGAAAAGTCAAAGTCAACGGTTCCTGGAAGAGCGTTTGTCGTGACCAGTCAAAATGCGAGGAACCCGAACGAAGTTAGCACGGGTTAGTTAATTATAAATTCTTGCGAAGTTTATACCTTACTAGGTACCGGTTCTACCCATTCTTTTATCTCTCTTGCTTGCGCTCAACGTTTGAACTTGACTTCGGAAAAATTAGACTTTGACCTATCTGTGGAGACTCCGTTAGGAGAAACTTTCATTACATCTGTTGTTTAGAAATCCTGCTTTATTCAAGTTGGCACTATCACATTACCTGTTAACCTTATTTCTATAGAGATATTTGCTTTTGATGTGATTTTAAGGTTAACTACTCATCATGCCAAAATTAATTGCTTTTGTAAAGGTTGTTAGTTTTTATATTCTTAAGCAACCTGATATTCGAACTCAAGCAATCAAACCATTGAAGTCAAACATTTTTATATCGAGCCATGAAGTCATTCGTTTATTGAAAAATGGATGTCATGTTTTATTAGCCAATGTCATGGACTTGAACAAAAGTACGTCAGATTTGAATGATATTTCTGTTGTTAGTAAATTTTCTGACGTATTTTCTGAAGAATTTCTTGGCTTACTCCCAGAGCGTGATATTAAATTTTGTATCGACTTTGAATCCGGTACAAAACCCATTTCTAAAATCTCATATCGAATGGCTCCTATTGAACTTCAGGAGTTAAAAACCCAACTGTAGAAGTTGGTACCCGAGCCTTTATCTTGTGACTTCCTTTGTGGGATGCACAGAAGCCAGACTCTCCGTAGAGGACAATATTCGTGCGATAGTAAACTGATAGGTGTCATTGTAACGTGATATCCAAGGTTGGGATATGAGTCACAGTTGAGAACAACTTAAGTCAGTAATCGAAATACGTAGCTTTCTAGGCTTAGTTGATTATTATCGGAGATTCGTTGAAGGATATTCTCGAATCGCTATTCCATTAACGCAGCTGAGATACAAAATTCGAATGGAGCAAGGAATGTGGGAAGAGCTTCGAAGAACTCAAGAGGAGACTCATTTCAGCACATGTTCTGACCATGTCATCCTGGAAAAGTGAACGTTGTAGCTGACGTGTTGAGTAGAAGATCGTATACAAGTACGAGTACGATATTGTCAAAGACTTATTTCGTATAATTTATAAATAATAGAGATGGCGATAAAAAAAACTCTAGGTATCCACGTGATGATATACGAGTATAATCGACTTTAATCGATAAAGTTAAAAAGGTTCAAGCTACACACCGGAGCTGATGAATTTGAAGAAGGAGGTGCAAGAAGTTGTTATTTCAAAAGCGAGAATTGGCGATGTGAGCAAAGCTCAAACCTTCGATTTATTAATCCATTTGAAATTCTCGATCGAATAGGAACTGTGGCCTATAGACTCGTTTTACCGCTAAGTATGACGCATGTTCATAACGTTTTGCACGTATCGATGTTACGTAAATATGTGGACGACTCGAACCACGTCATTGAGTTAGAACCGGACTGAAATAGCTGAAGACTTAACGTACGAGGAGGTACCTGTCAAGATGTTGGATGGGAAGGAGCATGTCCTACGCACGAAGGTCATACCACAAGTTAAAGTTTTGGGCAGGAATCATGCTATAGAGGAAATGACCTTGGAGTTGGAAACGGAAATAAAGCGAGGTATCTTTACCTTTTTGAAACTCCAGGTACGTACGTCAATTTCGAGGACGAAATTTCATAAGGAGGGGAGGTTGTAAGACCCCGAAAATTTTTTAAATAAAAAGGAATTTCCTTTATTTATTATTTTGAAATAGTAAGGGTTGATTTGATTAATGTGGATAGTTATGGGTAAAATGCGCAAATATTTCGAATAAGCAGGTGGTTATAAAATATTCATTGTTGTCGGGGAATATTCGTTTGGTCGTGGAATATTCTTGTTGTCGGGGAATATTCGTACGACGGCGCAGTCTTTTGTGGGCCCCATAACGGAAAGCGATTGGATGAAGAAAACGACAAGTATAAGTTGTTTATAAATAACGGCGTAGTTGTTACCGTTAATACTGTTGGAATACCTCGGTGGTTAAAACACAGTAATACGCGTTGTTGCACAGTAGCACATGGTATTGCACCAATTATTGATTCTTACGTAAGAAGGCACTACTCAATAATTGTTACAGTAATTACTGTTCAGTATTTTATGTTATTGATTCAATAATTACTGCATTGATATTTTATATTACTGTTGTTTCAATAATTGTCACTACACAGTATTTTTCATTATCGAAGCAATAATTCATATTATTTGAATAATATTATTTGATAACATTATTGGCAATGTCTAGAAAGTTCTGTCTAAGGAGAGGTTTGGTCACCTAATTGCGCGCCAGTAAGAAGAAATTCTTATTGGAAAGCCTCCTCTTTCCTGGGAACGGCCTGGTTGCTAGTACTGTGATTCTGTAATATTATTTGTGAATAATTAATTATTGATTTATATGATGAGGAAAATATTGAATTTATGTGGATATAGATGGAGAAATTTTTAATGTGACAATTGTTGAAAATTAATACTTTATCTTTTTCTGATAAAATAATTCATTTAAATATATTATTTTAATAATATATTAACGATGATATTTTTATAATGAATGTGGGATATATGAGTATATGAGGAGGAAGAGTATTTTTGTGGCATTAAATGTTTAACACATATTTTGTGTGTTGGTGGACACAATTATTGACTGAAATTTGATTATAGCCTGTAAAATCGCCTGTTTGTGGATTTCGGTTAATTTCTATTTGGAATTTGGAAAAACTTTCTTCTGCAAAGTTGTACAGAATTGAATTTCCTATAAAAACTCGCGAGATTCGAATTTTTTGGCAAAAGGGGCTATTTATTATGAATTATTGAAGTTTCGAAGCTCCGAAATAATTGATTTTTGGAAGTTTAAAATATTTTTTATAATAAAAACGTTTTTTTACATTTGCAAGCCTCATGAATCATATGTTTTGTTGCTGAAATCAGAAGTCTAGTTGGGCGTATGAAAATTTTAATATATATTAATATTATATTAAATTTTCTGCTTTGGTGTTCTAAGCAATTTCCTATAAATAGGTGCTTAGGTTAGAATTGAAAATCACACCAGAAACTGAAGTTTTCTCTCTCTATATTATCAAGCGTATTCTTGTGAGTATTTTGAGTATACTTTGAGTATTGTTATACGGTGCAAGTTCAAGTCATAGCCTATATTCGGTGTTTCAACCAGAAGTACTGTTTTTTCGAGGTAAAGGATGTTATTTTCTTCTCAAATGATATTATTTCTTCAATATCATTATGCTGAAATATTGGTTGTAACTTTTTATCAAATTTGGAACTTTTTCATGTCGGGGTTACTATTCATGAGTTACTATTCACGAATTACTATTCATGAGTTACTATTCACGAGTTACTATTCACGAGTACTATTCACGAAGCATGATGATGTTTTTTGTGAAATTTCTATCTTTTGGTGTCGGAGTTACTATTCACGTATACGACACTATTCACGTATACGATACTATTCACCGAAAAATGAAATTTCTTCTTTTTGTTCAAAATATCTATTCTGGATACTAGCTTTGATTGTATCCATGTTTTGATCATTCTTGAATTTTACACCACTATGATTATTTGTGAGGTATTTTTTGGACATGAAATAGTTGAAATACGAATCCTTAATACTTGTTATTTTGTTTCACTGGATTCGTTTCCTTTAAAATATTTTTTATCATCCTCAGTCCTAAATGATGATGTTAATGAATATCTTTGGCCTGTAGTGCAAAGATGGTTGATTTTGTTATGAATATCTTTGGCCCGTAGTGCAAAGATGTACAGGTGTTGAGATGAACATGAACAATTGATGAATATCTTTGGCCGCAGTGCAAAGATGAACAGGTGTTTAGATGAACATGACCGACTGATGAATATCTTTGGCCTGTAGTGCAAAGATGAATATTTGATTTGATTTGAGATATATATTGATTGATGTTACAGGGATAAAATATTGATGATGGACTTTTAAATTCATAGATGTTAGTAGATTTTATTCTCTACTTAACTCTTCTAATGAATTGTTGTTTCCGCTGCAGTTGTTGATCTAAAACTTGTTGTCTATTGTATTCTATCAGATTTTTCCCTGTTGAAGACTAAGGATAATTTGTTGTACATTATCTTAGTCATAATATTCTTTACTGGGCTAGTTGAGCTCACCCTTTTCCTTGTTGTTCCATTTTTCTTCTCAGGAGGCGAGAATGTAGCGAGTATTAGTCGGGGTATGGAATGAAGGTTCTAGAGAGAGTTGTTTAGTAGTCCTCACCATTTTTTGTAAAATTATGTATCAATAATTATGATGGGGATTTATTTGCATGTGAATATTGTCTAGATGATAATATTTGTATTCAAACTCACAGCTTATGGGTGGTAAAAGTTGTAGTTATTTCTGTACCATGAGTATTTGGCGACTCAGAATGGGTTGGATGGAATGGACCTATTTTGGGGTTGTCACAATTTCATTCTCTACTTAACTCTTCTAATGAATTGTTGTTTCCGCTGTAGTTGTTGATCTAAAACTTGTTGTCGATTATATTCTATCAAATTTTTTCCTGTTGAAGACTAAGGATTATTTTTTATATATTATCTTAGTCATAATATTCTTTACTGGGCTAGTTGAGCTCATATTTTTCCTTTTTGTTCCATTTTTCTTCAGGAGGTGAGAATAGAGCAAGATCTAGCCGGGGTATGGAGTGATGGTTCTAGAAAGATGTTTTAACAGTCCTCACTATTTTTGTAAAATTGGGTATGAATAATTATAATGAGGACTTTATATGAGTGTGGATATTGTCTAGAAGATAATATTTGTATTTAAACTCACAGTATTTGTGTTGTCGTATTTTGCACGACAATTGTATTAATGATGTTGTAGTTATTACTGTACCATGTATTTGGCGACTAAGAATGGGTTGGATGGAATGGACCTATTTTGGGGGCGTCACAGCGTATACAGGTTATTCCAACAGAATAAAAAAAATAGAATAACAGAAGTTCTCTTCATAAATATGAAAGAAATAATACCCCCTACTTTGGAACAAACTAGATATAGGAGTAGTGAAGTAGCAGAATACTTTTCTTCTTTCTCTCTATAGTTTCTCTCTCTAGAGTTTCAGTGAATTCGGAAGAAATAATGAAAGAATGAGCTTCTATTTATAGGAGAATAGACTGAATAGTAACTAATTCCTGAACGGTCCAGATTGATTTACTTTTAAACGGACGGTCCAGATTGGTTTACTATAAAATATTCCAATAAAACAAAATCTTTTAAATAAAATATAATATATTATATTTATAATATAATAAAACGAATAACTTTATAAAAGTATTCTGTTTTATATAAAAAGATTTTACTATACAAACACTATGAAGGCACAATGCAAATACTATGCATAATAAAATATAATATATTCTATTTATAGTCTAATAAAACGAATAAATTTATAAAAGTATTCTGTTTTATATAAAAAGATTTTACTATGCAAAATACTATGCATAATAGAATATAATATATTCTATTTATAGTCTAATAAAACGAATAACTTTATAAAAGTATTCTGTTTTATATAAAAAGCTTTTCTGTTTTATTATATTAATAATACTAATAAAACAAAACTTCATCATCATTATTATAATTCACACTATTAATCGACCAGGTCGTTCTCAGGAAAGAGGGGGCTTTTCAATAAGGATTTCTCCCTATTGACGCCCAATTAGGTGACAAAACCTCTCCTTGGCAGAACTTCTAGACATCGTTAATATTGCAAATAATAATATTAATATCTTCATCGTCTCAATTATTAATTGATTTAATAATATATAAAATATCGATAATAATTGAATCAATTAACGTGAGATACTATGCAACAATTACTGAAGCAATAATTGAACAAAACTGAGTGACTTCTCACGTAAGCATCAATAATCAATACCGTGTGCTACTATGCAACCACGCGTATATCTGTTGTGACGCCCCCAAAATAGGTATACATCACCCATCTTGGGTCGCCAGATATATGGTGCAGAATACAAATACAATCTTTAATACACAACAAGAAAGCTGTGAGTTTTAATATAAATATTGTCTTCTAGACAATATCCACTCTCAGAATAAGTCCTCATTATATTTATTGTCACACTATTTAACAAAATAGTGAGGACTACTAATACTATTATCTGGACCATCACTCCGTTCCCCGACTAGTCCCTGCTACGTTCTCATTTCCTGAAGAGAACAGTGAAAGAAAGGGTGAGCTCAACTAGCCCAGTAAGAAATATTATGACTAAGATAATGCAGGATAAATTATCATTAGCCTTCAATAATGTTAAACTGATAAAATACAATAGACAACAAGTTTAACTGCATCGGAATAAGCAATCCATTAAAAGAGTCAAATAGAGAATAAAATCTACTATCTTTTATGATTTAAAAAGTTTTTAATCACTTTTATCGCTGAGACTCAGCTTAATAAATAATCCACATCATCCCTGCACTACGGCCAAGGATATTCATTAGAGCCACGACTACAAATTATCCATGCACTACGGGCCAAAGATATTCATGTATTCATCAATGGTCATGATCATGCCAACAACTGTCCATCAATGCACTACGAGCCAATGAGGACTTTTACCACATCATTTGTAACAACACGGTCATGATTATACCGAATAATCCTGGGTCATAATTATACCAAGTCCATCTATGCACTACAGGCCACAGATGACTATAAAAAATATAAACATGAGGATGATGACAATGATATAAGAATTCAATAAAACAAGTTCAAGAATTAGTTTATCCAGGAACTAATAACGTCCAAATTATCAACATGATACTTCTTTGTAGAGTAAAATTCAAGAATGCTCAAAAGAATATTTCCATGAAAAGATACTGGATGAAGCGCAAATATCAATGACATTCCACTAATTTCATGGAATATAGAAGTCAAAACTTTAACCAACTGAGTATAATAAGGAATAGAATAACAAAAGAAATCACCAGACATGTGATAGATAGCCCAGACAGGTTGTTCCAACAGAATAATAAATATGGAACCAGGTCCAGCGTAAACGCACAGACAGGATATTCCGACAGAATAATAAATATGGAACCAGGTCCGGCGTAAAACGCACAGACAGGATATTCCAACAGAATAATAAAGAATGGAATAACATAAGGATTTTACCAAGTATAGGGGAGTCCGCGTATACAGGTTATTCCAACAGAATAATAAAGACGGAACCAAGTCCGGTGTAAAATGCACAGACAGGATATTCCAACAGAATAATAAAGAATGGAATAACATAAGGATTTTACCAAGTATGGGGTATGCCGCGTATACAGGTTATTCCAACAGAATAATAAAGAATGGAATAACAGAAGTTCTCTTCATGAATAAGAAAGAATAACACTCCTTACCGTAAAAGACACTGGATATCGAAGTAGTGAAGTAGCAGAATACTCTTCTTCTTTCTCTCTATAATTTCTCTCTCTAGAGTTTTAGTGAATTCGTAAGAAATAATGAATGAATGAACTTCTATTTATAGAAGAATGGATTGAATAGTAACTAATTCCTGAACGGTCCAGATTGATTTACTTTTAAACGGACGGTTCAGATTGATTTACTATTAAAACTTAAAGCAACGATCCATACTGATTTACTATTAAAACTTAAAGCAACGATCCATACTGATTTACTATTAAAACTTTAAACCAGTGATCCATATTGATTCACTATTATAACTTTCCACCAGAGGTCCATATTGATTCACTAATATAACTTCAACCAACGGTCTGAAAAATTAGCACATCTCCTCATGGAATAATATTGTACCCAAATACCCGAATGCACAATACTAGAGTGAATAGTACTGGGTGAATAGTAATTCGTGAATAGTAACTCGTAGATAGTAATTCATAAATAGTAACTCGTGAATAGTACTCCGACACGAAAAGTTCTCTAAATACCCGATTGAATAATATAACCTCCAGACATCAATTATCATGGGAATAAATGTCGATTTCTACT
Source organism: Panax japonicus (assembly GCA_020205505.1). Taxonomy (NCBI): domain Eukaryota; kingdom Viridiplantae; phylum Streptophyta; class Magnoliopsida; order Apiales; family Araliaceae; genus Panax; species Panax japonicus. Next base: position 3,232,343 of record CM035106.1, on the reverse strand, counting down.
AACACGAATAATTCCAACACAATGAAACTATCAAATTCATCTTTAATCAACACGAACTTATTCATCATTAATATTATAACTCATAATATTTAGCAACCAGGTTGTTCCCAGGAAAGAGGAGGCTTTCCAATAGGGATTTCTCCCTATTAGCGCGCAATTAGGTGACCAAACCTCTCCTTGACAGAACTTCTAGACATTGTAAATATTGTAATTTAATAATATGAATAACTTTATCGTCTCAATTATTGATTTAATAATATAACATATAATGCATATGATACTGTGACAATAATCGAATCAATAATATGAGAGATATGATGCAGCAATTACTGTAGCAATAATTGAGTATAAATGAGTGACTTCTCACGTAAGCATCAATAATCAATACCGTGTGCTACTATGCAATCACGAGTATTACTGTACTTTTACTACCGGGTAGTTCAACAATTTTAACAATAACACCTCCACCGTTATTTATAAAATATTTTTGTAATTTTCTCAATTCGACAATAATTCTATTGTGGGGTCCACCAATGATTGTGCCGTTGTACGAATATTCCCGACAAAAAAGAATATTCCCCGACCAATCGAATATTTTATAACAACTTGCATACTTAGCAAAATTTATAAATATTACCCACAACTATAACATTATATCAAATTCATTCCATAATATTCAAAAATGATATTTATAGAAAAATTATCTTTATTAAAAAAATTGGGGTCTTACAACTGTACTTTTAACTCTAGATGTTTCAACAGTAAACGATAAACTTTTGCCGTTATTTTTATAAAATATTTTTTTCGTTTTCTCAATCCGACAATAATTCCGTTGTGGGGTCCACCAATGATTGTGTCGTCGTACGAATATTCTCTATTAAAACGAATATTCCCCGACCAATCGAATATTATATAACAACTTGCGTACTTTGTAAAATTTATAACTATTACCCACAACTATAACATTATATCAAATTCATTCCATAATATTCAAAAATGATAATTATAAAAAATTCATCTTTATTCATAAAAGTTAGGGTCTTACACGAGTTGCCAGAAGAGCTTCCCTCGAGACTATTTCCGATGAGAGATATTCAACACCAGATATATCTTGTCCTAGGATCGAATCAAAAGGAAAATATTTAAGTTGTCGAAGCCTTTTCTCGTACAGTTTCTATTCTATCTGTGTCGAACTCGAGGATGAGTTCTTTCTAACACGGAGAGACTGATGCCTGAGGATTTCTAGCCGAAGATCCTGAATAGTTGGATAGTACAATGATGATGCTAAAGGACCAAAAGCTAAGGGATCAGCGCAACGGTATCGGTTGACTTCGGGGTCAAGCGTTTGGTCCGTGTCTTCGGGGTCGGAGTTCGGTTTCGAATATCTTCATGACTTCGGCTATGGATGACGTCATGACTTCAGGTGTAGAGAACTTCTTCCGAAGAGGTGTCATGACTTCGAAAGTCGATGAAATTTATTATTATTATTATTATTAATATTAATTAGTTATTTAATTAATAATATTTTATTATTAGCAAATTGTTATTTGTTAAAATTTTATTTCTGTACTTTTAGGAAGTTTGTTAGGATATATTTTTGTATCTAGCTCTAGGAGGATTTTATTTTCATATCTCTTATAAGAAGATTCTAGAGTGACTTGGAGAGAAAGTTTTGCTAGCTATATATAAACCCGACTTATGGATTGAATTAGATAGACTTTGATTTTTGATAAATATAAATTTACACATTAGAGAAAGAGTTTCTCTGTGTTTTTCGGTGAATCTCTTGTTCTTTTATTTGTGAGTTCAATTATTTACCAGCCCTCAGGATAATCGCTATCCCGCTCGGCGTCATAATCGCTCAAAGTTTGGGTTCAATTTTTATTCACAGCGAATGGTTGATGGTAATCTAGCTCGCTACGGCGCCCCTACACGTTACTTGCGGAGAATTTCTAAGTTGTGAGACTTATATCGTTAATGTAGGCACAATATGTCATGTCAAAAATTTTAAAATACTTTTCGTCCTTACTTTTTTTTTTGTATGTTTCACTGTTTGTGCAAGTTGCCGTTAATTTCTTGAGCTTTTCTAGGTCATGAACATAAAAATTGAACATGAGTGTATTTAAATTTCTGCTATTTATATTTTTACTTATCATTGAAGATCAAAATATAAATAAATAAAATTTAAATACACCTGTATTTATTTTCCATGTCTAATTTTTTTATTCACATAAAATTTTTGAGTTTTGTTGTTGGGAACTTCAAATTGAGACGCACTCGTACGTAGGTAGACATCCTACCTAATTTACTTTTGTCCTATAACTGTATAACATTGTTTTCTCTCTCCTATTCCAATATTGTTGAAAAAAGAAAAAAGAAAAAGAAGACCAACATAAATATATATACACATACTTAACTATGTCCATACTCCAACTGTCCAACATATTATACTAAAAAAAAAAGACTTTCCTTCTCAATGGCTGCGTCCGCCGCTCTCTCTCTCCTCCTCCCCCAACCCCCTCACTTTCTCTCTCCTCTACCCCTCAATTTCTTATAATACTCCCATTTCTTTAATCAACCATAAACAAATCCGTTGCCCTTTTTTATTACTAGTTTTTGCTCAATTATCATACTTTATTTCACAGTTCCCTGTTGTTCTATTTTCTCCTCCTTTAATTATGGCTGGTAATTTAGATTTAGGCTCAGCTTCTCGTTTCATCCAACAACTTCACAGGCCTGACCTCCACCTCCAGATTCCGCCGGATTCCGAAGATGATAACAATCGGAATCAATTTTCCGGTAACAGTGATGAAAACACTCATCATCAAGGGCTTGAACTTATCACCCCCAACTCTGATTCCGGAGTGGCTCGTCGGCCCAGAGGCCGACCAGCCGGCTCAAAGAATAAGCCCAAACCGCCGGTTATCATAACCCGGGAGAGCGCCAACACGCTCCGGGCCCACATACTCGAGGTTAGTAGCGGTTGTGATGTTTTCGACACGGTGGCCACGTATGCAAGGAAGAGGCAGAGAGGGATTTGTATATTGAGTGGAAGTGGCACGGTTAATAACGTCAGCTTACGTCAGCCGGCTGCGGCCGGCTCGGTTTTGACGTTGCAAGGCCGGTTCGAGATATTGTCGTTGTCCGGTTCGTTCATGCCTCCGCCAGCTCCGCCGGGGGCGACTAGCTTGACTATATATTTAGCGGGTGGACAAGGGCAGGTTGTTGGGGGAAATGTTGTGGGCGCTTTAATTGCATCCGGTCCAGTTATCGTTATTGCGGCCTCGTTTACCAACGTGGCATATGAACGGTTGCCGTTGGAGGAGGAGGAGGCGCTTCAGATGCAAACGCCGGTGTCTCAGCCATCAGGTGGCGGTGGAAGTGGTGGTGGAAATAATTTTCAGGATCAATCTTTAGGGCTACCTTTTTTCAATCTGCCGCTAAATATGCCTAATGGGCAGATGCCAATTGATGGAGGATGGAGCGGGAATAACGCGAACCGGTCGCCTTATTAGCTTTTATAGCATGTGATTAAGGTCAGAGAATTATTCATAGATCATTATCTCATCTCATCTTGTACAATTTCTTAATTTATCTTTCTTTTTTCGTTGTTGAATTATCTTTTTAATTAACTTAGTTATGTTTTTGAGAAATTATTAAATCTCTTCTTCTTCTCCTTCTTGTTGTTCTTGGTGGAAGTTATCATGAGTAGTTTATTAACTAGTAATTAATGTTTGAGGTTGATCTGATCTTTAGAACTTATTTTTTGAGAGCAAGTTGGGCAATTAGATCTAGTGTTACTTAAATTATACTAGTTATATATTCGCATAATTGATGATAAAGTTGATGCATAGGTTAAAATAAGGGGTTTATTTTAGTCTTATTTGTTCTTTGGTGTTAGTTTTTTTTTCTCTTTAAAATTAAGTTGTTCATTAGATTAAGGTAAGAACCTCTTCAAAAAAATTAATGTAATTTTTGGCTGTCTTCTCCTCTCCTCTATCTCTTTTTTCTTTCCGAAGGATTTTTGGTCTGGACAAGTAACAAACTAACCGATGACCCAATAGTTCATTAATTAACTTGAATTCCTTGAAGTGATACAGTTGGCAAGTGTGGTCTTCAAGCTGGCCTCGACGGGGAACAATTTTGCCAATGTTTAGGGCTTTATCATTTGAACAATCAAGACTACATAAAATTATAAGTTTTGGGACTGATATTCTTGTAGCGCTTTAAACAACGGCCATGTGCTTTGATTTATTGTGTTAATAAGAGTATTTTTATACCTTTAAGATCTCTATTTACTTTATGATTAAGACATAAGTCCTTTCTTGGCTATGAAATTTTCTGCAAGAAACGTACGATGTTTATGCATTCTCTCAATTTGTACAAGTTAAATGATTTGTCTGAAAACTACAAGCTTACATATATATATATATACTTTCTTGCTGCTCTTACCTAGGAAAATGAGGCTTGTAGTATATTTGTAATAAGATTTCTGGTAGGTAAGCAACATATACTATAAGCCTCATTTTCCTATGTACGTAAGAGGAGCAAGAAAGTCTATTATATCTTCCTTCTCCCTTCTTTTGCATCTGATTCAGGGTCATGAGGCTTGTTTTGATTTTATATACCAAGCTTGTCTTAGAGAAGCCTTGTTATATATAAAAATATATTCCGGGATCCAAGTTAAATATATTAATTTTGTATTCCTCTATGGCATGTGATGGAAGTGAATTGCAGCATTTTTTTTTCTTTTTATAAATGTTCTAACCATCTGTGTTATAATGACATTCATTAATTTTCCCCTTTTAAAAACTGTGAGGCATAGTTATTATAGTGAATTATAATATATAATAATTAACAAGTTGGTTTTTAAATATATATTCCCATGTTCAATATTGCTGGTCCAGCTAAGAACTATATATTCTTTCTTTTCCCCTTTCTACCTTATTTTCAAGGTGTATTTGTTCTACATTTTGTGAAAATCATTAGATTACTTGCAACTTAAGTTTTGTTGAATTAATGGAAGATTCAGTATGTAGACCACTTGTGTCAATTTTTTTATTTTTTTAAGTGTATATATTGTTCATGTAACTTCATTTAGACAGAATTTGTAGTTTGCTGAACAACCTCTATCATGGTGTACCTGAAATTTTATAGACTTAATTAAGAGCCTTAAAAAATTAAACCCAGCTAAGATCCATTCGGTTTCCAACATTTCCTTGATCAAATAAGTTTCATAACTGCATAAGATTAGACTATTTTGAACATATAATCCAGTTGCAATAAGGCTTGATCGATTATATATTAGCATTTTACTTTGTTATTTTCTTCTCTTCTTGATATCATATGAATATATATATATGGACCAACTTCTTTTTTGTCCATGTTGTAACAATTCTTTAATTTGTAAAGTTTGATATATATATATATATATATATATATATATATATATATATATATATATATATATATATATATATATATATATATATATATATATAAATACAGAAAAATTACACATAATGTATATATAATTCATAAATCATCTACATAATTGAACATGCATTTGGATTTTCATCACTAAACAACTGAGGAGCATAAACATAATGAACAAAATACGGAACATTGCCCTCCTTAGTTTTTGCCTCCACTTTTGTCTCTTCTTTAAACTCGACTATCTTTTTGATTTCTGTGGTTTTCACTTCGACCTCAACCTTTTCCTTTTTCTGATCATCCTTCTTTGGAAGTACAATCTCGGCATGTTTGTGAACCTTCTTTCGCATGTATGTTAAAGTTTTTCAGACTCGATGCTTCCTTCAATCGTTATGGTCTGAGCTTTTCTGTCTGTTTTGACATTATGAATGCCTGCATATGCAGTAGATATAGCAACACTGCAAAACTGATTTTTGAATTTGAATTTTACATGCCTCTTTTAATTATAAATAAATACCTCTGTGCTTGATTAATCTTGTCCGCAGGTCTCGTTCACATTGATCACAGTGCATGTAAGCCTTGATTATTGTTGTCTTCACAGTTTCCTATAATCCAATTAACAAACATTTTGTGCTTAATTGTTCGTGTTTGAATGCTTTTATATCACCCTACGTGCTTTTGACAGATTTGAGTGAAGCCCTTTTCATTTCTCTTAAGATATGATTCTTGTTAATTTCTAATGTTTGAATATATATTCCCTCTATACCAAATTAGAGAGATAATTTCTTTTTTAGTCTGTATATATATTTTTAACTTTAGACGATATATTAGGTAACATGAAATTTCTAACAGGTTAATGTTCCAATAATTATATTACTTTTGAATGGCAGCATTTCAAGAAAATGTTCTAGGTCTTAATCAAGAATTACGAACCACTACAAAGTGGAAGTATTCTACCATCAAAAACCCTAAGCTACACAGGTACTTAGGTGAATAATAAGAAATTAAAAATTCTAAAAAATGGGTAGAGGGGCAGAAAGCTGCTTGATTTAATCATATGTGCATACTGTTTGCGTATATAATAATTTGTTAGGTTAGATCCAACTAGTATGTTACTAAATTGGCATTGTAAAACCACCTTAGCTTATTTTCTAGAATCTTCAATGAAGCTTACTTTTTTAGTTTCCTTTTCTATCACTGCAGAAACCTTGATCTTGTCTTTGGGTATTATTTCAACTTTTTGCTTGCTCCATTTCTCTAATTTTTGATGAATGATCTTCTCATCAATGGCTCCTTTTACTATAATTTCACCACTCTCAAATTTGACATCCACACTCTGCACTCCTGCGTTAGCATGATAATGTTATGCAAGTATATTAAATAGACTATTCCATATAAATATGGGAACGGTCCACACCATGTATTTTTTATGCACTATTATTGAGCATACACCATTTCTATCGTTCAAAATAGAAATCAACGGCTAAAATTAAAACTGAAAAATTCACGTCAGCTACTTTTAGTAGCGGACGACGGGTTACGTTTACTACTAATAGTGGCAGACGACGGAGAAAATAGTATCGTTGTCTGCCAGTAATAGTAGCGGACTCTACTAGTAATAGTAACGGATAAAGATAGTGTATGCCAAGTAATGATCCATAACAAATACATGCATGATATATATATATATATATATATATATATATATATATATATATATATATATAGAGAGAGAGAGAGAGAGAGAGAGTCCGGATCAGGTCCGGACTCCCGGGTTTTAACAAAATTCGGACCTTTTTTTATTTTTTTATTTTTGCTTTTTTTTTTAAACAACTAAAATAAATAAATAAATTATGGAATTGGAATTTTTACATAATACAGTGTTTTTGGCGTGATTTGGATGCCTATACCAAAATATTTCTGTACAGTCTGGGCAGATTGTACATACATTGGTTGGTGTAGGTATTAAAAACACACCCAAAACACTGTATTATGGAAAAATTTCAGTTCCACAATTTTATTTTTTTTAGTTCTACAAAAAAAAAAAAAAAAAATTGGGTCCGGATTTTCTCCCGTCCGGGAGGTCCGGACCTGATCCTATATATATATATATATATATATATATATATATATATATATATATATATATATATATCTATATATAGAGTCCGGATCCAGTCCGGGATCCCGGACTCTACTAAAATACGGACCTTTTTTTATTTTTTTTGTTTTTTTTTTGAAACAACTAAAAAAAAAAAAATTATGGAATTGAAATTTTTCCATAATACAGTGTTTTGGGCGTGATTTGGATGCCTATAACGAAATATGTCTGTACAGTCTGGGCAGACTGTACATACATTGGTTGGTGTAGGTATTAAAAACACGTCCAAAATACTGTATTATGGAAAAATTTCAGTTCCATAAATTTTTTTTTTTTTAGTTGTTCTACAAAAAAAAAAAAAAAAAATTAAGGGTCCGGATTTGATCAGGTTCGGGAGTCCGGACCTGATCAATTCTGTCTATATATATATATATATATATCTATATACGGAAAGGATCAAGAGCACTCTCCTTAAATAGCACTCTGCCTTAAATAACACTCTTTTATCAAAACGACGTAGTTTTAGAGGGACGCAGTGACATTTTTATAAATACAATGCCACCGCGTATTTATAAAAATGCCACCGCGTCCCTCCAAAATTACGTCGTTTTGATAAAAGAGTGCTATTTAAGGCGGAGTGCTATTTAAGGAGAGTGCTCTTGATCCTCTCCGTATATATATATATATATATATATATATATATATATATATATATATATATATATATATATATATAGAGAGAGAGAGAGAGAGAGTCTGGATCAGGTCCGGACTCCCGAATTTTGTTAAAATCCGGATTTTTTTTTTTTTTGCTTTTTTTTTTTGAAACAATTAAAAAAAAATTATGGAATTGGAATTTTTACATAATACAGTGTTTTGGGCGTGATTTGGATGCCTATACAAAAATATTTCTGTACAGTCTGGGCAGACTGTACATACATTGGTTGGTGTAGGTATTAAAAACACACCCAAAACAATGTATTATGGAAAAATTTCAGTTCCATAATTTTTTTTTTTTTAGTGGTTCTATCAAAAAAAAAAAATATTTTTTTGGGTCCGGATTTTCTCCCGTCCGGGAGGTCCGGACCCGATCTTGATTATATATATATATATATATATATATATATATATATATATATATATAGAGAGAGAGAGAGAGAGAGAGAGAGAGAGAGTCCGGATCAGGTCCGGACTCCCGAATTTTGTTAAAATCCGGATTTTTTTTTTTTTGCTTTTTTTTTTGAAACAATTAAAAAAAAATTATGGAATTGGAATTTTTACATAATACAGTGTTTTGGGCGTGATTTGGATGCCTATACAAAAATATTTCTGTACAGTCTGGGCAGACTGTACATACATTGGTTGGTGTAGGTATTAAAAATACACCCAAAACAATGTATTATGGAAAAATTTCAGTTCCATAATTTATTTATTTTTTAGTGGTTCTATCAAAAAAAAAAATATTTTTTTGGGTCCGGATTTTCTCCCGTCCAGGAGGTCCGGACCCGATCTTGATTATATATATATATATATATATATATATATATATATATATATATATATATATATATATATATATATATATATATATATATATATATAATTGAAAACAAAAAGGAAGGATTAGGATAATAAACTGAAAATCAACGTCCGCTAGCGGACGGTAAAAAAATACTTGGCGTAAGAGTTTGACTTGATCAGGTTTTATTAACTAGGGTTTGTTATTAGGGTTTATGGTTTATTAACTAAAGTTTAGGGTTTAAACCCTGATTAATAACGCCTAAACCTCGGTTAATAAACTCTAAAGTTTAGTTAATAAATCTTCAACCCTAGTTAAAAAACGCGCGTAAACCCTAGTTAATAAATCCTAAACATTTATTAGTCAAGCTAAACCTTATTTTGATTAGCTAAACCCTAAACATTTATTAGTAAGGTCAAACCCCAGTTATTGGTCAAGCCAAACTCTTATTTTAATTAGCTAAATCCTAAATATTTATTGCTCTAACCAAACTCTTATTTTGATTAGCATAAAATCGACGTCGATTTTCAGTTTCTAATCAGATCCTTCTTGTTTTCAATAGAATATCCCTTATAGAAATCCATTATAAATACATGCTACGGATTATTACCCATATATGTGTGGGTGCGCGTGCTTGCAAAGCAAAATGGAAAAATTGAAAAGAAATTTTGTACAAGCATACAGCATAAGGAAATCAGCTATGATTAACTTTTAGGGTTTCAAAGTAGTGTTTTCATATTTGCGTATATGCATATATTTGTTTCAAAGTAGTGTCTTTAGTTTTGCAAAGCAAAATGCCGTCTCTTATTTTTTTTTCCAGGAAATTCATGAGCCAGTCACAGCCTTAAGGTTAACCAAAACAATAATAATAATAAAAATTCAATAATATAAAGAAAATGCAAACTTGCCAAGTACCTTATTAAACAAAAACTTACCTGGGGTTCTCAGCAGAGGCTTTCGGATATCATGTGCACATTTAGGGCAATGTAAATGAACTTTGTAACCGGCAACAATCACCGGATCCACTTTTTCTTTCTTCTCTTCTTTCCCCATTGTGAGAAACGCTTTTCAGAACTGAAATATTGTCTAATGCATATACTTAGACAATGCTTAGAACTGACAAAAGAAAAACATGTACGGCCATATTAAAGTTGAGTTTATGTGTTGTGCAAGGCAACTAGTTGGTGGGATTTGCTGAGAGTAGTTCACTTGCCAATGGAAACTTGTGCTATCAGTTTTTGAATACTCCCTACCTCACATTCTATCCAATACCAGGCCTTTAAACAGAACACAACGTTATTTACAAAAGTAACATTTGCTCTGATAGAATGGATATATCCTTGGACGGAAAGATTCGAACCTCCGAATAAACGGGACTGAAATCCATTGCCTTAGCATTTGCCACACCAATTCTTATTTCTTTATTCTTAATCAAGGAGAGCAGATCCTCTGTCCCCAAATTCTCTGTCATTCCACTTAAATTTTGACACATGTCCTTTTATTTAATTTTAAAATTAATTAGTGTGAAGTAAGAGACTAGGTGTCAAAGTTTAAGTGGAGGGACACAAGAGGACAGGAAAATTGGAGACAAATGATCTGATCTCTTAATCAAGGGCTTCTCTGAGGAAGAGAGAAGCAAGCAATGCTAGCTCCGGACCGGAGGGGAAATAGTAGAGATATACATTTTTAAAACCACAAGCCATATAGCTTTATGTTTAAGAGTAGGGGCTCCTCTCTTGACTCTTGTGGTGTTGTGGATATATCAATTATTTTTATTTTATTTTTTGTTCCGAAAAAGGAAAATGAGTCAATTTTAAGAAATTTATCTATCTAGGAAAATTAGAATAAAGAGTGATTGGGCTCTTAAGTTCTTGTATTTTTCTTTGTTGGACCTAAAAAGTAGCCCAATTAATGGTTCAGAATTAGTGAGCTGAGTTTATTGTCCAAGTTAGTATTGGGCCTAGCAAGGCAACAAATCAATCAAAGGAATTAGAGAGGAAATAATAACATAATATGTTATTTTAATACATTTTTGAAATATAACTATTTCTTTTAATTAAGTTGATAAAGCGCAAGGAACGCATTATTTTATTTTATTTTTAATTTATGGGATCTAGTTTGTTTATTTATTAATTAGGAATTTACACTATTACATTTTAATTTTATGCCTTCCAGGAAATCGATCTATAGAGACGGGATAGAATAAAATTTATAAGCGAATTTATTAAAACAATTAAACTCTGAAGTGAATCAAAACAATTTTACATATTATTTCACTAATTGTAACGATTACATATATTATTAAGGGATTTGGACTCCTCTCATTCGCCCTTAAAAATTTAATTTTATTATAATTTAATACTTTTTAAATTTTATCCTCAAAGTTGGTAAAATTCTTATTATATCTTATTATACAATGGACGCATTTGCTACCAGAACTAGTTTTATATAAGCAGAGTTGATCTGGACCACTTTCATAAACTCAATAGTATAAATAAGGAATGGCGTTCCAATCTTGTGGTCATTCAGGGTTGGTTCAAAGTTTTTGGGGTTGTTTACATTATTATATAATAATTAGAAAGTAATTACAAGATTAATATATACACAAAATAATTATAAATAGTGTAACCTTTTCAATTCCATATTACTTGTCAAGGAAGGAATTCCAGTCAAAAAGTTTTCAACCGGGTAAACAAATGAACACTGCTTCAATTAGGTCATCGGTTTCGCTACTTTACAAAGTGTAGAAAATAGATGAAGATCTTCGATTGTTGGAGGAGGAGATTTCTTTGCAGGAATAAAATTTAGCTCCCCATGGCGGCTGCTACTGTCACGATCGCCATCCCGCTTGCCTCCGTCACGCTTTTGCCACTTAGCGTCTTCTACCTTCTTCCTTTTTTTGGTTTTCTTTTTTTTTTAAATTTGAAATCATTAAGTAAGAGGAAAACTACACGACTACTCTATGATTCTATCATTGATTTTTTTTTATGACTATTTGGTTACTCATAAAAACTAAAATGGTTAACTTTGTATGAATGTTTGGCTACTAACTGCATCTTTTTATCGATGTAAGATAACCGAGATTGTGTTACACAATATTGAATAATATTTTGCATTTCTTCTTCTTACATTAAGTAAGAAGAAAACCACACGACTACTCTCTGATTCCATCACGATTTAACTAGATAAAGAAAAGAAATACGTGTAACATTTGGTAAATGTTCTGAAATTTTTTTATGACTATTTAGTTACTCACAAAAACTAAAATGATTACCTTTGTATGAATGTTTGGCTACCAACTGCATCATATTCAAAATAATTTTATTTTTAAGTTTATTTGTAAGTAACCAACATGATAAATTCTGTCACTCACTAATACGCATTTAGTTATCTCTAAAGGAAAGAGTCCAAAAAACCCAATATGAACAAACAAATAATGTCAAACTACTAGTAATAGAATCAAATATCAATCGAGATTTAGGACTTGGGGAGCGGACAACGGCGGCAACGGGAGATCAAGATTTTATGCAGAAATACAAATTGGGGTTTATCAAGATTTTCACCACAAACCTAGTAATCTCAACCGTCAATTTCTTACCCCTCCACCACCAAAGCTTTTCCAGGCTTCCCACAAAAAGTTAGCAAAACCAACACAGTGATATATTACATCAGATAACTGAATAGTTAACGTGCATAACACTCCAATCTTGTCATTTGCTTTTGTCTCTGTCTTTCCTTGAACATTCATCTTAATCTGAAATTTGTTATCATGATATAACAAGAGTGAGCAACTACTTTGCTCAGCAAGTTTAAATACAATAAAGATATATCATGATTGAAAGAAAGAATAAGCTTTCGAATTTTTAACAATATAATAATTGTGAAAGAGCATGAATCAAAATTTCAATAATTGAATGACTGAATCAATAATGTTCGTTGGTCAACAATGATCATGAACAAATTTAACTGAACCTTATGGTAATGAAGGTGATCAACCTTTCATACCTGATGAAGATATGCAACATGCACTAAGTGTGAATCAATAATCAAATATGTTGAATAATTGCCAATAATTAATCCTTTAGCATGCTTGAAACATAATAACTTGAGTTTGAGTTAAGAAAATATACATTGTTCGTTGATTACTGCTACACAATCTAATTTAATCTCTTATGGAAGACCTATTGTGACGCCCCCAAAATAGGTATACATCACCCATTCTGAGTTGTCAATACATGGTACAGAAACAACTACAACTTTATTATTACAATAGTAAAACTGTGAGTTTGAATACAAATATTATCTTCTAGACAATATCTATACCCAAATAAATCCTCATCATATTTATTGATACATTATTTTACAAAAATAGTGAGGACTACTAAACAACTCTCTCTATAACCCTCATTCCATACCCCGACTCGTACTTGCTACATTCTCACCTCCTGAGAAAAAAATGGAACAAAAAGAAAAAGGGTGAGCTCAACTAGCCCAGTAAAGAATATCATGACTAAGATAATATACAACAAATTATCGTTAGTCTTCAACAGGGAAAAATCTAATAGAATACAATAGACAACAAGTTTTAAATCAATAATCGCAGCGGAAATAATAATTCATTAGAAGAGTTAAGTAGAGAATGCAAACTACTATCTTCTATATATGAATTTAAAGTTCATCGTCTATCTTTTATCTCTGTAACATTAATCAATATATATCTGGAATCAAATATTCATCTTTGCACTACAGGTCAAAGATATTCATCAGTTGGTCATGTTCATTTAAACACCTGTTCATCTTTGCATTACGGGCCAAAGATATTCATCAGAAATCATTCATCTTTGCACTACAGGCCAAAGATATTCAATAATATCATCATTTAAGACTGAGGATGATGAAACATATTTTTAAAAAAACGAATCCAGTGAAACAAAATGACAAAGATTAAAGATTAAGGATTCGTACTTTGTTTTATCCATGTCCAAAAATACCTCAAAAATAATCATAGTGGTGTAAAATTCAAGCTCAAAATGATACATAAGATACACGACTATACTACATAAACTGATGCATACAAGCTCAAAATGTCAGTGATTAAAAGGTTAGCTCAAAGGGTTCTCAATTCAATGAAAGACCTATACTTTAATTGTTTTAATTATTTTTAAAGTTTGGATATTTGTACTTCTTTTCCTAAAATTTCCTTACAGTTTCTCTACAAAACACATCTCAGCAATACCTCAATAGCATACCAAAGAAAAGCAAAACCCATAAAGATTTACCAGTCATTTTCACATATCAGAATAGAAAGCAGCAAGATTATCAATTTTTTTCACAGTAATTCAATTCTTTTCTAATTTTTCTAAGCAACCAAACATCAAAATTAGCAGATTCCATTTTTTAAAAAAACAAACAAATAAATAATCAAAACCCCACAAATTACCCACATAACAAAATCCAAACATGAGAGAATATGCAACAAGTGAATTAAAGAACACTAACCAGCTGGCCTCTTTGAACGATGTGAATTAATGATATATCAGTCCTTCATGTGCAAATATCACTTGCATTAATAGACTGGTAGAGCCTTTATAGCAATTAGAGTTCTCATGGGCCCTCCAAGTCAACTTATCTACTCTATCTGGCTAACAAACAGAACAAAAATGTTTTTTTTAAAAGAAAGAAAGAAAGAAAATATACAAAAATAAGAAAATAAAAATTGGAATTAATATAACTTATGTCACTGACTCTAATTCCTGCAACAATAAGATGTATGCAGTCTACAGAAAAGGGCAGAAGCACTCCTTTGAGCATTTCAATCATTTTATAATTATAAAAAAAGAAAGTCTCAAAATAAATAGGCTTAATGAATACCAACATAAAAGGAAGGAGTTGATGACTCAAAATTGCAACACAAGTTTAGTCTATAGAACTGCACATTTTTGACCAACAGAATGCTCTAGCATAAAAATTGTGTGCAATGTCAAGTATTTTGGTTATTACGAACCATGCCACACATACTCACCGACTAATGTATAAGCTTCCGGACACAACCAAAGAATCAGCAAAATACAAAACACTCCTCGACGAGGGGGGTGAGGGAAAAAGGAGTAAAAATTGTTTCAGGATTCCTCAGATTGGACTAGGAGGAACATCAAGGGTTGTACCCGCTTGAATCTGGCCCCAACCAATAAGACGCCAATGTTTTTCAACCCACCGGCTCAGTGCAATTTTCTCCCCTTTGCTGGTGCATACCGGAGATGTAAGTTGTAATTTTGCTAAATCGTTCCTTACATCAAGAACTCGAGAAAGAAAGAGAAGAGGCTGCCTTGTAAATTAGGGCTCGAGCGATGTTACGGACATGCCAGGCAGATCGGTCGGTGCCTTGTAAATTAGGGCTTGAGCGATGTTACGGCAGATCGGCCAGTACAGACGTCGCTCAGAATCTTCTCCACCTCTTCCAAGTTCAGTAATCAGAACACAACCAAAACTGCATAACGAGAGAAGAAAACTAAGAGAGAAGGAACGAAAAGAGGAAACTGAGAGAAGGAACGAAACTGAAAGAGAAGGAACAAAAAACTGCATAACGAGAGAAGGAAATTGAAGCTCTGCACGGAGACCAAACTGACGAGCACAGCGATACAAAGAATGAAAACTGACGAGCCTTGGAGAGAAAAAGACTATAGGTCTTTTAATTTTAAGTGTTCACTTAGAGCTCCATGTTTTTTAGATAGACAATGTTTTTTAAAAAAAACGTTATCTAGTTAAAATTAAAAAAATGCCCTTTTAAATAGATAACATTTTTGCATATATATCTACAACGTTTTGTTTTAAAACGTTGTGAAAAAAAATACCACAATATTTTTTATAAAAATATTGTGGTTTAAGTGTTGCCTATTTACTACTTTGTACTAGTGAAACAAACTTCTTTAGCTTGTAGATGGAATGCTCGTACAGACAAAGAACTTGAAGTAACTTGTACTAAATCTTGTGGGCCTTATTCTCTGGTTCTTCTATATCCACTTGTACTTCACTACTTGTTTCTTTATTATTCCAATTCCATGTTTCTTCTTCATTGAAGACCACGTCTCTACTTATCACCACTTTATTAGTAAGTGGGTTGTAGAGTTTATAGGCTTTAGACTCTTCACGGTAGCCTATAAAATATATTTTTCTCCTTGATCATCAAGCTTCGTTCTTTTTTCCTCTGGAATTTGAGCATATGCAACGCATCCAAATCTCCACACCTCCTGGGGTGTCATATTCCTCACTGCTCTTGTTGGGCATTGATTAAGCACATAAGTTACACAAAATACTGCTTCTGCCCAAAATTGCTTTGGAAGGTTTCTTTCTCTTAGCATAGTCCTCACCATATCAAGAATGGTGCGGTTTTTTCTTTCCGCAATTTCATTTTGTTATAGTGTATATGCTGCTGTAAATTGTTGTTTGATGTCATGTACTCTGCAAAATTGTTTAAACTCATTCGAGGTATACTCTCCACCTCGGTCAAATCGGAGTATTTTAATTTTACAACCACTCTCCAACTCCACGTGAGCTTTAAAATTCTTAAAACTCTTGAAAATATTAAAAGCAACTGATTTTTATTTAATACAATAAATTAACCCAATTTTTCTACTGAAATCATCAACAAAGAGGATAAAGTACTGGTTACCTCCAAGAGAAACTTGATTGAGTGGTCCACAAATATCAGCGTGAACCAATTGCAATGGTGCTTTTAATTTGCTCTCCAAGATTTTCCAATTGGGAAGGAACTTCTCTACTACTTGTCAAGTATGCATGTTTCACACAAATTTTCTGGTTTGTCAAGATTTGGTAAGCCAAGCACCATGCTTCTTGAGGCCAACAAATTAAGCCCATCAAAGTGAAGATGCCAAAGCGCAGATGCCACTTCCATGACTCATTGTTGATGAGTCCATGGAAACTCAGAACTTGTATTAAGATTGAGAGGGAACATTCGATTCTTCGTCATTTTAACTTGAGCAATATTTTTTCCATCCTTGTCTTTTAGAGAAAGAGCATTATTCTCCAAATGTATTACATTCCCTTTTTCTAAGAGTTGCCCAACACTGAGAATATTACTTCTCAAATTGGGTATATAATAAACATTGGAGATAAATTGCGGTATACCATGTCTGATAAATTTTGATCTTTCCTTTATCTTGCACTGGCAGCTTTGAGGAGTCTCCCAAGCTTACGCTTCCATGAACATCTGTTTTAAGCTCCTCAAACAACTCCTCATTTCCACACATATGGTTACTTGCTCCAGAATCTAAATTCCACATATTATGTTGATCACAAACTTCTTCTTGAACAAAAGAAGTGTGGCGGCCTCTTTGTTTGGATCTTCTGTTTCTATAAAATTTGACTGCTCTTCTACAGTAGATTTGTGCCAGCAATCTGAAGCATAATGACCAAAATTATTACAATTAAAATATTTAATATCTTTTAGATTACAACTTTCGCGTCCACGTCCACGACCAAATCTACCTCTACCTCTTCCACTTTCACAACCACGATTGCTCCGAGTACTACTTTGATCATTTGATTGATTTTCACGACCTTGACCACGTCCGCGGTTGTTGTTGAAGCCTCTTCCACAACCTCTGCCACGTCAAGGATTTTGCTGAAAAAACTTCTTTTCACTTAGATATAACTTAGTCTCTAAGGCATGCTCCAAAAACTTGGAATTGTCGTTCTTTTACATGCGGTGCTCATGTACTTGCAATGTTCCCAATAATTCTTCAATTGAAAGAATCTCTAAATCTTTAGATTCTTCAAAGGCCACAACCACATAATCAAATCTTGTTGTCAATGAACTAAGAATTTTTTCAACAACACGGACATCTTCTATCTTCTCACCATTTCCTTTTAATTGGTTAACAATAGAAAGAAATCGAGAGAAATAATCAGAAACACTTTCACCTTCCTTCATATGGGTTGCCTCGAATTCTGCTCGAAGAGTTTGCAGGCGAACTCGCTTTACTCGATCAACACCTTTAAATAGTGTGCCAAGAGTGTCCCATACTTGCTTACTAGTTTTTGCTTCAGCAATCTTCTCAAATGTAGAATCATCCACATCTTGATAAATTAAGAACAAAGTCTTTTTGTCTTTCTTCCTTTGATCTCTGAGAACATTTTTTGTTCTGTTGTATACTCAGCTTCTTGTTCAACAATGGGCTCTGTATACCCATCTATTACAATCTCCATTAGGTTCTGAGACCCAAGCAATGCTTTCATCTGAATACTCCATCTTTCATAGTTGTCTTTCATAATTTTGGAATTTGAGGCTGGACCAAGCTGTTAGACATTTGAAATGAAAAAAAAAAAAAAAACAAGAAGAGATATTGAGATGGAAACTGGATCTGATGCCAGATGTTGACTTTACAAAGCCTTTCTTAACTCAATAACTTTTGTATTACTCTTTAGAAATTGTAATAGCATACAACTCTCTTTCTTTCTCTTACTCTTTTTCTCTTTCTTTCTAGCTTTTGGCTTATATAAAATGACACATAGAGCTCTCTATTTATACTAGTGCATAGAGACGATCTAGACCCATATTAAATTTTTAATACATGAACCAACATATTCAATGTGCTAACATGAACCATACTAATACTATGAACTTAGCTATTATATCTTTCTTCTTCCAATGAGCACAAATACAATGAATCATAAATATTCATTATTTTTGGTTTGCTCATCTTCCAACAGTTCAATAGTGAGAGAGTGAGTGAGAGAGTGAGAGAGAGAGAGAGAGAGCTAAGTTGGATAAAACAATTTATCATCACTAGGTTAATCAAGAACTCATTACATTTATAGCGTTCTTAAGATCAAACAAAAAGAAGCCTGTTGCATACGTACGCCCTCAATGATTCCCATTTATTTATCTTTTATTATTGCACACGTGATTATCTTTTTGATTCTTTACATCTTAGCACTTTCTTCCAGTCACGAACGAAAACCACAAAAGAGACAATTCATCAGCCAATTCTTACTCCATTCGGTTACAAACATCATACACTCCTACGTAAAAGAGACAATTCATATCTGCCAATTCTTGCATCATAAATGCATTTCTTTCTAGCATATCTTTGAGCAGGACCACAACTTCATGCAGTAGTAAATTGGTCAATTTTTTTGTCATTGCACAAAATAATATTGCATCCGCGCGCATAGTAAACTCTAATTTTCTAATGCAACTATTTGCAGTACGGGTGCAACTTTATTTTGTACCTTAACCTAAAACTTGACCAATTTAGGACTTCGTGGAGTCTGGAACTTCCTTATAAAGCGATGACTACTTCCTTCCTTCTAACAACAAATTTCTCAATACTAATTACTCCATTACTACTTCCTTTCTAAAGCGATGACTATATTGAAGTAGTGTGCTTTCTCCATGGATAGATGCTGAGCCACATGATTCACAAACCTAGTGAATAAATCTTCAATTATAGAGTCCCCAAAATGACTAGCCAGCATTGGTTCCATAAACGCTCTTATACAATTTGCAGTAATTTTTGCACTTCTAAAATTGTCGAAGACGCCATCATCATTGTCGCTAGCATCCCAATTCACTTTGAAAGTGTCTAGCTTGTCAAGAATAAAGGAGCCTTCCTTCTGAATAATTTCTTTCACTTCATCCTTGTAAGACATATATATAGGCACATTGAATGAGTATAAATCAGCTTCTTCAACAATCCCCTAAAAGCAATTATAAAATAGTTAGATAAATGAGAATGTACTGAATTGTGAAAATAATTAGATTAAAATGTGAAGAGTGAATATATAATGGAAAATGGTAGGTAACTAGACAACTTTTGCATGTTTAGTGCATTTAGACAAAATTTTAGTTAGTTATACCGTGCAATTAGTCAATATTAAAGATCTTGTTAGGATGAAGTTGTTACATTTCTTGACAACCATGAAATTCTATTTTTTGTTGCATTGGCTATAACAAATGTTCCATTTATAATTAGTCATGACATGACACTAGAGTTAAAATGTAATATTTGTTATTACAAATGCAACAAAAAGTTATAAATTTCATAGTGGTCAAGATGTGAAAACTTCACTTTAACCGGGGTCTAATAGGAATCATGTATTGCCTGGTTGTACAGTCTAACTAACTAAAGGTTTGTCTAGATAAACTAGACAAAGTTGTCTAGTTAATTATCATTACTCATAAATAACCGCTCCCATTTTAGTACCTCTTTCACCATTTCAAGAAGTGATTTTGCAAGCAGTTCGTAATGGCCACTAGCATCTTTGCTAGAAGCATCGGCAATGCTCCTACCGATAAATGTTAAAACCATTCGACCACCAGGTACTATTTCAAGAGAGCGTAACCCTAGAAATGTTGAGAAATCCCTCTGAAATTGCTTAAAGTATGCTTCAAACACATCTGGAGGACTTCTTCTTGATAGATATATATCTCCCTTGTTGTTTTCTAGCCTCTCAGGAACCTACCATGCACTTTACAGACCATGTCATTATTAATGTATCAACAAGCAGTAAACATTGACATATTTTTGTTAGAATATATAGGACTCTATTATTGTCTATCCAAGTTGCAACATATTAGGAAAATCAACATGTTGTACAACATTTTCTAATGACTGACAAAGACATAACAATTTCATTATAACTCAATCATTCATTACCAAGTTAAACACTCATTAACTTAGAACAAAAATATGTCCTTGCAAATTTGTAACAACTCTTTTTGTGAAAGGGAGAGAGTATTAGCTAAGCACCTTGAAATTTAAATGTCCTTGGACACATATCTTGTATCCTCTCTACTATTTAAATATTATCAAAAATAAGATCTTCCTTAAAAGGATCTTTATACAAGTGGATAATACCTGAGAGAGCCAGTGAATACTGTAAGAGGAATGAACCAAGTGTAGACTCTTGCTAGGAAAAACCCTCTCATAGAAAGAACCGGGCATTCCAGATATAAAACAAGATCTGAATTTGTCATAAAATAGCGGTAGCAACTTGAAAATGTTGTTGAAATCATTTTCTGGAAGATCATTTAGGGACACATGAAACTCAGGTATTTTCCAATTATTTTTCCGGCACAAATCATGAACTATATCAATAACATTTGAAACTACCAAGAGGGTGTTTGGCCCCGAAGAGCAACCGAGGTCAGCTATCTTAAAACACTCGGGGAAGGTGTCAGTGTACATGTCCTTGATGGTTTCTTCTAATAATGTTTTCACCTTTGAAATCACTAATTTCTGAAAAAAAATGAAAATAATTCAAATTTTTAGGTATAATGCATAGGAACATTAAAGTATATAGTTAACTCTCTTAGTTCCAAAATTAGAAATACAATTTTTTTAGTCCATCAGTTTCAAAATTATAGATAAAATTTTGTTTTAGGATTATGATTAAATTGACATAACATTCCTAATTTGTCATTATTTTCTTTAAATCATGATTCCTAGTAATCTATAATGGACAGTTCATTGGGCAGTTTATAAATTTGAGTTGCATTTGTTTAACAGAAAGTTGCATTACAAATTATATTTGTTATACAAGTATTGTACAAATACAACTCTTTGCCATATACATGCAACTCATTTCTATAAAACTGCCCAATTTTAATTGCATGGAATCCAAATCCAGTTTTCTGCAATACACCAATACTATACCAAATTCTTACCTAATACTCAATCCGTTCTTTTTAACTTGTGGTTTTACAGAGTTTAATTTGTTATGTTTTACTTGTCATCCGTAAAAGCAATAATGACTGAATTTCACATATGATCCCTATATTAAATATTAACTCGTTTCTCTTTCATCTTTTTTAATAAATTTTAAAAGTGTAGTTTTGAAATTTTATAACTACTTTGGTTAATCGGATAAAATATTTATTGTATTTCTTAATCTTTGAGTTTTTTTTTAAATGACAAGTAAAAAAGAACGGAGGGAGTAATATGTAAGAGTATATTTAAGAATATAAAGTTAACTTTAAAAATCGTCATTTTAGAAATATCTCTAATTTTAGAACAAATAAAGTATGTATGTATATTTGAGAACATAAAGCAATACCTGAAGGATTGAATTATTGGTATAGCTAGATTCTCCATTGCCAGTATTCATGTGAAGAACGCTTGTGACCACCATTTCTGGTTCCTATGCCTTCCTTTTTTCTTCTTGTACTTATTTATAGAACATAGCATTGTTACAGTTTCACTGGATACATGATTACTGTCCTAAATAATGTGATAAGTGTCCTACCAAACTCCTAATTACTAACTTCCTATACATAGATTGATCATACGTCGTACGTTAGCAATTAATAACCATGTGATTTTAGTGTTTGGTCAAAACTCTGCAGAAATAATACACTTTGTATTTTAGTGTTTGGCTAAGTACTAGCCATGTGATTGGAAGATCCTGAAATAGATTTGCTCAACAAAAACCATCAACATCCTTGTAAACAGAAGTTCGGGGTTGTTTGGGTTGGCTCATATTAACTTGACGTGCCTATAATTTAATGGCTCATTGAGATCTGAGGTTTCTCCTTATTTAGCTCATTCAATTACATTGTAATTAAATTACGATAATTAGATTACATCATCATTTTAACTCTGACGTAGAATTCTCAATAAAAAATGATGACTATTTAAAAAAAACCAAGTTCTTCAAGTTTTTTTTCCCAAAGAAGTCCCTCAAAGGGCTCGATGAGTCATTTACTTAAAAAGAACCCTCCTCCCTACAATGCACCATTCCTTGAATTTTTCGGCCAGAATTTTATTTGAATTAAATATAATAGAATTATACATTAATATAATTTTTGTTCATTATACCCGTAACGGTGATGGGCACGTTATACAAAAAGTAATAACTATTCTTGATGTAATATTTTGACTTGTTTTCTTTGTCATATATTGCATGACAACTCACTTATTTTGTTAGATTCTAATGCAATCAATATAAACCATTCATGTGGAGACCACCATTTGTCTTTGTATGTATGCCTTGCTTGATTATTCTTGAGATGATAATATAAATATATATATATAGATAAAAATAGAGATACACAGCCGTGTAACTTTTAAAATTACACGGTCTACGGTCGTAGAGTCATGATTTTACTCTACGATTGTAGAGTAGTCCATGATAGTAGAGTGAATTTACAAATCATGGAGTGACTACTCTACGATCGTAGAGTAAAATCATGACTTAAAAGTTACACGGTTGTGCACCTCTATATTCCCCATATATATATATATATATATATATATATATATATATATATATATAGAGTCCGGATCAGGTCCGGACTCCCCGGATTTTAACAAAATCCGGACCTTTTTTTTTTTTGCTTTTTTTTTGAAACAACTAAAAAAAAATATTATGGAGCTGAAATTTTTCCACAATACAGTGTTTTGGGCGTGATTTGGATGCCTATACCAAAACATTTATGTATAATCTGGGCAGACTGTACATACATTGGTTGGTATAGGTATTAAAAACACACCCAAAATACTGTATTATGAAAAAATTTCAGTTCCATAATTTATTTATTTTTTTAGTTGTTTCAAAAAAAAAAAGCAAAAAAAAAAAAATTGGTCCGAATTTTAGGACCTGTCCGAACTCCCGGACAGGATCCTTGTTCTATATATATATATATATATATATATATATATATATATATATATATATATATAGTCCGGATCAGGTCCGGACTCCCAGATTTTGTTAAAATCCGGACCTTTTTATTTTTTTGCTTTTTTTTTTGAAACAACTAAAAAAAAAAATTTATGGAATTGGAATTTTTACATTATACAATGTTTGGGTGTGATTTGGATGCCTATAACAAAACATGTCTGTACATCTGGGCAGACTGTACATACATTGGTTGGTGTAGTTATTAAAAACACACCCAAAACACTGTATTATTGAAAAATTTCAGTTCCATAAATTTTATTTTTTTTAGTTGTTCTACAAAAAAAATAAAAAAAAAATCGGGTCCGGATTTTCTCCCGTCCAGGAGGTCCGGACCTGATCCATTATATATATATATATATATAAATATATATATATATATATATATATTATATATATATATATACGGTCCGGATCAAGTGCATACCCCTTATCTTACTCACCCGTGCTTACCCCCTTTAGGCGACGGTTTCGGTCATACAACTGTCGTCTATACTTTTAGCGACGGACAACATATAGCGTCGCTAAAAGTATAAACGACGGTTGTATGATCGAAACCGTCGCCTAAAGGAGGGTAAGCACTGGTGAGTAAGATAAGGGGTATGCACTTGATCCTCTCTCTCTCTCTCTCTCTCTCTCTCTCTATATATATATATATATATATATATATATATACGGCCCGGCTCTAAAACGAACCTTAAAGAGCGAACCAAAGACGAACCGTCATCTTTAGTGTCTATGGCGACGGGTCGAACCGACGACATAGACACCAAAGACGACGGTTCGTCTTTAGAATATATATATATATATATATATATATATATATATATATATATATATATATATATATATATATATTCCATCGGCAGTTGTTGCGGTAAAAGCATATTCTCATAACATAATAAATTCTCTTGTTGTAACACTATGTTGTGGTAGGAGAGTTTACTTTTTAAATCCTTATCCATGGGCGGAGGGCTAAGGGGGTCATATGACCCTCTACCTCTCAAATCTGAAACATATTAATATTAGTTAAACTTGATTTTTATTATGAGATGATATTAATTTATTTGTTTCCTCATATTCTTCTTCCTATAATAAATTAAAAATATTACTATAAGATAAAATAATATTAAATAAGTTTGATGATTAATTACTTAATATTGCACTCATTTGTTTTACTGACTTAATCATATCTTAATATCAATTTTTTTGTAAATGAGAATAACTTAATTCATTTTCTTGCTTTGAGTGGCTCCTCTTAGTTATTTCTAAGGAAGATGACCAAAACTACAATATAAGGTTTTGAATATATAATATTATAATTTATAAATTATGTATAAAAGTAGTTAATCAGTTGACTAAAAAATTAAAGTCTGATTAATAGTTCCATAGTTCGGGGCAAATTAATATATATTTATATATATATAGGAAATTCATCAATGGCAACCGGTTGTCATGGACACTGTGCCAACAACCCCTTTTCGGACCGTTGATCAATTGATTTGAAGGCTGAGATTGGAATGTAAATTTCACAAGCTAGCACAGGTTGTTGTGTCTACATAAGAAGCTGTATCGTCTTCTATTTTAATAAGAGGTCCCCATATATTTAACAAATTGTCAGTATATAAAGAAAAAATGAATATTTAACAATAAAATATTCCAACTGGTACAGCTTGTATCGACTTTCTCTCTTTTTTTACATATTTCTCCATTATATGTCATGACTAAGCACATTAAAATAGAATAAAAAATAAAATGAAGGTCGGCCGGTACAGGTTGTTGCGGCTGGGAATAAAAAAAAATTTAAATACCGGCCGGTACAGCTTGTCACGGCTGGCAATAAAAAATTGAAAAAAAATACTCGGCCGGTTAAAAGAATTGTTTCCAACTATTCGCTGCTAAACAAATTCGAACCCGCAACCTCCAGCTCCAAACCCTCGTCATATGACCACCCAAGCACCACGGGCCTAGCTATTCATTTCTCGCAAGGATTAGTCTTTATATTAAAACTTTACACTTCCTCCAAAATCTATATATTATTATTATATTACGATTTATTTTTATTTTAATCTATATTATTAATTGGGTTTGTTAAAATAGAAATAAGTTAATTTTTATATTTTTGTAATAATATCAATAATAATATTATTAATATAAAAATAAATATTATTATTAATATAAAAATAAATATTAGTCTTTAATAAAAATATATAGTGATCATTATATTCCATCTTGCATTATTATCATTATATTCCAAATTTTCAACACTTACTCAGCTGCTTCCCGAGGTTGGTTCTGTAAAAATACAATTGGGATTACCAATGCAGTCTATACGACTTCGAAGCAAAAGGGAAACGAATACCTCGACAGGGGGTCCCACAAATTTTGGACCACAGTCCCAATTCTCCCAATTCAATGAAGGGCATGGGAAACAACGGATTATGTTGTACAAGACAGCTACATACCCACCCCACAAGCATATGAGGAGAGCTCCATTCCCACCACTCAAGCCTACGAGGAGTGTTACATTCTGACCTCCGAAGCCTATGAGGAGTATTACATTCCAACCAACTCTGACTTTGCGGGACTTTCTGACGTCATAGGAGCTGGTTCATTTAAGGTATATATATATACCTTAAATGAACCAGCTCCTATGGTTTTAATTAAAGCATATTAATTATTACTTATATTCATATTTATAAATAAAAAAGGCATGCTATATAATAATAATGTACATTTGGGTCTCAATCGGGAACAAGATGCGGGAGATCACATCTCTTATGGACCAAAAGGGTCCTGAACCAAAAAACTAAAAGATTGGAAGGAGGCATTCATAAATAAACATATGTTTGGAAACGTACTGGCCTCGGGAGAGAATTTATATCCTTTGTCACATCCGCGGTAGTTATATGATTTAGACCACAGTGCATTGCAATCCTTAGGGCCTGAGAATTGGATTTTCGAGCATGTCCTCGATGCTTATATGTTGTTGCTACGAGACAGAGAGGAATACAACAGGTCACGGGGAATACATGAGGTGGGCCCAATTTGGTTTCTTCAATTCATTCTTCATGCATCTTGGGCAGAGCTATGTGCCCCCAACTGAAGAGAATCATGCATGGAGTTTTTGCAATCCGTATGTGAACCAAGATGTTGGCCCACCTTTACACGAATGTCATTACATATTCATGTCGGTGTGTAGTACATATCAAAGTCATTTTGTCTTATTTCTATTCTCAGTTGAAGATTGGATGGTTACGATAATTGACCCGTACTACAATGATACCAAACATATTATGAAGTTACAGGAAATGTACTCAGAATTCGTTAAAGTTGTGGTATGTGTTGTTTTAAAATATTTTAATTTATAATATCCTTTAATATTAAAAAATTATTAACCAACTACTTTGTACATGTAGGTACATTTGATACCATTTTGTTTGCAAAATGGTAATCCGATGCGTGAGTGGCCCAGCGGTAATCCTACTGTGCAGACCACAAAGATTCGACCGAAACAACACAACAACTCAGACTGTGACATTTTTGGATGCATGTATGTTGACGATTCGTAAGGTCCAATGTTGATATTTGCGAAGAGAAGTGGTCATTGGAAGATGTCACGGTCTTTCGTTACCGCATTGCATGGAGCTCTACAAGAAATCCGCAAGATTACTTTCGACCTCTAAGATGTAGAACTTGTCTAGCGTTATCTAATGTACATATAATTAATAAGAATATCTATTTGGTTTGAACTGTATGGGATTTTCAAATTCATAACTTAGTAATATTAATATTATTTAATCACATAAAACCACTTCATATTATTAATACGGAAAAAAATATCTATTTGGTTGAACTGTATGGATATTATTATTCGGTCTAGTTATTAATAATCACATTATTTATATTAATATTAAAAATAATAATAATTATTATTTTTAATAATATTAATACATGAATATCATACTCTCATACTCAAATAATAATAATAATAATAATAATAATAATATAGTGTAATAATAAAATAAATTATTATAATCTAACTCCATTTAAATTTCACTACCAATTTACTACCACTTTCATAAATAGATCAGATATTCATTTTCTATCATCGAAACTTAATATAATAATAATAATAATAATAATAATAGAAACATAATAATAATCTAGAATAAGATTAAAATAAAAATAAATTGTAAGATAATAATAATATATAGATTTTGGGGGAAGTGTAAAGTTCTAATATAAAGACTAATCCTTGGGAGAAATGAACAACTAGCCCCCTGGTGCTCAAGTGGTCATATGACGAGGGTTTGGAGCTAGAGGTTGCGAGTTCGAATTTGTTTAGCAGCGAATAGTTGGAAATAATTCTTTTATCGGTCTGGTATTTTTTAAAATTTTTTATTGCCAGCCGTGACAAGCTGTACTGGCAGGTATTTTAAATTTTTTTAATTCCCAGCCGCAACAACCTGTACCGACCGGCCTTCATTTTAATTTTTAATTCTCTTTTAATGTGCTGAGTCATGACATATAATGGAGAAATGCGTAAAAAAAAGGAAGAGAAAGTCGGTACAAGCTGTACCAGTTGGAATATTTTATTATTAAATATTTGTTTTTCTTTATATGCTGACAATATGTTAAATATGTGGGAGCCCTCTTATTAAAATAGAAGCCGGTACAGCTTCTTATGTAGACACAACAACATGTGCCGGCTTGTGAAATTTTCATTCCAATCTAAGCCTTCAAATCAATTGAGCAACAGTCCGAAAAGGAGTTGTTGGCATAGTGTCCATGGCAACCGGCTGCCATGGATGGATTCCTATATATATATATATATATATATATATATAGGGAGCCCTTCCATAGCAACCGGTTGCTGTGAGTACTGTGCAACACCCTCTTTTTGTACCGTTGATCAACTTATTGGAAGGCTGAGATTGGGATGGATTAATACCAAACCGTGAGAAGCTCTGCCGGTTTCTATTTAAATAAGAGGGACCCATATTTTAACATATTGTCAGTCTAGTTAAACAAAATGAATATTTAATATTAAAATATTTCGACCGGTACAAGTTGTACCGGCCTATTCTTTTTTTTACGCATTGATGCTTTATCAGTTTTTAATCAAATACAAAGAGATTGTACATAATATTAAAATATTAAAATATTTAAAAATATTCCGGCCGGTACAAGTTGTACCGGCTTACTCTTTTTTTTTTTTAACACATTCATGTTTTCTCACTTTTTAATCAAATATAAAGATATTGCACAAAATTTATTTTAACTTACAAATATAATGTTAAAAATAAATATTAGTAATATAAAAATAAATAAAATTATATTATAAATAAATAAATATATAAATATAAATATTATTTTTAATATTAATATAAAAAAAATATAATAAATATATAATTATGCAAGATATATAATTATATTATTAATAATTATGCAAGATGTAATAAAATATTTAAAAATATTCGGCCGGTACAAGTTGTACCGGCCTACTCTTTTTTTGATCAACATACTGAACACAACAATATTTTTTTGATATGTTTTATATCTTTGTTCTATTGGAGCAATTGTTATTACGTCCATCTCAAACTATTAATAATAATATAATTATATATCTTGCATAATTATATATTTATTATATTTATTTTGAATATATTAATATTAAAAATAATATTTATATTTATATATTTATTTATTTATAATATAATTATATTTATTTTTATATTACTAATATTTATTTTTAACATTATATTTGTAAGTTAAAATAAATTTTGTGCAATATCTTTATATTTGATTAAAAAGTGAGAAAACATGAATGTGTTAAAAAAAAAGAGTAGGCCGGTACAACTTGTACCGGCCGGAATATTTTTAAATATTTTATTACATCTTGCATAATTATTAATAATATAATTATATATCTTGCATAATTATATATTTATTATATTTATTTTTAATATATTATATTAAAAATAATATTTATATATATATATATATTTATTTATAATATAATTGTATTTATTTTTATATTACTAATATTTATTTTTAACATTATATTTGTAAGTTAAAATAAATTTGTGTAATATCTTTATATTTGATTAAAAAGTGAGAAAACATGAATGTGTTAAAAAAAGAATAATAAGCCGGTACAACTTGTACCGGCCGGAATATTTTTAAATATTTTAATATTATGTGCAATTTCTTTGTATTTTGATTAAAAACTGATAAAGCATTAATGCGTAAAAAAAAGAATAGGCCGGTACAACTTGTACCGGTCGAAATATTTTTAATATTAAATATTCATTTTGTTTAACTAGACTGACAATATGTTAAAATGTGGGTCCTCTTATTTAAATAGAAAACCGACAGAGCTTCTCACGGTTTGGTATTAATAATCCCAATCTCAGCCTTCCAATAAGTTGATCAACGGTTACAAAAAGAGGGTGTTGCACAGTACTCACAGCAACCGGTTGCTATGGAAGGGCTCCCATATATATATATATATATATATATATATATATCTATATATATATATATATATATATATATATATAAGTTATTAGACTCACAACTCAAAAGTTGACAATAGTTGGAATAGGATGTTGTGAAATAATATAATTGGACAAAATGAATTTAAAAGAAGCACTCTAAGCGTCAATAAATAAATTTTTTTACTGATGTATTTTGACCCCCTCTAAAATATTCTGATTCCACCACTGTCCTTATCTCTAGAATTTGCGATGAACGGTGCAAGTTTTAATAGCCGTATATATAATTGAAGAAGAGAAGATAGCTTTGTTGGCCTAGAGTATGACTAATCAAGAGGAGATGAAATTGTAGACTCACGATTTTTTCTAGTTTTTTTAACTATTTGCAGCGAAAAAAATAAAAACCACTCGCACTTTAAACTTTTAACTCTATTAGGGTTTGTAACATCTAGTATGAATGTTACTATGTTTACCGATGAACTTGATTGATTCACAGTAAATTCAATATATAAATAGAACACAAATCAAAGTAAGAACAACGCAAACAATCTCACAATGACATGAGATTTTTACGTGGTTCAACACAACTTGTGCCTATTAATTCATAGGACACTAGTTCAATGTCTTGTTGTATAACTTGCAACTTTCACGATTTCTTAGGCTCACTGGGAAACCTTACCATCTCTTATGCTATTAATGTACTCTAGTACATCACACATTTGTTTTCACAGATCTATAAACCTATTTCATACTTCTTCTGTTTCCAGGGTTCAAAGAAAATCACATCTATCTAAAAAAAGATAGTGATGTTTATGAAAAGAATAACAAACCTTACATGTTGTTCGTGAATGAAAGTAGTATGCACTCAAGCCAATGAATTGTATGTGATAACTATTACTTTGTAATCTTATTTTTTATTAATAAAAAAAATTATTTAATACAAAAGGCATTCGTTATCCATATTAATTAGTTGAATTAATAAATGTGAAAAACTCATAGTTTTGGAGTAATGCTTGTAGAATCATGATGATCATGTTAATGAGCTATAAATTCTAGATAGCTCAGAACTAAAATATTATTAATCGTATAGATCATTAATGTAGGGTTATTGATTTCGGCTAGATTAGTACATAGTATGTTTGCTCAGTTGAAGAGGATGATTAATCTCATAATCATTTATGTGGAGACACTAAAGCAAGTATGTAGATGCTTATTAGAGAATAAGTTCACTGAACGTGACTTGTACGTATAAAGGAACCCTAACGGAGTTTTATTGTCTGTCAATAGGAGTTCCTAAGTGATAGTAGTACAAGTAATCATTGAACTTAAGATCATCATAGTATCTTGTATATACTAAGTTATGTTTTGTCATATTCCTTAATACTCTAGGGTATGTTGTAGGATATATTCAGATAATAAATTATATATGGAGATAGGTGACTGATCAACAAAGGATCTACCACTTCTAGTAAAAGGATTCTAATTTAAATTAACTAAAGTTGTGCATTTTAGAATCGGAATACATATAATCAATAAATAAAACTTAAAAGTAATTCTATGGTTTATATTTCATTGGGATATTAATTGTATGGTAGAAGAATTGAATTGTATTGTAATTATTTACAAAATAAGTTTCTTGTATTCTTTTTGATAATTTTTGTGATTGAACGTTGAATTCATATTATCCGTATAGTCTATGATACAATATTATAAGGTGTCACTGATGATGTAGAATAAATAGTATTTATTTATATTTAAATTAAAGGAATTTAATTCATTATAAATAATATTAAAATAGTTCTAATTTATTTATTCTACTACTGGCTTAATACTGAACCTAGAAGGTCACACCAATAAAAAAATGAGAAATATAATTTTAGAAGTGATTGGCTTAATAATAACAAATAATGTTTATTTAATTTATTAGTGAAATAATAAATATTTATAATTAAGTATTTGGAGAAATACTGAATTATAAATTAATAAGAGGAGTCTTATTATTATTTATTTATTATTATTTAGTTCCTCATTTGATTGGGAATTACATTAACCCCTGACTCCTAAAAGGTTTAGTGTGACGCCCCCAAAATAGGTATACATCACCCATTCTGAGTCGCAAAATATATGGTACAAAATATAAATACAAACTTAATTATATAACATGAGCTGAGAGTTTTTACACGAATATTGTCTTCTACACAATATCCAAACTCAAATGGAGTCCTCATTATAATTATTATCACACTATTTCATAGAATAGTGAGGACTACTAAAACAATCATCTGGAACGTCAATCCATTCCACGACTAGTCCCAGTTATTATTCATTTCCTACAAGAGAACATTGAAAGAAAAGGGTGAGCTCAACTAGCCCGGTAAGAAACATTATGACTAAGATGATGCAGAATAAATTATCTTAGCCTTCAACAGTATAACAACTGATAGATACAATAGGCAACAAGTTTTAGATCAACAATTGTAGAGGAATAAGCAATCCAATAGAAGAGTCAAGTAGAGCATGATATTTATATCTTCTATGATTTAAAAGTTTATCATCAATTTTATCGCTGAGATTCAGCTTAATAAATAATCCACATCATCGAATCATCCCTGCACTACGACCAAGGATATTCATTAGTATCACGACCACGAATTATCCATGCATTACGGGCCATGATATTCGTGTTTTCACCAATGGTCATGAACATGTCAAACAACAATTCATATTTGCACTCTTGGCCGAAGAGAATGCACGGTCATGATCATACCAATAACTGTCGCTGAGACTCAGCTCAATAAATAATCCACATCACTTGTAACATTACGTTCATGATTATACCAAATAATCCATGGTCATAATCATACCAATCAACAGTCCATCTATGCACAACGTCCAAAGATGAATTTCATCACAATATAAGTATAAGGATGATGACAATGATATAAGAATTCAATTAAATGAAGGCAAGGATAAATTTTAAAGATCTATAATTTAATTTATCCAGAATTCAATAATATCCAAATTGTCAACATGATACTGCTTTGTGGGATAAAATTTAAGAATATATTTTATCAGAAATGATTTGGATCGAAAAAAAATCAATTTTTTTCAAGAATAGTACTTTAGGAGAATAGTACCTGAGTGAATAGTACTTCAGGAATAGTACTTTATGAATAATACTTTTTGAATAGTACTTTGTGGATAGTATCTCGTGAATAGTACTGTACTTATAAATAGTACCGTATTTATGAATAATACCCATGAATAGTACTTTATGAATAGTATTGTATATATGAATAGTGCCGTATAAATGAATAGTACCCATGAATAGTACTCTGGCATGAAAAGCTTAAAATTTAATAAGAATGTTCATAAAAATTTCCTTGTTAAACAATACTAGATGAAGCGCAAATTTCAAGGATATTCTACTAATTTCACGGAGTACAGAAGCAATACTTTAACAGAATGAATGTAGAATTAGGAATACGAAATGAAATAATATTAATCATATACTACAGAGTATGGAAGATTATATTATTTCTTACGAATACTGAACAAAAATAATATCACTTACGAAAAAGAAATAAATAACATCTCTTACTACTGTTAAACGAAAATAATATTCCTTACGAATATTAAACGAATATAATATTCCTTATGAATTTTAAATGAAGATAATATTTATTGTGAATATTGAACGAAATAAAATTTTCTTATGAATACAAAAAATAAATCGTAAGCGAATATGAAATAAATAATACCCTTTACCTCAGAAGAAGACTGGATACTAGAATAGTGAAGTAGCAGAATACTCTTCTTCTTTCTCTCTATAGCTTCTCTCTATATAATTGCCCTTATGAGTCTTAGTGAATTGGTGAGAATGAAAGAAATGAGCTTCTATTTATAGAAAAATATAGTTTCGATAATTCCACGTTTTGGAACTTAAATACTACATAATGCCTTCATCTTTTCCTTCATTTTTAATTTAGTCCTACAAGTATTATCAAACTTGCGCCACCTCCCCTAATAGTATATGCATGTGAATCAATAGTACATTCATGTGAATCAATAGTTCTATACATGTGAAAAAAATAGTTATAATATAGTACCCTCATCTATACCTCCATTTTTAATTTAGTCATGCAAGTATTATCAATCTTGCACCACCTCCCCTAAAAGTACATGCATGTGAATCAATAGTACATACATGTGAACAAATAGTTATAAGCATGTGAATTAATATGAATTAATTGCTCATTTATCCGATTAATTACCCGTTTGGTCAATTTAACCTCCAGAAATCAATTATTATCGAAATAATTATCGATTTCCACCAATACTAATAATCCCAACACAATGGATATATCAATTTCATCTTTAATCAACACAAACTTATTTATCATTAATATTATACTCATAATATTTAACAACTAGATCATTCCCAGGAATGATAGGGCTTTTCGATAAGGATTTCTCCCTATTGGCGCGCAATTAGGTGACCAAACCCCTTTCCTCAACAGGACTTTCTAGACATCGTCAAT